>JAPZDZ010000011.1:12046167-12088754 GCA_029783805.1 Acanthurus tennentii
GTGTTCTGTCTTTGCATTGTATTATATGAACAGATATCTGTCTCTACCACAGATGTTGCCCCTGGCAGCTCCTTCGGCCCAAATGACGCGTCTCATCTCCATGGGAGAGCTGACAAGTTCAGTGATCGGGAGGCAGAATGCTGAAGAGGCTCAACCTCGGCTGCTCAGGGAAGACAAACCGAGTGAAAGTGCCAGAGGAGCAACCGCTTCTCTCAGCTCTAACTCCAGCAAGAGGCAATCACATTTAAGTGTTAATATTATTGATTATTTAAAAGCTGTTTATTTGTACTCTACTCACTGTGTTTTGTTTATAGACAGAAGAGGAGACAGGAGAAAGAAAGGAAATCAGAGGTCACATTCAGACCGAATGAGTCTATTATCCTTACACAAGAGGTAGGGATAATTTTAATTAAAAGTACTTTGTGCTGTTACTAATGTGTAGGTGTAATTCCACTATCGTTTGTTTTTTTTCAATCTACTGAATCTACAGCCAACAAATGAGCCTGCAAATGAGGAGCCTGGAGCAACAGAAGAGATCCCTCCTGCACAGGATGCGGACATTTCATATGGTTAGTTTCAAAAACATAACTACTTACACTACTGTGATCCAGTTTAATTAAGACTAACATTTTCAGACAGTCTCTCCTTGAAGACATTCATAGTGTTGCACTCAATTGTTCAGAATAGTTGTTTAAAGACTGAAAAAAAGACAAATTGGTTCCTGTCTCACATTCACACAGCTGGCGCATAAAAGCATGAAGGGTGAAGGTTTCAGAAAATTTGACACCATAAAGAGTTGAGCCGTGGTGGCTTCCGTAGTTATTTAACTATGAAACCTAGCACTTCTGATGGAGTGTATTTAATTTGCACTTTTATAATAGCTTGGCACTGTTCATATTCTAAATTACAGTTTAATCAAGTTTCTCATTTCCTCCTCTATCCAGCCACAATAGCAAAAGGAAAAAAGGCCATTATAAAATCTGCTACAAGAGCCCTTTGAAAATCCTTTATTTAAAGCAGTTTTTTCATTGGTCCTACGTTTAATCCAAGTGTAAGACCATTCTTCCTCTGACAGAACACTTTGGAACACTTTAATAGGACATGAGTTTGTTGTTTTTTAAATCTAAATCTATAGAAATCTATTTATCTGTTGTTTTTCTCATTAAATCCCAGTGTCCTTTGATTCTTCGCTGACTGGTCAAAGATTATTGGATAAAGCCATGTCCACTTCAGCCGAGCTCCATGCTTTTGCTTCCACTAGTAAAAGACCCCCAGAGTGCCATGATGTTTTCACCAACACAGACCCAGGTGAGTTAGACTGTAGGTTGGCATTTACACAGTGTTAATCCTGTAATGGGTTTGCAGAGTTGTAATGTTGTTACACAGTTGTTGCTTGTACTTGTAATAGAATAAAAATCCTTTTAAGCGGTTTCTCTGTTCTGCCCACATTTCATGAAAATGGAGGAGTTGTTTAAAACGCATGTTTTTCAGAACCCTGATGTTAATTGTTTTCCTTGCAGCTTGTCCTCCTACACTTGTGGATAAAGCTGTGTCTGCCTCTGTGCCTGCTATCAGCCCTCATTGTAAGTCAATATTAAATGCGGATCCACTGCTTTTAATTGAACTGGATATAATGAAAAGTTCGACATTGTGTGTTTGTGCATGTGTTCTTTCTATCCAGCACAAAGTTTAAGCAGTCTGCAGTTTTGCAACAAGCACCTTGTTCAAGACACAGAGGAGACCCCACAGGGAGCAGAGAAGAATCTGGTAAGAGGCCAGATACAAGTGCTGAGCCAAAAGGGGCTTATTTATCAAAGGAAACTGGGATTTTAGCAGTGTTTTACTTAATTAAATGGATTTTTAAAATTTGCTTTTCTTTACCTGTCAGGATCTGGATTGCCAAAAGTTCATAAGTGTCTTGGATCTGGAAGACAAAGCCTTGCATCATGATTTACCACCCTGGCGCAGCACAGGAGCACAAGATGCTCCTTCCATTCACTCCTCACCTATTTCTGCTCAGTCCCATGCACCGGCAACTTCTGTTATCTGGAGCGCTGCTGCTGCTGATCCGCAACCCACTGTCACCATTTCAGAGGATTCCCCAAAACCCACCTCCCACACAGGTCTTTCTACATCTGTAAATTAAACTTAAAAGCAGATATCTCTTAATGCAGAGTACAATCTAAATGTGAAAACTCTGGTCAAAATATCAGTTGTTGTGTACACTCTAGATATCCCTGAGGAGTTGCAGTCCCTCAGCCACGTTGAGCCCAGTATGGATCCAGAGGGAATCACCCCACAAGACTTGGTAGATCCATCTGGCCCTGAAATCTGTCAAGCTATTAAGACCCAGAGTGCTGGACCTCACAGTCATTCAGCCACATATCCTACAGTCTGGTTCAACTCTCACCTGTCAGAACTGGACACTCAGTTGGCTGCTCTGCAGAACATTGCAGACTATCTGGAGATGGACTTTTCCAACTCCAGGATGGTACATAAGCGTGTTGTTTTTGTATTTTTCCTCTTTGTTAATGACACCCAGATTTATAAATTGGTTTTTAAGGTTGACTAATGTATGTTATTATCTGCTTGCTCTGTTTTGTCTTTGTGCAGCTGGTAAACACTATTGAAAAGCTCTCACCAGTTTTGACTCCTGGTGTGAAGACTACGACGGCAGTGAAGAAAACTGTCAGGCTGTCTGTGCCACGTGAAGGTCTGCACTAAAACTCTTCATTACATTATTGCTGTTTGTTACAGTGCAAGTCCTTGAAACCTGTTTCAACCTTGAAACAGTTAATCAAGACTCTGTTGTACGCTCTCTGTCACTAACAGCATGGATGCCTCAACTTGACACTTTAACTGAACCAAGTGCCTTTAAAGAAGATGAAGAAAATCAGGAAAAACAGTTTGTGGTTAATAAGGATTCCTGCACACCAGAAAGGAAGCCATCTTTTCTTCGTTCCTCTTCCTCTCACGATCATGATGCTGGTCCTTCCAACCTTCACACCCCTCCAAGTAAATATCCAATTTTATCATATTTTTCATGAAAATATTCTCTACTTAAACAAAAACTAGCATAATGGCAAAGAAAGTTGATGGATAGGGAGCAAAATAGGGTGTTAAAAGTTTAAGCAATGTAAGCTTCAAATATAGCCTGGCTAATGCTTCTAAAGAATCAATGAAGCAGAATATTTATAGTTTTTACCAAAAGACGCCCAGATTTTCAGTGGACTCGGAATAAGTGATGCATTGTTTAAGTAATCTTAAATGGTGTATTTAGAGAATGATGATTTAGAAGGCATCATTTTTGTTAAGTCCCATACATGGCTATTTTTACAGGAGAGTCATATTGTTAGAAAGTATGATTTCATTTGTTACAGTGTTTGTTGTTCTTCAACAGAAATCAAAGATCAGCTGGCTGAAGCATCTGGAACATCTGCAATGTAAGATAAATTAAATCCGTAGTTTTTAAACCTTGTTTTAAGTCACACCAACTGCAACGGATGTGCTTACCTTACTGTTGCTTTTCCACAATACACTATCCTCTGCCTGTGCATCTCTAGATGGGAAGATGAGGATCTGGGTCAGACCGGGTTATCTGATACAGGAGAAATCTTAGACGAGTTGGTGAGGGATGGATATTTGTCTCCAACTGACCTGGATTTGTCCAGTTCACAGACTGCACAACCTAGAAGGTATAGTACATGCTGGAATTCAGCGCTGTCGAAACAACTACCTGAACAGCTATGATTAACACCAAACCAAAAACTATTGTGACCCTCAGCAGGCTGGACCAGCAACAAAGTAGCTGGATGTCGGAGAAACGGGTCCTTCCAGAGGACGAGAGGAGAGAGCTGAGGATCTGGATGAGAAGGAAACAGAGGGAAAGACTGGCTGTTTATCAAAAACACAGAGCGAGCCTGAGGGAGAGGGAACACAAACCTTTTTCTAGCCCTGGAGCTGTTGTGAGATGTGTTTGCTTTTCTATTATGATAGATATTCTGTTCTATCTCGTCCTTTTTTAAATATTACTTCCACAATATCATTTACCGGCTTTTCCCCTGCAGAAACCACTAACCAAGAATCGAGCAGGCGTTTGGAGAACCAGAGAGGAAAAACAGAAGTATGTACAGGACCTGTTTCCATTGTTTGTGCATGAGAGACATGCATATGTATAACTGTTTCTATTTAAATGAACAGGTTCATGCTTCTGGAGCAATACAACCAGAGAACCCAGGAAGCTGCTGATTTGGCTAGCGACTTTCAAACCAATCCTCCAACTCTACTCAGTACATATTCAGTGCTTCAGACTGATTGCTCACAAATGCCTTTAACCACTCGACCCAACTCTGCTCCACCCCCTAGTGGTACACTAAGGTATCTCATGCAACTTAATTCTGACAAACCATCAATTATTTCATAAATAATTCCACAATTATCAGATTGTATACAGACCCCAACGTGAGGTAACCTTTTTTTCTCAGGGCTTATGGTTTATCTGCCAACATTAAAAGAAGTCCTAAGTTAGGACAAACTCAGCATCAACTTCGTCCGTGGACAGCTGAGATGCAGGACCAACCTTCAGAGGATTACCGCAGGAGGCTGGGACTACATAGACCAGGTATCATAATCATATTCAGTTACAGGGATGTCATATAGATGTATTCTCACTCTAATGTCAAAACAAAAATAATAATTTTACTAAACTTGTAAATGTTGTTAAATTTGTGGCAGTGACCTGTCTGCCAAAGGACCGTCTGTCTCAGGTGACCAGACGTGGCATGCTCACTAACAAAAAGAGCCACACCAAACTGCAGACAGTCAGCCAGAGAGAGGAGCAGCATGGCGGGCACCAGAGAACAACTGGGCTGAGCAGAAGTTCTTTAGAAGGAGCTGCTGTAGGAAGGAGTATCATGACGGAGCGAACAAGAATGGAAGAGAGAGAGGAAGCAAACCTTTGGGAACCCACCTCAGGATTGAATAAACCTCTTGACCCACAGGAGTCTAACACAGTAAGAATCACACTTGGGGTGGCATATTAGCCTGCATTGTAGAGGAATGTCAGTACTGTAACTGGAAAATAACTTCTCAGTCTCTCAAAAAATTTTACTCAATTTGAAGTTTATTTTTATTTTTGTTGATGTATGAAGTGGTTTCATGTCAGGTTTCACAAATGTGTCTTATTCTTTTTTGCCTGAATTGCTGGATGAGCAGGTTGATGGGGCCATAGCTGGTGTGTCAGACATGGACTGGCTGGACAACCTGTCTGGAACCGGCAGTACCCTCAGCAAAATAGACTGGGCAGCTATCGAGAGGATGGTGGCTGCAGAGGAAGCTTGAGCCAAAATGTTTCAAGAAAAGGACAAACAACCCCATACTGACACTTATGTAGATTGTAAATAACTGAAATAAAATCTTGAAAGTTTGTATGTGCCTAAAGAATATATCTGTGCATCACAAACCTTTGAACCTACATTGAAGTGATTATTGTTAGATTTGTTCAATAAATTAGACATGATAAGCAATAACATAAAATAAGTACATTTTATTAGTAAAGCAGACCAACAGTAATTACATGTGATGTAATCAGTTTTTTATTCATTTATGAATTTTAAAAGAATATTTGTTGCACTGACATTTGTAATAATGTCTCCTTGAAAATTTATGTTTGTGCCATTTGAGTGTGTGTAGAAAGTTTATTAAATTTCTAATTTATTTTTTTACAGAGTATTAAATATCTGGATTTAAACTTTTAAGTGTTTTCTTTCATTTCATCGCTGTCTTTGTATGTTCTAAGAGCAACCCACTGAATTGCACAATCGTGTGCAATATCTGACGTATTTTAAGATTTCAGCACATACACATTCATACAGACTAAAACATTTCCATCAATATTAAATGTAAGATAATTAATAGTTTATTGAGTTTTCTCTTTTAATTTTTAATACGTGTTTGATTTTTTTGTAAGTTAGCGAGTTTTGCTCTGATATAAACAGCCCCAACGGAAAATAATTAAAAACGAACACTTGGAGGACCCTGAGTTAGCTGTGCTGCAACAAGCAAAACAGAAGAAGAAGAAGAAAGAACTTCCGGAGGTTAAAGGTAGGATTCACATTTAAAAACATGGACCCCAACAAAGTGGATAAAGGTAGCAACTTTTTGCTCTCACACATTCTTAAGTTTTACATATTAAGTTTACACGACTTATATGTGCTGAAATACCGGGCAGTGTTTCCGGTTTGTGTGACATTTGTAAACTAGCTACAATTTGCTTGTCAGGGAAAATAAAAATAATGCTGTTGTGCTAGCTTAATTGTTAGCTTATCTTCTCTTTTATGACGTTTTTCTGTCCCCAACGTAGAATTTAGGACCCTTTGAAGTGTAGCTCTAGCTAGTCGCAACTTTAACTGACTTTCAAACGAGAGAAAACTGGTATTTTTTTACCAGTGTTAATTGTTTCGTCTTATTTAAGCTAAAATGATTGTTAGCCAGGAGCAAAGGCTAAATATTAAACTTCTATTATAGATACTCTACGCAAATCTTTTAAATCTGTCAGACATTTCAGGTCGATTTTGTAAAAAAAAAATTCACAGTTGAGATATGTGCTTTAATAGAGGCATCACTACATGAAATATTTATGTTTGACTGCGGTATCGAACAGTGCGTATTAGATTTAACTAACAAAGAGATTTATGACCATTTTGAGCACACCGTTGTTGTTATGTTCCTGAACATGTCTATTTTTAGTATGGCAGGTTCCTTTATATTGTTATGCATACGTTTGTTTCACAAGGTGATACATAGCACCTTGTCATTTCTCTATGTAGAGTAAATAGTATGATCCACTTCAAAAAATGATCTCTCAGGGGTAACTTGAGGGTCATCTGTGGTTGAAATTTCTTTGCCCAAAAGAAAACAACTTAACAAATGAGTTGCTGTCTGTCGTTTGGGCATTCATGTCAAAAGCAAATTGTCATTGCAGTTTTTAAAAAAATAACCTTTGACAAACCAATTGGCATGCCTTCTTTGCAGCATCAAGCAAGATGAGTGGGGATGGAGACATGGCATCTGTCATGGGATTCTCTGGGTTTGGTACGTACAGTCTAGCAAATGCGCTTTATTTTTGTTCTTGTATGATAAGCTGAAAATGTGGTTCCTGTCAGTGATCAGTCAAATTCATTGCATTTGTTCCCACCAGGTAAGAAAGCCCGCACATTTGACTTTGATGCCATTTTTGAACAGACCCGTCGAACGGCCATTGAAAGGAGTAGGCGTATGTTAGGTAGGTTACCAAAATGATGAACTATTGTTGAGTAGTCTTATGTCACTTGGGTGTGTGTAACTGTACTGTAAATGTTGGTTCCTTAGATGAGCGGCAGAATGATAGTCAGATGGAGGAGGAAGGGGAGAGCTCCAAATCAGTCAAGCCACCAGTCCACTCTCAGAGAGACAAAGCTGCAGCTGCCGCTTCCAGGTAATCAGGAATTTGCTGGAGTGAATAAGAAATAATGTTGGTCGGACTGTTACCTTCTCAGAGGTTTGTTTGTTGTCCGTTATTCAAGCATAATAAAACTAATTACATTGACTGACATTTCTGTTTTTTCCTTTTAGAAAGCAGGAGAGCGAGAGCAGTAGTGACAGTGACTCAGACTCAGACTCGGACTCAGAGCTTATTGGGCCTCCACTGCCTCCTCAACATACAGCTGAGGATGGTGATGAAGATGAGGGTGTGAGGTTGTCCAAGCCACGGGGTCACTCAGGCAGCACGGCTCACAGTGATGAGGATGATGATAATGAAGGGGAGGCACCAGATGACGATGATGATGTATGTCCCACATAATAGTAGAAATTCCACATGGATTACAATCATTTCCTATAGGTTTAATACCTGATTTTTTGAGTTTTTATTGACTCTGTTTAAAACATTCAGTCTGCCTTTCTGCTGCCTAATATAGACGATTTTCTGAGCAGACGGTTTGAATTGTCAAAACAGGAAAAGCATAATTGATACTAAGGACATTAACATTAGCTAAGTTTTTTTTTAAGTGTCCCAAATAGCTATAGCATGTATAATACTTGTATAGAGATGGCACAATTTTCCAAAAGAAATCTAAAACAAGTAAGTCAAATTCAGCCATCAGTAATTTTATAATATAATAACATGTTTTCCTCCTGTAACAAGTCCCAATGTGTTTGAAAAGAAAAAAACATAAAAGGACCTTTTTGTTCTATACTGTGGTTGCTTTTGAGATTTTGCCACAAGATGGCAGCACAAGAAACTATAATCCGTGGTTAGTGTTGCATTATACAGGATCACACAACTACAACCTGGTGCTACTTAAGAGGTGTACATCCCTTAGGTGGTTTCATTCTAGATTGTCTGTGCTACCTATACCACATCAGCATCTGCCGACACAGCATTACTGGAAAGAGAGCTGATTGGTTTTCACATTAAGGGTATTCACACTCTGTCATGTAGGAGATGTAAATGTCTCAGGAAATAGCTCAGATCTTAACCTTTAACATCTGACAGCGTAACTGTTCCCAGTTAGACGTTTACAGCCGATGACTGTAATTCAAGGCTTTTAAGTCATACAGCCTATTAAAGTTAAAATGTCAGGTGTAATTGAATCTTGGAATGAAGTGCTACACTATAACTACGCACCTAATTCAGCTCTCTTCAGTCTTTTACTATTTCCTTATGTTCATCTCAACTTTCCAACCTAGAATCCAGTGAAGAAGATTCCAGACACTCATGAGATCACTCTGCAGCACGGCACCAAGACAGTAAGAAGCTCTTTTTCAGCACTTAGTGATTAGAAATATTCCTTATATGGCTTTTTGGAAATATATTGAGTTGCTTTTTGTTGGAGAGAAGAAGGTCTTTATCCATCATAAGTGGCTTGTAATGAACACCAAATTTTATTGACTTTATGCACACTCTGAAACATCTGATAGTGGAGTTATTGGATTTCAGCTGAGGTTACAAAACTTAGAAAACTTTGTGCTGAATTCCAGCATTAAGAGCAGCGAGTCTGTCTCATTCAATATTTTGTAGCATTGAGAAAAGAAGTAAACTTTGTTTTTTTTATTTTTAGTAAAGAGCCAATCTGGTGTCCAGATCCAGAACTCTAAAACAGATCTAACTAATATGATTATTACACAAGAACAAACTTTAAATATTTGGCCTTTATTTATGGTACCAGCTAAGTTTGGACAAACTGTCTCAGTCAGTGTATTTTCTTTATTTTTTATTTATTTTCTACATTGTAGAGAACTATGGAATAACACATATGGATTTTTGTAGTCAGCAAAAAACTGTAAACAAAGCAAAATTTGTTTTGTATTATAGCTTCTTCAAAGCAGCCTCCTTTTGCTTTGAAGGCAGCTTTGCACACTTTTGGCATTCACACAGCCAGTTTCACAAAGTCTTAAAGGAGTTCACACATATACTGTGCACTTATTGGCTTCTTTTCCTTCACTCTTTGACTGAACTCACCCAAAACCATCTCATTTGGGTTATTTTTCCATTGAAAACAAATGGTGTTCCCATAAAGCACTAACAAGATGGGAAGGCATGTCGCTGTAGAATTGTAGTGATGCTGGTAATGTGTGTCTTAAATTTTAATTGAGCCGCCCACAGTGACACCTCAAAGCATCCCCACTCCATCACATGGGTGTAATTTTGCGGTCTCTAATCTCAGGTGCCATTAATTGTCCTTTTCTGAAGCTTGCAGCTGTAATGAGCTCATCTTCTGCAGCAGACTCTTGATTTTCCTTTGCTGGGGTGGTCCTTAAAGCTGGTTTACCTTTAAAAAAGGCATTAATGGGTTTATTAATGATGACTTCCATTCTTATTTACAATGTAGAAAATAATTTAAAAAAAAAATCAAACTATAGAAAAAGAGGGTTGGTCCAAACTTTTGTCTGATGTGCAGAGGTGTTTGTATGACTTCTTAAGTTGGTTGTCCTTAAAGCCATATGGGCATATAGATAGTGTTCTTTAGTTGTAACCAAGATGATTGTCTCCTCAGGTATCAGCTCTTGGCTTAGACCCCTCTGGTGCCCGTCTGGTTACCGGTGGATATGATTATGATGTGCGGTTCTGGGATTTTGCTGGGATGGATCAGGCTCTGCAGGCCTTTCGATCCCTGCAGCCCTGTGAATGGTGAGTCCACTTCTGAGAACACAACGTGGAACATCAACACAGTTGCTTAACACGTGTTTAATTAGTTTCATACAAACATCCAGTGCATTCACTGCTGTTTTGTGTGCCAAAGTCTACACATACACAAACACACAGATTTGTTGAGCTTCATTGAGCCTCGTGTTAACTCTGTGACATCCTCTCTTTTCATTCAAAATGAGCCTTTCAGGAGCAGATGGTTGAGATATGTGTGTGTTTGTGTGTCTGCACATGTTTATTCTATGTTTTATCAAGGCCATCATCAAAGATCAAATTCTTTTTTGCTTTTGGGAACCAGTGGGCTGAGCTGAAGCAGGCCTCCGCTTATTAACAGAAATGTACGCTACATTTAATTTGATTACAACGTGATCCATTAGCCTGTTTGGTTTACTAACAAGCTAGGCTTCGTATAGAAGCCTGTGCTGTTGAGGTCTGTACTGTTCCTCTCTCATGACCCAAAAAAGGCAAATTTTAAGCTTCTTTCAAACTAAAATATTGAGGAAAATGAGCACATGGTGCTATAAACAGCCTTTGAAGAGGCAAAAGCCTCCCAATTAAACCTGCATTTGTGCTGACCTCTCTTTAATTACAGCAGTGCAACTACTTCTTTGTGTATGACGATGTTGATGCTCTTTTACCCCCTGCTGTGTTAACTCTGTATTAGATGGTCCAGATAGTTGTTTATTTCTTAAATTGTATGCACTAAGTGTACTGTTGAACAATATCTGTTATTCAGTGTAAAACTTGAACCATAAAAGTCGAGTTCATTGTGAAAAGCACTAAAAATGCTTATGAAGTTGTTTTTTCTCTACTCAAACCTTCCTGTCAAACATGTGTGTAGAAACATATTTCTGTTATATTTATTTTCTTCAGTGTGTTTCATTATAATTAAAAAAGTATGTCATTCCTTCCATTTCTCAGCTTAACTTGTGTGCAACTGTGTGTTGCATGTTGTTGATCAAAGCGGCCAACCATCACATGTACATCAGATGTGCTGTTTCTTGTTTCTATAGCTACATGTATTTATTTTTTGTTTTTATTCCCAAACTCTTTAAAGGATTAAACTTTTTTTACATTATTTTTTTGTGTAAGGAGTGGTTTAAAATTTTGGCTTTCAAACAGGCATTGCACCACTTGTCATGAATTATCAGTACCACAGAGGTAGATGCTAAAAGTATCTTTCTTGCCTCAAGTGTCCTCTTCAGGTGTGTTTCATGTGTGTGTATATATGTGTTGTGTGTTTTCTCTAAGCCATCAGATCAAGTCCCTGCAGTACAGCATCACTGGTGATGTCATCCTGGTGGTCTCTGGCAATGCACAGGCCAAGGTGTTGGACCGTGACGGCTTCAACGTCATGGAGTGTATGAAAGGAGACCAGTACATTGTGGATATGGCCAACACTAAGGTAAAGTGTTGCTCACATATAGTTGGAGTTTCTTACAACTCAGGTTTTGATCTCATAGTTTTGGCTGTTGTCTCAGTTGGTCATGATAGCATTGTACTGACTTAAAGTGATTGCTGTCTGGTCTCGCCACATGGCTACAAGGTCTGACATAGCAATGAACATGGGTAATCTGATCATTAGGCAGGTTGTAAAAAAGCCAGAAATGGAACCAGATTCTGGACAAGTTTATTTAAGGATAAAAGCACAAATGAGCACAACTCAATTTTCTCTTCTAAATAAGTTTGACAAACCAGGATGTTTCTTTAAAACCTGTTTAAAGCTTGTTTTTCTTGTTCTTTCAAAGCTTTTGTCTTGATGAGCACAGTGGTATGATTGCTGAGTTAAGTGATGCCAAAAGTGAAATTAATCTTAAACGAGCCATAACAGATTTGTTGACCACTTGGGGGCAGCAGAAACAAGTTGCTCTGCAAAGCCATGGGGAGCTGCAGATACAGGTGATAATGTTCTGCATGTTCATCAATCAGAGCAAACCAGCCAATATTGTCACATTGGTTTCACATCATCGGTTCATATATTGTTATAAAAATATCAACTGTAGCTGCTTTACAGATGTTAAAGGTATTCATGTTTTCACTTCTATAGCAACAGCAGCGTGCCTGAGAGTGACTGCTTGTAACTCTAAACACAAGCCGGGTGCTCTGATCTTTTGCTCTCTGGATAGATCCTGCCAATGCATAATAGTATCAAGGTGTAGCCATGAGCTGGTCTGTTTTTGTATGTGAGGATAATGGTCTGTGCTGTGTGACCAGCCAGAGTCTTAGGGGGGAAAGAGGAACACCACATGGTTCCAGGATGGTCGTGGTTCATCTCTTGCTTGTATCTACATCTACAAAGGAGGATCCTAATTAAGTGCCCATGTTTTGGTTTTACTCTGTTTAAGGAAGCTGTATTGGTGGTCACCAGCCATCTGTGCCAGCTGCAGTGCATTTGGACATGGTTTATACTTCCCATATGAATGACTTGAACAAGTCAAGGCCCAGTTGATTGCAAGTAGTGTTTTCCTGGACGTCCTACATTCTTGTACTGCTCAGTCCCATCTGGAGCTGATGGAGAGTTTGGTTCAATGACAATGCGCTTTGGCCGGCTGATAACGTCCCAGTCGATTAGCTGTGTCTCATGTAATAATTAAGTACTTGTTTCTGCTCTGCCTGCATTGACAGACAATTACCTGCTTCCTACCTCATCCTGTTGTGTTGAAGAGATTTGCCTCACATAAGTCTGTATGCTGTCTCTGGTAGCATCTGAGTAGCTGAGGCCGGAGAATATTTGACATTTTAGCTTCATGAATTACTTGAACTTAGATAAATCGTCAGTTAGATTATCAAAAGTTTTGCCAATTGATTTTCTGTCAGTTTACTTTTTTGACTAATGCTGATTTATAGTCAATCAGCTACTTGATTAATGGACCATTCAAACCTTCTACACTTAAACTCAGCAAATACAGAAACCTGTTTAACATATGCTTAATGCAATTGCAGTGAAAACAAACTGGGCATGCCAGTGCCGTCCCCAATAAGTCAGTTCTTATTATATGAGAGGTTTCTGTTCTTGGAGCTGTTTGTCATAATCATGCTTTACTTTTGATTGCTGTTTGAATGAATATAAGTCCATTCTTCTGTAACCACTGGCATTTTATCATCCTAATGGAAGAGGAATAATTTTTTTTAGGTGCAAAAGCTCCTCTGATGGATGATTCTTTCTTTTCTGATGCCATTGCACAGAGCAGGGAAAAAGCCATACAGAGCCTATTGAGCTTTAACCTCGTCATTTAGTGGATGTGTATTTTACCATAAAATTTAACAACCTTGCAATTTGTCATTAGTCCTTTTTAGTTGTTAAACAGCAAGACCTAGTCAGTTCCCTTTTTTATCGATTATTAATGTGGTGTGCTTGAAGTGTTTGACAGTGAACAGGCAGGCCCCTCTTCCTCATGCACACATACCAATATCGTTTGGTCAACTTCTGCTCATGCGAGGCTCTGCTTTCTTGAGCATCCTGTCAAATAGCAGTATGTCATGTCTGAAACCTCTCTGCAGCACACTGAAGTGTTCCTCTCTGACCTGGCAGCGGAGAGGCCTCTCACTGGGTTAACCCACTTTGAAGTCATTTGTTATGAGTAATTCTCCACAGGACGTCCAAAGCAGAGGAAATGTCTAAAAGTTACTCTTCTAGGAGTTCACTGTTTGAAGCTGTGACACAGCCTGCTGCACTGCTTCACTGGCCCAGTTGTAAGGCGAAGGCCAGATGTCAAGGTTAGAAAAAGATCCTTTCCATGACGGAAAAAAAACCTGTTTAGGATGAATTTAGATCAGGCAACATAATTGGTGATTTCCAGGAACTTATTCATAGGATAAAAGCCTTGTAGTTGCAATGTAGTTCATGCTAGACAGCTCTGAAAATGTATCATCTTAAAAAATACAACAGCAACCTTGATATTATTAACTGGGGACCTTTTGCGCTGCAGTTTTGGCTTAAGATTCAACAATGAAGAACAACAGCTGCCTTCGCACATAATTTGTTAGCAGTAAAATAAAATACATCCTCATGAATTTACCTTCATTGGTTCCTCCTGGCAACATTTCCCCTTTTATGTTTCCATCAGCTTTTACCGGCTACAGCTCCTACAGCTGGTCTCTGGTAAATGTCAAATGATTTTGAAAACGGGGGCAAGTGGCTGCCTTGAATGTACATGTTGCTGAGTGAATCCACAGTAAACCACATGACTAACAGGTGTGTGCTGCACCTCAGAGTGACTGGAAACGTGCCACAGGATCTGGAAAGAAACAATTTAGTGCCTGTTTAAAGTGAACAGTTTGTTAATTTTCACTTTCTGCTCTTTTCAGGGCCACACAGCGATGCTAAATAGTGGCTGCTGGCATCCAAAGATAAAGGAAGAGTTCATGACCTGCTCCAATGATGGGTGAGTTTTAAATAAGTGTTTGTAATAAATGTGTTTTACATTGTACACCTGGACAATCATAGTCTAATCAGTTACATTTTCAGGAGACAGTCACCAAAATAGTCACTTCATCTACAGGAATATTTCACATTTGTTTGTGTACCCATATCAGAGGATTTCAGTATTACTAATAAATATTTACAAAGTCCAGGGATGGTATCCCCAACTGTTCTATGAAATTCTGACCCTGTCATATCTATTTTGTTTTAGCTGTAATTTTTAAGACTAAGTTTAGTTATTGAATCTGATGATACCTCGATGTGCAGAAAAACATTTTAAGTAGTCTGTAAATAGTCAACAAATATCATGATTAAGTTGATGGCATTTATTCAGAATCCTCCTAACCAGTGTATGTCATGTTAAGGCAATGTTCCAGGCCTTTTCTTTGCTTTCATGTCCTGTGTCACCAGCAGGGAGTCCTCTAGTCCAGATAATGCCTCTGGTAATGGTAGCCTGGCTTCACAGCTGTGCATAGACACATGGCACATTTTATACTGGATGTAGTCCAAAAGCAAACCTTTTTTATTTATAAGCGCTGATTTGAACTAAGGAAACACTGCTGGACATAATAAGAATTCTCATTCATACATGCATTTATTCTCTTTCTGCACCAGAAAACATAGATTTAGCTGCTTCCTCAAAAACAACAGCCCTGTATGACTGCAGAAGCTGTTACCCTTTACCCTGTAAAGGTGTGAGCGAGTATTTAGGACTGAATACATGTGACTTTGAGTGAGACCGCAGCGATGAGTCTAAGTGAGTGTGACAGGCAGCAGTGCAGAAACCCAAGGCTATCATCATTAAGTGAAAACAAGGGCCTGGCTTTGTGGGCAGGCCGCGACCCAGTGTTTACCAGTGTTACTGCTCTCCCAGATGTGGAGGCTGGTTTATTTAGCTCTTATTGAGGCTCTGGAAATCCTCCCTTGGCACGTTAGCACTGGGTGTTGCCCCTGGCCAGCTAGGAGGAGAACAGCAGAGAGGAGCGCACAGGGAACCATTCACAGGCAGAGCAGCTGCATGGGAGTCAGTTCGCAGCAGCAGAGCAGGTCAACGCAGCAACCTGAGAGATGGAAAGAGGCAGTGACGAAGTGAGGAAAGAGAGGGAGGGACTGCATTGGTGATTTACAGATGAAAGAAGCTGTCCATCTAACCCCATGTCAAATCTCCTATGCTGCACTTTTATTTATCATCACATTAGTCACTTGCAGTGCAACTTAGGGGCTTACTTGGTGATTAAGTGTGTACTTTACTTTTTTGGTTGAACCCCTCAAACCTCCCACACTGTCAGTCAGTAGTGCCTCTCATTTCTCCAAAGCAAACAGACTGTAGCTGCAAGGACTTTAACAGGTGCCAAAAATACAGATCACATTACTTGGTCCCTCTTTCTGTACTCCTTATTTTCCTTTTTTTATTCAGTAGATTTGTGTTTGGTTTTTTTGGAAACCTTTGAAAGCTTTAGCATCTTTAAAGGGATTACCTGAGATCAACTGGTTCCATTAAAATTAGACAAAAAGCAACCAGGTGATTGCTGATTCCATCCAGATACAAGGAGGTTCTGGAGAACAAAAAGAAACTTTAGGCACTGAATTTTTTAACAAAGTTACTATTCATTTGTATGAGTATTGGCTGGGATTTGGAAAGAACAAGCAAGATTGTTTGTGTTTGTGTGTTTGCTTGATTGACAGGATATACAGCCCATTAAGCTCTGTTGTGGTGGGTGGCTCTTGCTTATCCCCATTGAGCTGCATCAGTAATGCTCCAGTCATTATTGAGCTACCATCAAACAATGTGTCTTTTTTTCTTTTCTCATCCCCATCTTATGATGTGTGCTGCTTCCTCCACACAGCACCATCCTTTGAACTGCTATAGAGTCTGCTGAGGCCATAGTGTAGTTAGTGGGCCTCTTGGAAATGGACCAGCAGTTGGCCAATAGTACCAGTGGGTGTCTACTGCTGGCTGTGTCTGCTTAAACATTAGACCAACACCTAGGTTTTCTGTCTTTTTTCCTGTGTCAGCATAGTTAGAGAGTCATTGTTGTGTTTGTTTGAATAGGATATTAAGCATGTTCACTGAACCGCCCGCTTTAATTGAAGGCCCCTCCTAGTTGTATGGAATCTTATTCATAAAAACTGCCTCACAGCTTTTGAATGATTTCATTTACCCAGACTTTTTTCCCTCTGAGAGGAAGTGGATGAGAGGGAAGTACTGAAGAAGCATCATAAAGCAGCAGCAGCAGGGTGGCACTGATTGTTCTTGCACACTGAGGGTTGAATGGAGGCTTCAGCAGATCTGTGTGGCTCGAGTCCGCCAGTGAAAAGCATTTCCACTCGCACTTTAATAATTCTGTCATTCTGTTAAAGAGCTATGCGATTGTAAAATGGTAAAATGTTTTCCAACATTATTCATGCTCGATCCATGGGGGCCAAATACATATTAAGCACTGAGCGACTTTAACGGAGTCTCTGCTGAAAGGCTGAACACCTGTTTGAAAACTGCAGATTTATTTCTCAGAAAGAGAAAGCAGTATGTGCTGAGTTTACTCCCAGTGGAAGTATTTCTTTGGAAAGGATTGAACTTGAACTAAACTAAAAATATGGCTGCTGCCTTTTGTAATAAAAAAAATGCTAAACAGTAGTTGCTTAAAATTTCTTGAATAAATTCTGTTATTAGTTAACAAACAGTACTGCATACTGCAGAATTGTTAACAAACTGTAACAAAAACTGTGGAAAACTTTGCAATCTTGGCTTCAAGGACATGAAATTTACTGAGGCTTGGTTTTTATTTTGTCGTTTTATAGCACCGCAAGAGAACGATCAAAAATTCATGTTATGTCCTTTTTGTGACTGAAATTTCAGCCACTGGAGCTGAGGATAGGACAAACGGCGACTTTCTAATTGGGACCACATGTTACTTCTGTTGAGTCTTAAGACACACTTGCGCATGTGCACACACACAAATACACACAATTTGAGAAATGTTTCCAGGAGGTTTGAATGCCAGGGATTCCCTTTGTGCTGGCCTGCTGTCAGGGCTGCAGCTGGATTTGGATGTGTTGGAGCTGTATGCAAGGAGGACCCAGAGGACAACATGGCAGGTCCTTTCACGATTGAGAAACAAACTATTTGTCTTTGTGGTGCACTAAAAACAAAACACATAATGTGATATATGTGACATATGAAGTAATTGTCACTGGGGAGCACCCACAAAAATAGAAAGTTGCACAGAACTGATGTAAGATCTGCCTGGAAATCTGTGTTCTTTTCATGGGAGTAGGTTCATGTGTTATATTTAGCTTTGTGTAAGTCCGTATTTGTGATAGCTTAGTTTGTTTTATTATACTGGAGAAGGCATTACTGTGGAGTGACCAAGCATGATCCGCGTGGTAGGACAAGGATTAAAAGTGAGGACAGACATTACATATTATGTGTGAGCAAGTTGGGGCGATTCAGACAGTTTAACACATCAGGTTCATCCACAGTCCAGCTCGTCTCCAGTTGTTGCCCGCCTTACACTGCAAGTGTTCCATATCCTGCCCAAGAACGCACATACCATACCTTTTAAAGAGTGCATTTATCCTTTTTGTTCAATTTCCAGTCATGGCTGACTTTCTGACCTCTAGTTCTTTCGTCTGTGAGTTCAGTATTTGTTTTTTCTGTTCTTTTCTTTTCTTTTCTTTTCTGTTCTTTCTTTTTTTTTAACTAAATAAAAGGCTGCTTCCTTTTGGGATCGTGGTGAGAAAGCATCTTATCATCCAGATTGCCTGATTAAATCTGAAGAGCTGTCTTGACTTCTTTAGCTAGAATCAAGTGCTTTGTACCTGTAATGTGTGGTCACACCTGCCCAGCTAAGGCCTTTTTGCAGGCTATTTTTCAACCTTGGAGTCATACTAATGATGCTGTGATTTTACTTGAATCATTACTGCACTGTGGATTTAATAGTGTAGTGGATTGTTTTTGGACCGGAGTGTTACTTCTTTTTGTTCCTTGCTTGGGTGCTACTGAGTGTAAGCCTGCTCTTTAAGCCTTCTGTTTTGTTCCCCCACTTTATCTTCTTCAGCTGCGATGCAAGATGGAGCATCTTCCCCTCCTAATCCGCCTTTCTCATACCCGAGCCCCAGTTAGTCAGTCAACCGGCCATCAGGCAGCACAGCCTATCCCATCACCGGAATCCGATCAATAAACAATCTTATACAAGACATACGCCAGACTTTTCCCATTCCCTTCCTTATCTCATCATCTAGGAAAAGTGATCCCTTGCAACCATCACCCACACGAGGCCTATAACCTGACAGTCAGATAAAATCTGGGGCCTGGTGGGTTGTCACTCCTCAGTTGATTTGTGAATGACTGTGCAACCCCATAAAGTGCACATGCATGACTGAGGGTGTATAAGTCTCAATTTATTCCATTCACCCCTCTGTCTCTGATGCGTTAGCGTGGGAAAAGGAAGCTGCTGATTGAAGGGAAAACAGGATTACTGGGAGGAGGAACAGGTGAAGGTATTGCCCTCAAATGTGTCTGGTGTGTTTTTTTTCATGCCATATATGAATATTTTGACATATTTCTTCGTTGTTATTACTTTCCCACAACAGACGTCTCCTCTGAGAGAAGAAGGTTTGACACTGCCCCAGATGTTGCCCTCTGCAACAAAAAGCACACCTTTAATTATGTGAAGCTGCAGTTCATTTTTATTATCACTTCTTTTGATCTTTGTAACCCTAATGGGGGACGGAAAGTTTTAACACTTAGCAATTCTACAGCACCACATATTAAAGCTGAGAGTTTGCCTTTCCCTGCCCTGCTTTGTGTCTCGCTTCTGACAAGTGAGGGTGTGCAGTCTTCGGCCTGTACTCATGGTTGGCTCAACACTGGTGGGCTTCAGCCTCTCTGCTCTGTCCCATAGACAGACAGCACTGCCATGTTTTGGAAAGAGCCCTTACAATAAATAGCATTCCTGGTTTTGTGTGCTACGCGAAAGGTTATGTTGTCTTTATTGGCTTGACAGACGCCTACGGTCTTCTGTAAACAAAAATGAGATGTCTGTGTGAGGCAGCAGGTGGACCAGTTTGTCGTCCAGTCAGTGGCCCTCACTCTTTCTCATTCACTCTCATACATGCACATGTGTTTCCGCTCATATAAACACTTAACTGTATAATGAAGCATGGCTCGATGCTAAGGATTGACTGATTGCCCAGGGAAACTGAAATTTGGGCTAGTAAATCTGGCAACTCACACTCACTCAACTCAACTCACATGCCTCAGGCAAATGGTACAGAAAGATTAATGGAATGCACAACAAGAGCATCTTGCTTGCATGGCATCAAAAGGGGCTACATGCAACCACTAAAATATTTTTTAGGGGGGCTAGTGGGGCTTGGAAATATGGACAAAATAAAAAAATGAAATGAAAGAATATTTTTGAACAACTACCTCATTATTGATACTGCTGCAAAATTGTAGGGGCACGATTGCTGCTTTCTCAAACAATATAAAAACAATGAGATTTATAAATGAGATAAATAATCACCAGTGAATTGGATGTAATGGCTTAGTGGGTAAAGGCAAGCATGAGAATAGAAAGAACAGTCTGTTAAATTCATAAAATAGAAACATCTTAATTTTATACAGCCTTTAAAATCAGGAAAATGCAATAGTTATACCATATCGCAATAAAAGATAGCTAAAATCTAAGACAATATTGAGGTCTCATATCACAATATTGATATTGCTTAAGTATATTGGTCACCGCCAGAAGCATGTAAATTGAGTTTGGGCATCCAGGCTACTGAAAAAAAACCCTAACATTAAGCCAGTGCAGTAGTTTGCAGGCTGTACTGGGCAACTTATTTTCGTACGTGGCTTTTTGCATTTTTTTTTTCACCAGCAAGGCATCATATGATTTATTAACAGCTTTGGTTTATACGGATTTAAACACAACTATGCATCAAACAGAGTTTTATTTGACCCTCGCCAGTTCTTACTCAAACCATATGTCTTCAGCTGGCATTTGTATCACATAGTTAGACTTATCCAAACATGGCTGAGTGTGTGTGTGTGTGTCTGTGACTTTGTAGCCGGCCACGGAGGAATCCTTGCCTGGCTGTTAGTAGCAGCTCTGCCTGTGTGTTTATACTCTTCTGCTGACCTCATGGCCCAAGGGTCATAATGCTCACTAAAGCAAGCAGTGGGTCACAGACGCATTTGGACACGCTCTGTCTGGCATGAGTGTTGGTGCGGGTTTGTGCGAGGTTGGCTAACATGTTTGTGTGTTGTCAGGTAGTTCAATAAATAAATGTGACAGTTTAAGGCTTTGGAGGTCCTTGCAGAGTTTGCAGTGTTTGTGGTTCCTCAGATTGTCCTCTTTGTCATCATTTTTGTCTTCTTATTTATCTCCTCATTTTTCACCTTTTTTTTTGCCTCTCTCACGCACGCATTGGGTTTCACAAAAAGCCCTAAAGATGTGGAAGTAGTTCAATGAAAAGATGAGTGAAATAGGTTAGCTAGGCAGAAGTCGCGTGCAATGTCCCTTGCTTGGAGTTGGTCTAGACATTAGCTCATTCCGACAAGGTCAAAGCCGAAAATGCTCAACTGACACAACTTGTTTTTCTCAAATCATTGTCCACTCCACTTTGAAATTCAAAGTATGGGGAAATACTTACAACAGCTTTGGCCAGCCTAAATAATTTGCATGCTTTAGGAATCCAAGGGCTTTCAGAGTAACTTCATCATGTTGATCTTATTTTAAGAGAGATGATTAAGTAACAAGAAGACTAATATAAATGATTTATCATGACACACACAGACACACGCACACTGCGAATTTTTCATCTAGTGTTACTCACACAAGCTTGTGTGTATTTGCCTCAAACAGACAGATATTCTTCATTAGCTATAACTTAGTGAGAAACTAAAGGCACAAAGGGTGAATTATTCTATGTGTTTGTTTTTAGCTCAGCCTCTGACTGAACTCAGCACTGTGGAAATTTCAGTTTTTATTCCTTCCATTCTTTTCTTTTTTCCCCCCTTCCATCTTTATGGTTTTAAAGTGAAGTAAATTTCCTCAACATTTAACCACTAATGATAGTATGGGTCTGCACTCCAAGGCCCACTGCTGCAACTCGTTGAAATGAAGATAAAGCCCCTTTTTAGGCCCAAGTTTTAAAAAATAAACTCTCAGCTCTCCTCCCACCAGTAAAGGCTTTGGATAAGAGCAGAATGCAGTATGACTTTTTTGTGTTTACTCCTCCAGGAGCTCTGGTCTGCCCCCAGCTCTCTCCACCTAAGCTCCTCTTGGCATCAGCAGCTGTCTACTGGCATCTGTCCCCCTTGCTCTGCCTGTCCAACCCACACAATATTCAAAACCCTGCAATACGTGTGCACAGCATTTAAATGTTGATTTGGAACTGAAATGTCGACTTTATAAATGAAGCTTCACACTATTCTGTACAGCCCTGATATTTTATGAGTGATTAATGGCGGTCCAGTGACGTTAAATTACATTCTCCGTCTGTCCACAGTACTGTGCGTACATGGGACCTGAACTCAGAGAAGAAGCACAAGTCTTTGTTTAAACCGCGCTCCTTCCAGGGGAAGAAGGTCATCCCGACATGCTGCACCTACAGCCGTGATGGGAAGCTTGTTGCAGCAGGCTGCCAGGATGGCACCATCCAGATCTGGGACAGGAACCTCAGCGTGAGTCTTAAAACACACACACACACACGCAAACCACCACAATGTGCAGGAGGTTGTAAACACAGAACATCTGCTCTGTTATGACCTCGGGTGACGAGTCATGAGACTCGGGTCATTTGGTCACAGGGCACAGAAGCCAGAGGTCAACAAGTCACTGACCAACACTGACCAGAATTCAAAATATCTGACTTTAAAATGCATTAATCCAAACTGTGACCAGTTGAGAATGTTATTAAATAGCCTGTCTGACCTGTACTGACCCTGTTATCACATTAACCAGGTACATGGCAGTGAGTTTTGGCCAGAGTTCCTTTTATTCAATTAGAACTCTGGAAAAACAAGAGGCTCTGTGAGGCTGTACTTAGGCACAGCACTTTGAGCTATGCTAACATCAGCATGCCAATAGCGCCGCTCAGAATAGCTGATTATGTAACTGAATTAACTAATGTTGGATGATTGAGTTACATAAATGTTGCTGGGAGGCCAAATCACAATTTCCCTGCTATACTTTTTCCACTATTAGTTAATAAGGCAATTAAGTGATCAAAGTGTTCATTCCGTTCTTCAAGACTTACATAGTTGAGGCAATTGTTAATCTTGGCTCCTACCTAGAATTTCTCCCACTTATTTGGCTGTTTTTTCTTGAGTTATTGGACAGCTTGTCACTGTAGATAAAAATGACTTCCATTCAGGGCTGGAGAATGCATCTCCAACATCTTTTATCAAATGGATCCTCTGGGGCTCCCAAATGTTTTACCTCTGATAGTTACACCTTAACCCTGTGCTAGCATATCCACCAATGAGTCTCTCCTCTTGATTGCTGTCACCGCAATGCATCTCTAATCTGTAAATGTTCAGCCAAAGAAAATGACTTGTTGTTGTTTCCTGTTTGTGGGTGACAAAGAGAGTTTGGCAGCTTATGGCTCACTTGCTGGTTCACACACAAAATTCACCCCAACGAAACAGATGGAAGGAGTAAAAAGAAGTGGAGAGAGGCACATTTTTGTTAAAAGAGAACTTAGGGAACTCACAGAACTCATAATTCATTGTTTTCAAAGATGAAATATTTCAGACACTATTCCAGTTTGGTATTGTCTTACATTATGGCAAGCTCTTTGTGAGAAATACTCTGCTTCCAGGTCACTCACCAGGGAATCCTAAAACACTATAAAGTGTTTTAGGAGGACATAAAATGGATGGACCAACAGATGATGCTAAGTACTTTACAAAACAACCAGTATCAAGTATAAGAGCTATATCCATTATAACTCATGTAGTTGGTTTTCTGCCCTCAATGACTGGCACATTTCTTATCAAATACTTTGTTCCACTTCATATCTTTTCATTTCCCCTTCCCCATATGTTGAAAAGGTTCAATGCCTCTGTTATTCATATGAGAATAGAGACAGTGACAGTTATGCTGTAATTAGTGAGTTGGAAAAGCTTGATTGGACAGAGGGGCTTATCCAGATTAGTCAAATGGGAAGTAGGCTACATGATAATTACTGTAACAGTCAACTTTGTAATCACAGGACGACCAAAACTAATGCGAGATGGAAGATTTGTTTTTGTTTTACTGACTTTAGTTTTGAACGGGCTGTTGTGCTTCCATGTGCCCATGATGTATCGACTCCCACCTCTCCCCCACTCATCATCCCACCCCTGGACTGCTGATAGCAGACGGCTGTGAGCGATTGGGTTAAAGCTCTCCAAATTTATTACCCCTCTTTCTCCAAGCTAAATATTTACCCTGTGTCCCATAGCAGCTTACAATAGTCATGTCTGTTGCCTGACCACTGGAGCCTGTCCTGTCTGAATGGCTCAAGAATTTAGTTGGTGCCCTCTGCCCTAATCAGCAACCTGTGCTGCTGCCTCGAATTCAGCCACAAGCCTAAAAAGGAGTTGACCTTGCGATGCTTTTATTGCTGCTCCCTCCCCCACTCAAAGGAAACCTATCTCCTGTTATATCGCTATTACTCATAGCTAGAAAATGCGGCAGATCAATCACGATCAATCATGTACACGACCTATAGAGCTCAGCCTGAGGAGAAGCTATTGAGGATGACACATTGTGCTCTTGAACCCTGACATGAGTTGATTGATCCTATGATGGTGGAGTCAAGTAGGTCTCTTTTAGTGAACTGCCACAGAGAGTGATTGCATGCTCATTCTCCGACCAGAGGGGTCGGAGCCAGAATTGCAAGGCTGCATTTAAATGGTTGCCAGGTAATGTGGACTCTGTGAGAGTTTGTGCATTGAGGGGTGCAGGCCTTCCTTCAAAAACATTGCCGCAGAGACCTCGGGAATGCTATGATGTCATTGGTGGACTTGCATGTTTCCAGACTTCAAAGTGTGACCCCAAAAGAGTTGGTTTTGATGAACTGCTCAGTTGGGGAGTGTTATCAGGAGAATACATGGTAAACTTTTGCTCCTCTGCATTTGCTATTTTGTTTTTTTTACCCCAATGGAACCTTAACTATGAGTGAGAGGTTTCCAAGTTTTTGACTTTTTGATTTCAGGCTCCCTTTCTCCACTCAGCATCCTGTTTTTATTCCAGTCACACAGTTTATCGTTCCTGGCATAATTTGACTACCACTGCTGGCCAGCACATAATTTACAGATAGGACCCTCAATAGGATACTACAACTCCACATAGTATCACCATAAACTTGGTGGGTTATTCAAGATGGGGTTTTGGAAGATTAGAAAAATCCCAGAAAAACTACTTTAAGCTCCCCTCCACAACAGAAACTTGTATTTTCTTATTAAAACGTCAACTAAAATGTAGGACCTTGGCTATATTGAATTATATTAGCGAAAAGTTTGTCATCAAAGAGGTGTTTTCAAATTCCTCTACTGAAGAAATAGATGTCTGTGCTCTTCAGTCAGAGGCAAAAAACATGAAACCTCAAACGGATGTATCACTGCAAAGAGTGACAGTTTGATTAAGCACAAGAGCTTACGCTGTGTCATTCACTGCCAGTTATAAGTGAAGAAGCTTCCAAACAACATAAATAAAAGAGGCTCTCTACACTTACCATTCGGATACATCCTCTAGTTGGTGATTTTGGTGTACAAGAGACCCTTCATCTGAATACCATACATGTTTGTGCTTCAGTCTGAGTTTCAAAGATGGAGCCAATGAATGATTTCCTCCAGTGTTTCTTCCTGCTAGCCACCCTGATGTGCACATCTCTCATACCAGTCAACCTAAAGTAAGCAGCAGTGTAGTGGGAGCATGAGGACTGTGATTGATTAATACAGATATTTTCAGTAAAGAAGAAAGAGTAGAAATGCTTCCAGCCACTTTCCAGAGCCTTATTTTTTATGTAGAAAAGCAGTTCTGAATAAAAATCATGTCTGGAGGGGGGGGCTTCTAAGTCCCTTTAAGTAAAA
The DNA here is from genome assembly GCA_029783805.1 of Acanthurus tennentii. Taxonomy (NCBI): domain Eukaryota; kingdom Metazoa; phylum Chordata; class Actinopteri; order Acanthuriformes; family Acanthuridae; genus Acanthurus; species Acanthurus tennentii. The sequence continues at coordinate 12,071,866 of JAPZDZ010000011.1, forward strand.
ATGTTAAGAAAACGTGGAGGATCTCATTGGAAAAGAGGATCTTGGTCATGATTTCCGTCACAGCCCCAAGGCCTGATCCCCCCCTCCTTTGACCTTTTTACATGTGGGGACAGTCACTAAACTACAGTCAAAAGAAGCATTTTTATGAATGCAACAACTTTCGGTGTCGTGCCAGTTCCTTGTTTCAATACTGAACAACCACTTGAAACAACATGTACAAAGTGAGACTTTAATGAGACACACTTTTAGATTTAGCGGACACTCACACCAGTGTGATCCTCTAACACACACTCATACACACATGCACACATACACACAGCTTCACCATCACCACTTGTTGATTTCCATGAAAGATCATAGCAGCTGTTCAGGACTTGTGCGGTTTGGCCACTCGATCCTCAGAAAGTAGCAGAGGTCAGAGAGAGATGTCAACTGACTGCACAGTAGACATCATCGGGTCTTTTAGGTGTGCGATTGTATGTTAGTAAGGAGAACTGGTATTATTTATACAATGATAATCCTATAGTGTGGTTAGGAACAGTTGGCCATGTAATAGATTGTTATCATAGTCTGCTTAGGATGAAACCCAATGCTGTGTTCCTTCAGCTATTTATCAACTCCTGCTGACGAATGAGAGTATATGTGTACCATTGTGCTTTATGTGTGTACATATGTGTACTGTATGTGTGCACAGTTTTGTTTGAAAGGCATAAATGTAAAATGGTCGCATCGCCTCTCTGAATAAAACCATGACAGTTTAGCCTGATGTGTGTTTAGACGAGTGAGAAGGGCACAGTTTACAGAGGATGTCACAAGGCGTGAGAGAGGTTTGAAACAGTGTACGAGAGTCCGGTTTCACAAACCGGCTATGTAGATTATCACAGGAAGCAAACACCATGGCATCTCCCAATCCAAGCCAACATCAGGATAGTAAAAACGCTCAAGCTTTCACAACATAAGTAAATGATCTAGAAATAGCAGGAGTAGGTGTATGTTTGCAATAAGCAGCTAGAATAACCACTAGCTACCATCTGAAAGTGCTTTTTGCTGACTGATGAAGGTTATTAATCAAGATAATAAAAAATAAATATTATGTATTTGTGAGGCTACAGTGTTCCTTACTATCCCTTTTGGCTCCCTCGTCTTTGCTTTTCTTTTTATGCTTAACGTCAGAGCTGGACGTGGGTTATTTTTCTTGATTCCACCTATTTGTCTGGTAATATGAGAGAATATTTGTAAATGCAGAAAATGGACATGCAGAAACATTACACTTTAGTTTAAAAATACGAATACTGAACACAGTATAACATAACAAAACAACATAAAACGAGTTAAACACAGCATGTTCAAACAGCAGATGGTGTTAATCTTAAAAAGAAAGGCATAAGATGAAAAAAGGAGGAAAAAACATTTTGTGGAATGACTCATCACAGCCTGAACAAGAGCTCATAACTTTTTTTTTTTTTACTAGCTGACCTCAGAAAACCTACAGCTATACTGAAAACATTCCTTCAGTGGTTATGCTAAAAAAAACAAACATATGTCAACAGTTAGTCTCTTGAGTACCGTAAAGCAGATTTCATCATCTTCTCCTTGCTGTTTATTCATGGTGGAAATTCTACATGTTTGGTGCCACATATACTTACAGTGAGGCTCTGCACTTCTCCGACAACTGGACCATCATCCCCAATTAGACATGTTCTTAATAATATGCCATTTAGCTTCAGTCAACAGTCCACAAGACAAGATAATTACAGGAAAAGGGTTCATTAGCGTACCCTCCTGTTCATAGTCTGCTGACCCAATGCAACCCCTTTGTGTCTTTGATGCATAGATGTGCTCGCAGTTACATGAATGAAAATATTGTATGTTTGGACATGCTCCCATTGTTCATATGCATATAAAACATGTGGTGCAGGGGTCAATGTGATTGCATGACTGCAACCGGGGCCCTGGTGTCTTTGTTTTTGGCCGATCAAATAAAGTAGTCACCCTTCAAAACTCAGTCTGTCACTGTGCACCCTCACAGTAAAGTTTGACCGGGTTTAAGCCTTTCACATTATGCTTTAGCTGCTGTTTAGTAGGCCAGATATGGTGTGTGGCCAAGCTGTTCTACACTGCTGCAAGATTAGAAAATGTAGTTTTATATTGAATTGACCTCTTGACTTTTATTTCCCAACCAAGTCAATTTCAGTGCAGTGAATAAAAGAAAAGGCCGATAATCTGAGATAACAAATGAGGAGAATGTATTTGAGTCAAAGGTAATACATGAGTAAAATGATGATGGGAAGCAGAAAATTATCCCTGGAGAGACTACAGAGGCTAAATGGCCATGTTATCTACAGTTCAAGGTAACAGTGTTATCTGTCTCTTCCAAGTTAATAACTTCCCTCAGTTTGCTTTGGAAGTTAAGTATGGCCTCGTTTCCTTCTTGTATCGTAAGGACACATCATTCATTCACCTCACTCTCCACTCTCTCCTGCTCTTTTTGCCAGCATGTCTCTATCTTATCTGTCTTCCACACTCTGTGCTCACTTTAAATTCCTTTCTTTCCAAGTGAAAAGCCTGTATTGCCGCAATTCCCTTTTCTTTGATTTATTTGCATTCCGTTTAAAATTAATGAAAATGTAGCTGTGCAAACCAAGGTTATGTTTGTTTGAGCGTTAGCAAGCCCAGACTATTGCTTCACCACCGTCTTTTTAATGATCGATCCCTGTAATCTGACGGCACTGAGTCCAGGTATAACTGAGGAACTGAGAGAGACAACAAGGCCTTAAAATTAGAGCTTTAACAGTTGATTATTTGTTTACCTACAGAGAATAAATCAGCAACAGTTTTGATAATCAATTCGGTGTCCAAGTTATTTATCAAGAATAAAAGTCTAACATTTACTAGTTACACCTTTATCTGCATCCATGTCATCAGTTTTTGAACTGTTGACCGGACAAAACACGTAATTTAAAGATGTCACCACAGACTCTTAAAAACTGTGAATGAAGAACTTTCAGATTAATTGGCAGTAAAAATATTGGCTTGTGCATCCTTAATTGCTTGCAGAGTCACAGAGTTAAAACTTATGGTTAGCCAGAGGAACATGACTTTTAACGTCATTGTATTTGTTAATTGGTTATCTCTTTATTCAGCCCTTATCATTGTCCACATTTTGTGAGGCTGTGTGCTTTTAGAGAGCTTTTCTTCTTGCTTTTCCTTTGTGTATATGTTTAAGAAAGATAGAGAGAATCATGGTGTATGTGTCTGGGAAGGAGCTGGGTTATTTCCAGACTGGAGTTGCAGAACTTGGCGCACACCCCATGCATTTCAATAGTTCACTACCTGCTCAGAGTGAGCACTGAGAAAGTTCGTGGACTGACTGGCCATCTTGGAAACAGCTGTTTAGACGAGACATTAAAATGCTTCTGTTTGCGGTAGCTGGATTTAATTAGGAATATTCTGGATGTCTTTTTAACTCCATGTATGGAAATTACTCACGGTTTCCAAAATGTCCTTAAAATGCCACCAGTGCTCCCCTTTTCTCCCACAACAGTTTAAAACAACTCGTCTGTTTTTTACCTCATCGGCTACAAAGGTGAGATTCTGTTCCTTCCAGCTTTTGTAATAAGTCTGTTCTCACCTCTCATACAATGACCCTCGAGTGAAATGTCACTTAGCCTACTTGGTTTTCACATACATGCTGATCATCACAGCCAAGTTGAGTAAGCTCATATTCTCAGATACAGTAGCGTGCCGGGCAGATAGTCACGAGGGAAGAATTAAAGACACAATTAGCCTGAAGAAGACCTTGAGGCTGTAATAGTCAGTGTGCCGACTGCCTCTTTTTCCATTGTAAGCGGCTACGTCATGCCTTGGGTTTGTGCCACCACTGCTTCAGAATCACATTAACCCATATTTATGGCCTCAAGTTAAGGATTATTTCCATCTGTTTACCTACTGATTATTTTCTCAATTAGTCAATTTATTGTTTGGACTGTAAAATGTCAGAAAATTACAAAAACTGCCTGTAACAAAGCCTCAGGTTATATCTTAAAGTTTCTTGTTTTGTCCAACTCAAAGTCTGAATCCCAAAGTTTTTAGTTTACTCTCAAAAATGTCAAAGAAAAGCAACTAATCAATACACCTAAAAAGCTAAACTCAGGGACATCTGGACTCTTTTTGTTAGAAACAGTGAAATCAAAAGAGCTGCAAAATAATTTGATTTCATTTATAGATTAATCAAAATTCAACTCAGTAGTCTTAAATACAAGTGTACTTTGATATGAAACATTAAAATATTTGTCACTTGTGTCAAAAACTCTTGTTTTAGATGGGCAACAACAATAAATCAAAATGGTTTTCCAAGGGCAGCAGTTAAAAAGAGTTGTCTTGTGTGCATTACTGGCTGGTAAAACTGTAGGAACATTAAAATACTAGTTCAGGTAGAAGCAAAGGAAAAATCAAAATACCATCTGTTAGACAGGCACCCGAGTCTGCCAAGATAAATCTCTGTGGTCTTGTAGTCTACCTGAAGAGTGCGGCAGTAACAGTGTATAAAGTTGCTGGTATTAGATTGTTATAATATATTAAGTTATAAGCTGTAGTGGGCCTCCTAGTTAAATATAAAATGTGGTGTTCATGGAAGAAATGGAAACTGTGTCTTGTTTTGAAGACATGGAATGAAAAGGTCTTTCTGTTTGTGCAGTAACAGACTGAAGCATTAGCTACTGAGGCAGAGCATTGACAGTTTCATACTGAACTACATCAGCAGATTATAGGAACTCATTAATATTGAGAAGCAGTAATGTCCAAGGCAGCTTGTTTATGGAAAGGCAAAGAGAGCCAGGACTGCACTATTTATTCATTTTGTTTTGTAATCAAAGGTCAGTTACATCTGTAATACATATCGACACTTTATAAATAAATTAACTCAATCCTGTATTTGCTCAAGTATTTCTATGTTTTACTTGCTCATAACTATTATTAGACACAAACAGGAGCGAGATTCTGCTACTCTGAACCCTGTGCTTTCACTTTCACACACAGACAATGTGCATGAGCTGGAACAATGAAATGACATTTAAATTTAATTTGACCTTTTCCCTGCTTGTTCTTACGTCAGGGGTTAATAGCTGTTTTGTTGTTGTTTAACTAGGACGTGATTCCGCAGCTGTAGTTATGTTACACATCACTGCTAAACCATAAACTATATCAGATCCTGTGTGTGTAAATTGATGTGGTCAATAAATTGTTTTCCCTTTTTTCCTCTCAGGTCCATACAAAGTTCCACTGTCGGCAAGCACACATTCCAGGATCAGACACCTCCTGCCTCTCCTTCTCCTATGATGGCATGACTCTTGCTTCACGTGGAGGTATGAAAAATATCTAATTGTGTCCCCCAAATGACACCACCAGCAGTTAGTTTGCATTTAGTTTGCATTCAAGCAGAGACGTAGCTTGTCTCTTCCAAAGTGCACAAATAAACAGGAACCAATAAAAACCCCCAATAAAACAGAGTCCCACAAGAGATCTATACACACAAGTTTCTTCTCAGTGTGTGATCTGGTCAGGAGGTTGCTAACACAAAGACAAACAGGAATAACTCTTGCAAGAGTCTTTCACTCAACATATTTCTGTAACGTAAATGAAAGATAACTCTTACAGCGTTGTTGTACCGTCAAGAAAAGGCCGTATTTACTCGGCTCTGGCAAAGTAAATAACCTTTAAGACCATTCCACTGTGGTGACTTTCTCTTAAGTAAATCACACAACTTACAGTGTCCCTAATGTCTCCATCGATTTTCAAGGTGACGACACTCTGAAGACGTGGGATATACGCAATTTCAAGAAGCCTGTGAACGTCGCTACTGGACTGACCAACTACTTTGCAATGTGAGACATTTTCTCAGTCATCTTCGTTACAATCTGCTTGATCACTATAAATTATGTTTTGACAATGGACCGATGATATTGTCCCTATGTTTTTCTCCCTGCAAGGACCGACTGCTGTTTTAGCCCTGATGACAAGCTCCTTGTGACTGGCACCTCAGTGAGGAAAGAAGAGGGAAATGGGAAGCTGGTTTTCTTTGATCGCACTTCCTTCCAGAGGGTCTATGAAATAGAGGTCACCAATGCGGTAAGTGTCCCCACCAGCTCCTTAACCACAACTGAACAAAATGTTTTTTATCTGGTTGATCTGTTATGTTGGTTTCAAACCAAAATAATGCAAAGTGGAAAAAAAGCAAAACAAGTCCACAATGAACAAAAAGAAAAAAATAATGAAACCAATATGTCCTTTCTCCTCAACAGAAGTAGTCTGGGCTCAAACATAACTGCAGTCTTAAAATGTTTTTATTTGGATTAGGCTGCCTGAAAACACAGCAACAGTGGTCTATGGTCTAATTATGACAGAGCGAACAGATTTGACTGGTCTGCTATGGAGATTAGTTTAATTTCCCCTTTTTAACTAAACACAGAATTGCTCAAACAGATTAGACCTTTGGTCTATTGTTTATTTATGCTAAATTAATTCATTTCAAACTGCAATTATATAGTGATCTAGTAAAGTGAATTCAGAGAGATGGATTCAGAATTGCCGTGGTTACCTCTAATTGATGCTAAAAAAATAAAGGCTACAAAGTTACCTAACATATAATTTATTTAAACCATTTTCTTCAAAAAATAAATATTTTTGTCTTTTTTTTGGATAATTCAGATCTTCTTTAATTGACTAGACATTTTCCTTGAAATCACTGTTTGTCTGACCCTAATAATGTCTCAGCAGCATGGCAGAGTACATATATTCTCCATCTTCCGTCTGGATGAAAAAGATTGACAGTAGCAGTATTTGGTGGAAAATACAAAGGAAAATGGGAAGAGTTATGAAAGAGATTGAAGGCAAAGAAGGAAAGTTTAAAAAATGAGAGGCAAGCTAAGAGTAAGTGGAGTAATCTGACCTTTCCCTACTGCAAGTCATTCCCACAAAGCTTTGGCAGAGCAGCTATTGACGCTTTTATGTGCACTGCCTTTGAGTTGCATTGCAAATTAAATTATCAGCAAGTTCCATTCACATGCACAGATGACACTGTCAAACCCGTTAGCATACTATGCACTTTATACTAATCCCGCTCTCTCTGAAATCCATTTGGTGAAGGCAGCGTGCCATAGGTGCTGAAACGAAGGGCAGAGGTGCTGTCTCCAGTAGAAAAACTTTTTTTTGTTTCTTCCTGCTCCTCCTCCTCCTCCTCCTCCTCCTCTGTCTAGATTTAGCACTGTGTATCTGTAGTCATAACAGTGAGGTCTGACAGAGGCTAATGGCTTCTAACTTGGTCTCTCTGGCTACGACATGACACTTTTCACATGGGCCACTGAGTGAACATGTTCAAGAGAGGGAGAAAGAAACAAAAGCTGGGTTTGTGTGGCCATGCATCCCCCTGTCCTGCCAGCCAGCTGCTGTTAGCTTGCAAACTTTGGCACTGCATCGACTCTAAAGTGCACACCCAGCTGCACAGTTGCATCAACTGAGGGGAGAGAAGGGGAGTCTGTGTTTTGCTTGAGATTTTTTATCTGAGATTGTGTCTTTATTTATATAAATGTTTTCATTTTTTTCCAATTCACTGTCATTTCCATATCTAAATGTGGCTTTTAAGATTTATTTAAGCTATCTGTTTACTTAAAAGGAGAGTGAGCCTTCAAGTCTGCATTACTTAAGTCATCTGAAGTTAGAATAAAAAATGAAGGTGAGCTAAAATAGAATTGACTGTGTTCAGTGTTGGTTACTTTGATGACTAAAAGCACTAAGAATAGCATTTTGTACATCAATATACTCACTGAGAACCTTGGTAAACTGCCTTCCCTTATTCGGAAGGAACAAAATCAATCTCTGTCTTACAGTTGTGTTAAACTATTGTTTGTGCAAGTGATTCGCAAAATCAAAACCACATTTTCGGCTTACCTTGTACAGATGGCATTGCTTCTGTATTTGCCCTCCTCTCTTTATATAGCTAGAGCTTCTGTCTTGTGGTAGTTAAAAGGTGACTCTTCACAAACCCTGACAGAGCTAAATAGTGCACTCCTGTTAAAATAAACTTGGCTTGTGAGTGTTCAGTATATATGGATTCACTCAAACACCATAGGTAGCATCATTAATTTGAGGATTTCCTGCAGAGTAAAATCAGCTGTAACATTTGCACCCGCCTCTCTATGGTGATGTTATTGCAATAGGCAGCATCAAAGGAGTCTGTTTAGGACTTAAATGGATGTTTTCTCTTCTCTTTCACTCCTTTCTCGAAGAGGATTAACATTTGGAAGTGATTTTTTTTCCATCTGCATTACACTCGTTCCACTATACATAATGTGAGAAACTCTTAAGGATTCAGTTCAGTTCCACTGGAAGGAACGGCGCAACCTCTTCCTGTCTGATCACCATTTGTGCATTACAAAAATCCAGCAGATTTCCCACAAAATCCAGCCCAATGCCACAAAAAACAGGGTAGTCTAGAGATTGGTGCAAGCGTCCAACTGCTTTGGCAGTGGTTTTATTTGTGTTAATTGTACTAACCTCTCAAAATAACATTTATATGGTAATGATTAAAGTACTTTACTCATAGGCTATGGAAATATGCTTTGAAGCCAATCACATACTTGTTTTTATGCAGTTTCTTGCAGTGACTTAATTTAATGGCTTCCATTTACATAAAAACTAAAGTTTGTGCGTAAACATGTTGTGTTGGGTGGGCACATGAGTAATGATGGGCTACAGATGAAATACATGTTTGGTTGAAGAATCATGCTATTGGTGGACTTCAGAAAAAATTTAGAGACATATTATTCAGGCAAAAGGAAATATAGAAAGATTTAAAGAAGTATATGTAGGATTTTCGGAAGTAAGGATAAGGTTAAAGACCAGATTACCTAGTTTAGACTGTTTTGATGTCCTACATTTCATAATTAATGCCTTTCATGTTTTTGAACTTATGTTTATATTCAATTTTTTCAAACTCTTTCTCTTGATTCGCCTCTTTGCCCCGTCCACTAATTGTTATTTTCACAATATGAGTCAAACAAAATCACCTGCGCATAACTTTATTGGTTGCCTAAAAACATTAGTTGATGCATTAAAATTAAGTTTTGCAGCAGATCAGTTATTTCTGGTTGACATGCACTCAGTGAACCTGATGAATGTTCTATTTTACTATGTTTACATCAGCCGTCTGCTTCTCGGATGGCCAGAGAATCTAAGTGCAGCCTTTATAAAGTGGTGTACCAGCCAGGCGAGTAAAAGTAAGGGCCACCAATCATTTCTAACTAAACAGTCTACATAACCCCAGACCTGGATTCTGGGTTTTGCTTGGGAGCGGAGGCTGTTTTAGGCCCATTTGGAAAAATACGTCAGACATTCTTAAGCTTATCTAAGTCCATCAAAAGGGGCAGAAACCAGGTGAGAAGCTGCAAATGGCTGAACTGAATTCCAAATGGAGGCCAACTTAAACCTGCAGCCCTCATGCCCTTAGTATAAATATTTGTATGTATTTTCTGTGTGCAGTACTTTATGTATGTATTTACAATTAAGCTTGCATGTGTCTCTGTGTGTGTCTCTTCCACCGCTTTGTATTTTGTGATCACCGGCACTGTGACATTTATTGTATCTCTTGTTCAGTGTTTGCTTTAGACTTTCTCATTGTCCCTCATTTTAGCACTTAATTCAGTCATAATCTATGATAAGCATCATTTTAATGAATATGAGACTTAAACTGAATCAAATCATAATAATTTTCGATGTACAGACTGAACTCACAGATTATGCATTTATTAAGGCATGGAGAGGAAGAGACACTAACCCTGTGGTCACTTCATGAGTGCAACACAAAACAGAAAAATCAAGTTACTACATACTGTGGCCAGTTTGCCTAAACAGGCAAATATGAGTGATGCAATTTTACAGAATTAGACGACAACGATTAGAATATTAACCTGGAAATTTCTACTGAATTCCTCACTACCACTTACCTTCCCATTAACTATAACGATAAATGTTATTATTATTTCTTCCTTTTTCATCCGCCACACTGAGCCCTCTTCACGTCAATCATCTTTTTGTTTATCAACCACATCACAACTTCTGGGCTATGGAAAGAAACTTTAGAAGCTCAGATGTTGTGACAGTTTGCTAGGCTATATAGGCTACTTGCAATATAGTCTCCAGTGCGACTGCTTTAGCCAGCTTGACAAAGAGGTCATGGTTTTGAGAGCGAAAAATAAAGAGGACAAAGGATAGTTATATGCACACTCGCCACCACCTGGACAAAAGGGTATCCTACAGGCGACAGTGACCTTGTTAAATGGGTGGTTATCAACCAGACGTTATGTATGGTTTCTTAGTTATTATCATTAATAACATGTTATAAGTCTTGTAGAAGAATGTAAATATCAAAAAAAGCTGCAAGCAGCGTTGGTCGGGATCTTGCACTGTGGCCCGTCAGGTAAAATATTTATTTCAAAGGTTTTTAGGGTCCTTTTTCAAATAAAGAGGTTTTGTTTTGAAAGTGCTTTGCCCACGCAGGCCCCTAACCATGCTGGAGGAGTCCTTGACTTTCGGGTTGGGTCCGAGGAAATAAATAAATAAATAAATAATACAATAATAATAGGGTCCTTGCCCTCCAGGTATGGACTCCTCTAGCTTTATCGGCTCTGTCCCTAAACAAGGGAATCTCCACTTCCCTTATATTAATAATACTATGCATAGTCACAGCTTTATTACCTTACAAATTGAAGACTGATCCTCATCAGGCCTCTCCAAGGAGAAAGCCTGATATGTAAATGAAAAAGAAAACATAGCACTGGCTTCTGATTGCTAAAGCCCTGAGAGTCTGTATAGGAATTGGATTGGCAGTGGAGAATGTGGCACCATAGCATCCCTAATATGCTATGCTTTTGCTGTGCTCTTGAACATTTTAAAGTTTCAAAGTCTAAGTAGGCTTTTGATACAAATGGTTGATCTTTTATCCTCAGTAAGAGCAGCCAAGCCTGAAAGGTGAAGGGACGTCTTAACTCTGTTCTTTCTTGTGCATCCTACCAAGTAAATCTTGCAAGATGTGCAAGCCAGTTGTTGCAGTAAGGCAGTTCATAGCGATTACAGACTTCTCGGACGTGTGCCCACTCAGTGTGCAGCTGAGGTGCTAAGTCTCCAGTTCTTCTTTCCCCCTTCTGCATTCAGCTGCTCTGTGTAGCCAAGTCTGTCAAAAGCGGTGCACATTTGGATTCACTCACCAGCGACGAAACGAGGAACACAGCTGTGACTGTTGTGTCCCATTAGTGCTGCATAACTTTATTTCATTATCAGCAGACGTATTGGATGATTGGCTCTTGTCTTCGTTATCGCTAATCAGTGTTGAGTGTTTTAATCTGTTAGCAAAAGACATCTGCCACTAAAGACCTGACTGATTTGAGCTTCCTCCTTTATGGTGTGATGCAATTTGGTGGATGTGAAGCAGTGTGTAAACACACTGCTGTGGGTATCTGAAAAGCAATCTTACCTTATTGCTCTGGGCTTCTCGGTGGATTTATCTGGGATGGGCCCAAGACTGAACTGTTTTAGGCTGCTCTCCTCTTTCTGTTTGACTTGTTTCACTGTTGACAGAATGAATTGTTAGGGTCTGAAGAGGCTGTTTTCAGCATATGACCGCACGACAGTAACCTGGCGGCGTTGTGGCTTTAGTTTTGGTTTTACTGCCTGATTTGGGTCGTTGTGTTGCTGCACTGTCGACTGGGAGGATTCCACAAGCTTTAACAGTACCTGTGGAGTGTAACTGAATTCCTAACTGTCATCCCTGGCATTTGGGACTGTCCGCGTTGCTTTAGCAACCCTGACGGCGCAATTTATAACCCATTACACATTTACACTGAAGCACATCCACAGTGGGCTTCAATTGTTCAAGATACATACATGTTGATACATGTTGCTAAAGGTTGAGCTGAACAGTTGAGCTGAAATGAACAGTTTTTTTATGCCAAGATCTTTGCAGTGCATATACATTAACATTTGTGCTTATTAGGTCATTTATTGCAATTATTTATACACATTATCCTCTATCTGCCAGTGCATTAATGGAGGATGTAAGCCTCATGGTAAGCACATCCTGTTTAAAGCATTTTCCAGATCTTTCTATCAGTTACAGCCGGAGCATGATCTGGTTGAGCAGATTAACCCTCATCTGTCCCATGAGCCACACACCACTCAGCTGCTGGCCTCATAGTGTAGATACGCATGAGGTTTGTGCCAAATTTAAGCAGATTTTGAAACATTTTTACACACTATAGACACAAGGTCTTAATCATGTTGCATGCTTGAAAATGTTGGAACCTGATTGTGTTTTTAGGTTAATTTATTTATGAGGTGGAAGTTTTATTTTAGGTAGAATATTGATTGGACAAAGTGTTTGATAGAACAAATTCATTCTGAATTTTATAGTTTTCATATTATGATATTAAAGTAAGATGACTAACTAGCCATGTTTACTTTTTCTGCATATACACAAGTACTCGTCTTCGTGCGTTGCTGTCCTCTTGCATGTGTGTGATTGAGACTTCTTCCTCTGGTATCCTGGTGGGAAGCTGAACAGCTGGGCGCTAAGCAGCTTTCCCTGTCACAGAATCTGGACGTCCCAGTCATATTTCTACCCAGCCCCCATCCCATGCCCCCACCCTAGACCTCCACCCCCCTGTGATAGATTACTGTGTTCCACTCTTAAAAAAAATCTGTGCAACTATGGGACACACACATCTGCAACAAATATATATGTAAAGATGTGTGTTAACGATGACACTCTTAAACACGAGCTGTCAAAGAAGGTTTTGATGCTCCAGTGTACGCAGAGAACAGATGCACTGCTGCTGAACGGAGCCCGGCTCTTTGCCGAAGCTCACATATCACAGAATGAACAGAGGGTCTTCATCACTGTCCAACAACTGTGTGTGCATTTCTCTCTCTGCCCCTCTTTTGCTCACACACACACACACACACACACACACACACACACACACCTCTGGATAAATGTGGTCACATTTGCCTATTGGCACAGGGCCATCTGTCACACACAGACTGAGGGATCCAGCCCTCATCCCAACAACCAAATATAGTCAAGTAGAGCAGCAGAGCACGCTGGGCCGGATCCCCACTGTACCACAACCAACCCGGGTCGCACACTCAGAATACTCACGGCAATAAAATATGAAAAGCAGAAACATCCTTCAAAAAGTGACCTGAATTAGAGATGGTTGTTCAAAACCAGGCTGATATTTTCAAGTATGACCTCTTTCCATTACATCTGCCACCTTTTCTTTTTTACTGCAACAAAAACATTTATTCTGTTGTTTTGTCTGTCTGTCTCTGCGATTCCAGAGCGTCATCCGCTGCCTGTGGCACCCAAAACTTAACCAGATAATGGTGGGAACTGGGAACGGACTGGCCAAGGTTTATTATGACCCTGTTAAAAGCCACAGGTATGTGGTGTTGTTTTATCTCCTTTTTTATTGATAATTCCCCTATAAAGACTAAAACTAACAATGATTTTATCCTAAAAGTTACAGCCTAAAATAATGACATAGAACTCATTTAATGATACAGCTGTAGTGTTACAATGGATGGCATATTTGTTTATTGCAGCCAAAATGGCAGGTGTAGTTTATTCTTCTCAGCTTGTTGAAGCAGTATAAACAGTAGCATGATGTAATGCATAAAGTAGCATGACCTGATCTGTCCTCTGCAAAGATCGAAAATTAAATTGCAAACATGTCTGAAAAAACATTTATTTAACCCAAATGTTTGTAGTTTTGGCTCATAACTTGTGTCCGTGTGAGTCAAACTAAATTGTAGAGCTGAACCTTTTATCATTATTCCTAACGACCTTTTTCCTTTTTTGCATATTTTTATTGTTCTTTGAACGGCAATTGAGGTCTGTGGCATAAAGGCATTTGCAATATTTGCCTGTGGTTGCAAAGAATTGTTTGTGTTTTAAATTCGTTGTTGGTTTGAATCTCTTTAGGTGAATTAAAAAAAAAAGAAAGGCCTTATCCTTGAAACCTTTTGTTTTCCACATGATACAAATAGCATCATTTGTTTCCTCTTTCAGGGGGGCTAAACTGTGTGTGGTGAAAAGCAAGCGGAAAGAGAAACAAGCAGAGACGTTAACGCAAGATTACATCATAACACGTAAGTTCTTCCATGTTTGTACGCACACACGCAATCTGTTTCATCCATGAGCGTTTTTGCCACTTAATGAACTTTGAACATAGTTCCCTGCTCTCCTGCCTCGTCACGCATGGCATGCAGTCTCACACATCGCCTTTTAATCAGTGAACAATTACTGAAGCAATTAAAGTGAAGTGCCTTTCTCGAAGGCCTCGAGGAGTTTAATCCACCTTGAGTCACCAACCCATCTGTGCTCAGCGCTCTTCGCAGAAGAAGGCGCTGCGTGTTTCACCAGCCGTCACCAAAACAATGCCTGTCCTTTCCCGAGTGCATGATTTGACAAGTGGAGCATATTCCAAGCATCATCCTTCTCAGAAGAAAGAATAAAACCACCAATCTTTGTTTACATGCTACTGCTTTCTGTCACTCTCTCACACACACACACACACACACAGAGGAACATTCAAACACACCCTGTCTCATAGCAGAGGCTTTGCGAGGAATGAGACAGTGTTAAGGGCTTTCACAGGCCCATTAGCTGATGGAGTAGGTTGTTGATGGGAGGATGGATAGCTGCAGGGCACTGTGCCACGCGGCGGCCATGTGGTCTGCAGACACACCGGATCACGCCAGGGACAGCAGCCTCTCCCACCTCTGCTGGCGTGATCTCTTGCTGACCCACACAAACACACACACGCACACACACAAACTACCCCCCTACCTGTCATCCCGTCATATCACCAAAACACGAGGCTGTCATCTCTTCAGTGCGTGCCTCATGCTCCTTCGCCCCCCGGACTGAAGTCATGAACCACCAAGAACAGAACAGCTGCTGACACGTCCTCCCTGATTGGCTGCCGAGACCAAATTCTGACGCCATTTATTGTTTGGGCTACTGCAGCTCTTTCAGATGCATCATGTGATTTCATTGCCATGCCAACAGGGTGTGAAGTAGGCAGACATTTGACTGCCACGAGCGGCGAGTGACGCACTTGATGCCCTGGCACTGGAAAATTAGAGGGGACAGGAAGCAAGTGACGGCCCATTGAGAAAAGCGAGGGAATCTGTTAACAGTAACCTTTTTGCTTAATGTAGCGTGGAGGAGAAGAATTAACACTGAACAGCGACAGGGCTCCTGAATGGAAAATCACTTTATCTAGCCCTTTACTAAAGTGTCTCTTTGTAACCCCTGAGGATAAGAGCAGAGCATACACTCACTTTACGCAAACACAAATGCTCGTGCGCACGCACATACACACTCTCTCCTCATCACACACCTTTGAGGGCACTCTTTCACACTTACTCATGCACACGTCCACTCACACACTCATGGATTTAAGTGCTGGGGGCCTTTATTGTGATAGTGTGAAGAGCAGCAGAGTGATTGTCTGAATCTAAACATGGGGGACATAATGAATATGTTGGTGTGCACTACGGCAGAAAGAGTACACAAGAGGAGCGATGCTACCAGAGGTCAGCAGGTGCTTCTATTTTTTGCATTAACGCTGTGTATCTTCTGCAAGATGTAGTAGTAGGTGAGATTGTTTCTGCTCTTTCTGTATGAAAACATCTCTAAATCGCAGCCTTCAGTTGTCTTCATTTGGCGTTTCAGGACGATTTGTGGCCTATAGACACTGAACATATTGCCTGGTGCCCTGCCTGCTTATTTGTGCGACTGTGTTTTTTGATCTCGCAGTTTGTGTTACCCAAGCAACTTGATTATCCTTGTTTACCCTGCGTGTCTCCAGCTCATGCCTTACCCATGTTCAGAGAGGCCCGGCAGCGGAGTACAAGAAAACAGCTTGAGAAGGACAGACTTGACCCAAAGAAATCCCACAAACCAGAGCCTCCTGTGTCCGGACCAGGTAAACTGCTTATTTTGTCTTCATCTTGCCTTTATTATTGCAAAACTTGAACTTCGCAAAAATAAACAACAACAAAAAAAAAGTAACAAGAAAATACGCAAAAGAGGAACAAGTATAGCCTTCAATTAGTGTCCCAGGGAGACGAGACAAAGCAAAAACAAAAGAGGACGACAAATGCTGTCAGTTGTATACAAAAGTAAGGCTATAGTTTGTTTTTTAAGCGAATTACAAGTCATGTTTTAAACTGGATGAATGCAAGATTCTGTTTGAGGCGGATGTACAAACCCACAGTTGTTGATGTGATTGGTATTACGCAATCGAGCTGAAGTCCAGAGCTAAAACAGAGCGGCTCCAACTTGGCCCCTCAAAGCGTCAATGTAGCCTCATATTTTTTAACTGCGGGGACATAATGATGCATTTTGAACTTTCTCTGGACCCCATGACCAGTCCGTTTATATTTCTACTGTAATACTCACTTTTACAAATGCCACACCAATGCAAGATCATGGTTACAGTTCCCGCTTCGTTCCAAAAAGTCGAAGTGCCAGACAACATTTCCTGCCGCTGTGCTCCAGCTGGCTCACTGCTGCTGCTGTGTTTTATTGTATTTTTCACTTTCACTCACTTATTCCCTCAGTATTAACAACAATATGATGGTCTACCAGTTTAAATGTTTTTCCTCAACTTGAAAAAAACATGTTAATGCTCTTAGTCATGCAACTGAAACAAAGTAAACAACTCTTAAATAAAGTGGGTCTTAAAGCCAAGGTCAGAAAAAAATGTTTTGCATTCACTTTTTAACTTATCAGAATCTTTTTTTGTATCAATTTTAACTAATAATTTATT
>JAPZDZ010000011.1:12088854-12099102 GCA_029783805.1 Acanthurus tennentii
CAAAAGAAAATGTGAGATCTCTTTCTAAAAATAAGCCTTACACTTTGATAGCAGTCCAGTGGTCTTTAGATGGAAGGCTGTCTTTTTATTGTTTATCCTCTGTGGAGAATGACTTTGAACGAGTGCAAGGTAATGTTTGGTGGTTGACTTGATGCTTACAGGCAGTGGAAACAAGGTGCCTCTCAGTCCCCCAAACAACTCACTGCCCAGGAAACCCCTGTGTGTTTAAGGAGGGCAACTGATGTGTGTTTCTGTCTGCACACATGTATGTGCGTATCTTATCCTTGATCTTTTAAGTCAAACGTCATAATGCCCTCTCTGGAAAGCAGGACATTTTTCCCCCCAGTAGCTCCATTAAGTGCAGTTAAATACAGCCAATGGCACAGAGGCACTGTAAAGCAAAGATCAGTGTAGATTTTATGCATTGCCCTCTGGAGCAAGAATGCAGTAAGTCAGCAAAACAGAAACCCAACTAAAGTAATGAAAAAAAAAATGTTATGTAATAAAATGCCACTATTAAAAAAAAAAAAAATACTGTGGAAAACAGAGCATAGCCCACTGTGTTAAAGAAGAATGATAGCATTTTTAGGGAAAAAAAACAACAATACAGGGTTATGAAAAGCAACAAATTAAACTAAAATATTTTTTGGACTTAAGTGGTGTTGAAATGGATAAACTTCAAGAATTATGCACTTTGCAGAATAGTTAAGCATTTTGGGAAACATGCTTATTAGCTTTTGGCTGAGAGTTAGCCTCAGCATTAAGACTGTAGTCACGGGGAAACTCCAAGCCCGGGTCCCTCCAGAGTTCAAACACACATCAGCTAACACCTCTAAAGCTCAACAGTTAACATGCTGTGTCAGTACACAAGCAGAAATGTAAAAATAACAATCTGTGGTTTTCCAGAGACTTATGTAATGTTACTATTTCTTGACAAACAACAGCTGATCTGTCCGCTCACTACTTCCGTGCAGCGACTTGGCCGGTTTCTTGGAAAGCTCACGGTGATGACAAGACTTGAGGGAGTCACTGTGCCTGGCTGTTCCTTCAACAAGCACTCAAATCACATCCTGGATAAAAGAACTGACAGTTACATTATACTAAATAGGATAGTATTAATGTGAGAGAATTCAGAACTTCTCTGATATGTTAGCTACTAAATTAGCCAGATGACAGGTGAAAATAATATACTGTAATTATGCATCTGCTGTTTGCTTGTTTATTTGTTTCCACTGTCCAAATAAAGGATAACAGCTGATGACTGACCAATACTTAACTGTCCGGTTAGGCTTGTAGAAGTCAGGCTTCACACAGATTTAAGGATGGTTTAAATTTCCTTTATTTATTTCTGCCATTGTGATTAGGAATCTTTTCATTTCTTGAGACAAAAGTGTTCATTTTTGTGCTCTCGGATTACAGTTTACACACTTTTTATTATCCTTGCCAATGGTAGCTGTGGCTAGAAGCATGAGGTGCTCTGGGTTATCTGATATATTTGACTGTGATATCTTAAAAATGCCTTGAAAGAATTTCTAAAAATATTTGCACAAATGTCCATTTTGCATTGAGGTTGAGCTAATTTGATTTTGCTAATCAAAGGTCAAAGTTTAAGGTCACTTTCACCCCACCATAAAATTGTTTTGGCCATTAATCAAAAGTTCATTCACAAATTATGACAAAATTTCACACAAATGTCTAATAGAATTAAATGATGATATAATTACATCTTATATCCAAATGTGAAAATTCAGCTTCACCATAACATCCTAATGTTCTGCAAGAACAATTTTTTGGCCATTATTTAAGGTCATAACTAAGGAGCAAAGAGAAAAGGTTAAAATTAGTTTATATAAATTAAAAATATACCTGTGATGTTGAAGTGTTCATGTTGGTACAATAGTGTGTCATAGTGTAGACATACACTGTGTTCACACATTTATGTTTTTAGTATTAAAACAGTTTGTCATCCAACATAAAAAAGGTGTGTTTTTATCTACATACTGTGATTCTTAACTATATCTAATCCAGTAATCGCTTCTCCTTACAGGCAGAGGAGGAAGAGTCGCAGCTCATGGCGGCACTCTGTCTTCATTCATTGTAAAGAACATCGCTTTAGATAAAACGGACGACAGTAACCCACGAGAGGCCATCCTCCGTCACGCCAAAGAGGCTGAAGATAACCCTTACTGGATCGCCCCGGCGTACACACAGTAAGAAAAAAAACTTGCATCTTTGTTTGTGAAAACTAATCATTTACAGACTCGCTGTCCATCTTAGTTTCCATCTCTTGTTCGCTCTCTCGCTCCTCATCTCTCAGTTCTTCGTTTGCTCTCATTAGCAGACTGTAACATGAGCGCTGGGAGTGCCGTGTATGATATTGTGATGGTACTTGGGTTTCTTGCGACTGGTGTGACACATAAATGTTTAAAGAGTTGTACAGTTTTACAGGTACACACTTCACACTGCAGGAAGGAGTGTACAGTAACAGCTTTAGATCACTATCAGACTCAGACAGCTATGTAAGCGTGGAACAAAGCTGTGAGCTGAGTCAAACAGTCTGTTCCACACGCTGCTAGAAAACTCAAGTTAAATATAATGTACTTAGGATATATATTACAGCAGATAAACACGTTTTAAGTGCACTGTTATAGCCTGGTTGCAGAGCTGTGTCAAGCAGCAGACTGATAGTAACCATTGCAACTCTTTATTTGTCTGGAGTTACATTAAAATCCGGTTGTTTGATGAGAAAACCTTTTAAGGCAGGTGTAGATTTGGTCTGAGTTGTTAAGACTAAGTTTGCCTGACTGAAGAGTTCATTTCCTATTACTAAACTTGGTAAAAAAATCCTCTTCTCACAGGTTTGTAGTCTGGTTATTTTCTTTAATTTGCAGCTCTGAAGTTGTCTGAAAGTAACTGTAACCACTCCCCTCCTTCAGGACCCAGCCGGAGCCTGTGTTTGCAGAGGAATCGGAGGAGGATGAGGAGGCTGACAAGGAACCGGAGTGGAAGAAACGCAAGATCTGAGACGCTTCAACGGCAGCTCATTTTCTACAAGGATAGCTGACAGGGTGGGCTTGTGGTGGGATATACAGCAGCGAAAAGGTCTCAGGATCAATCCCAGACCACTGAATTACTGTCAGAAACTGTGCACAAGAGCATCAGTTAAATCACTAAATTGCACAGCCTCTGTCCTCCCTCCTGTAATGCTTTTTTTTTTTAAAAGTGAATATGTTTATGCGTGTGTTGTGTGCGTGGCACAAAGATGTCCAGGCATTTTCATTGCAGAAGTGTACAGGTTTATGTTCCTTACATTGCTATTCATCAACCAGAGGAAGAACTTGGCTTTTTATGTCTGTTTAGATTATCTACAATTTATTTTCATCATTTCCATTGTCCTCTCCTCCGCATCCCCACAGCGTTCTAATACCTCATAAATCGACTCCAGATTTTGTGGTCTGGTTCTGTTCATCAACTATGAGGAACAGTTTGCTTTTTTGTAAGAAGTAAATTGCTAAGCCATATAAAAAAAAACTCCCTGCCTATTCTTTTTTTAAGGGATTATACTTCTTACAGTTGTACAGATGTGATTTTTAAAACTTCATTCAGCCAACTGCTCATTTAGATTTTGTTTGTCTACATACCGTATTTCACCCTGAAGCCTTGTATTCTCTTATCAAGTGGTGATGTATTTTTTATCAGAAACGAAGTAAAGTGATGGATCAGTTTTTACCAGCTGATCAAAGGAATCCTCCTGCCAAATATCTTTTTACGAGGCACTGGCTCAAACCTGCAGATAGACTGTACATCCAGTCCCAGACGAATCTGCTGTTTTGACTCCCTGCTGTAAATCCCGTTTTTACAAGCTACTTTCTACACATTTATTAAAATCGTGAACTTGCTACAAGTCCTAATAATGATAAATGAACTACAAATGATTAAGTAATTCATTATTATTTAAAATATTCTCACTTTTACTCACTTTTTACACCTTTTCAACCTTAAGTGAGGATAATTTTTCGGGAAAAAATGCTTTTTAAGGTCAGTAATGAGAAATCATGTTCATATTTCACCATCTAATTGCATCATCACTCAAGGGGTTGCCATCGCTTTAATTTCACATTTTTGGCATGAAATGTGTGTGTGGCTACAAACATACTCATGGTTGTTTTCCATGTTTGCGTTTGTTCTGCTTTTCTTGCAAGAACAAATATGAATCGGGAAATATCTTAAATGCACAGAATTCTTACAGCAGATTGAAGCCTTTTCTACATTTTCTCTTTGAGTCTCTCGAATGACCTGTGCAGTGTCTAAAAATATTTCAGTTGACAGAGGAAACCACAACATACAGATCTGATGAAACCCATGTTTGTGTTTTTATGCATCTCTTTAGAATGCAGCCTCAGCCTACAGCAACAAACTGATGTGATTGCTCTTCTTTTTCAAGTACATCTTGTTTGTAGCAACAGAAATTTGAGCCACATGGTTCATTCTGTTGTATGAATTTAGAATTTTACCCACATGATGACACACAGGTTTTGATAATAAATTTGTTGTTTTTTTCCCCTCAATTTCTCAACTGTCTAGTGTTGTAAGGACTTAAGTCTTTACACTCCACATCTGCCATCTAGTTGGTGTTTCAACTCGGGGATTTACAAAGACTGAAACTGTAGAGCAATCTTAAATTCCTAGCCAACCAAAGTTACAAGCAGACAATCGAATGTCTCAGTGTCCTGGCAGACTTCCTCTGGCAGTAAAATGAATATGAGACAAAGAAATAGCACGACAAGAAACATGGAAGGACTAAAACGAGTAGTGATGTTTTTAAGAGCAGCTGAAGTGGAGAGTCTAAAGAAGGTTGTCTTCGTGGGGGAGAGACTGACGTCAGCCTCTTCTTGAGCAGAAGAGATCTCATCCAGTGGCAGAAGGTGAGGAGCGACTGTTGTTTATTGGAAGTTGGAGGGCAAATCCACCAACATGTGATGTGATGAACCAGTGTGGAGCCAAAACTGTTGGCTCCAGATACAGTTATTTTAAGATGTGGGCCTGTTAAAGGTCACTTCATCCCAATGACAAATATCATTTCCCTATTTACAATTTACGCTTATGATAGTTTTCTGCTGCTCAAAGGGAAAAAAAAAAGAAAAGAAAACTAGTTACAAGTGAGTGGAACATCTTTCTACTCAAGAAGTGGTCCCAAAGAAAACTTTCATTTTATTTTAGGAACCTGACCTTGGTACTCATGTCCCAATTACATAAGGATGGGGATTCAAAATTCTACCCTCTTGTGACTGACGGCCTACTGAAGACTACTAGCATACAGTAGATGCCAATAAAGTGCAGCAGAAGCATTTTATGAGCTCACCATTTACATATCACCTTTTATGTAGATACGGCCAAGTTTTTAGCAAACAGTTGTTTTTTTTTTAATCATAAATACATGTTACAGAGCAACATTATCATACATTTAGAGTGTTTCAGACCACCTGGTGAATGTAAGTCCAATATTTGATTCAGTATTATTTTATTAAGCTCTGTTTTTAGTCTCTTTCAACTCCAAAGGGAAATACCTGAGTTAAAGTTAGCTTAACCTGCCTGCATTTTGACACTAGACAGGTAGTGTTCAGTGGGTTTCCAGAGCTTAAAATAGCTGCCAACGTCTGGAAACAATGCTGAGGAGAGTGTCGAAACTGAACCAAAACATTAAGCTGCGGGCTGTAAAAACCAAAACAACGGATATTTGCTAAAACAGAGCTGAGAGGGAGAAAATTGTGTGTTAGATTATCAGTATAAATGATCCCTTTGACCTACAAATGGTCATCAGTACTAAAAGAAAATATAGCATTAAAACAGCTATGTTTTTTAAAAAAAATAATAATACTTGAAGGCTCAAATGTGAAAATGCACTTGTGAAGAGGTGACAGCTCTTTTGATACCTCAGCTTTACATTGTGTTCACACCATGAGCCTCCGCTTATGGCTCACTGTCTGCACTGCGGGCATTTTCTCATCAGCATTTACATATCTTCTTTGCACAGTGGAAACATTCTTGAAGCGCCTTGATTTACAGCTCAGTGGCGCTTTACGGCTAGCTTTTGTTTACTGTACGACCCCGGGCTAGTGTTCAGGAATGCAGAACAGGAGGGGACGCCATACTGTAGAGGCCACCTCTCCAACCAACCTCGCAATTCTCCATTCAACCCAAATTTTCATCCTCAATTTTACATGATGCTTGTGTAAACATATCCCAGGCAAACTCGCACCATCTGGCACCGGTGCAATATTGTACATGGCAGAATACCAGGAGACGTGCTCATTTGATAGAAACAAGTTTAATTCTGTAAAAAGTTATAAAATGAATATTGTACAAAAATAAAGTTTGCCGAGAGCTTTGGTTCTGTAACACGAAACAAGTGAGACGACATGACAGGGTTTTTTTTTTCACAGAGGTGTTAACACAATATGGAGTGAACATAAACTAAAACCTTTCTTCAGATATTAACACTGAGGATTCCTTTGCATCTTTACCTTTTCGCTTGTTTACCTTTTGCATCAAAACCAGAGGACTAAACGCCAGGAAACAGTTGAGCAAACAGTCATGAAGATGAGAGGGCTCGTGGTCACAGTTTACACACATTAATGTATGGTATCGAAGAGTAGCGAGGCGCTCTGAGGCTTCTGGGAAGTCTCCTAACTGCACATTCTCATCTGGAAAGGCTTATGCACGAATCAGTTGTTAAAGGGGAAGATGATCCAATTGATGAGGTATGCTGTGATAAAAGCTGGAGTTTTTTTTTTCTCTCTCTGTGTAGTGTTTGGCCTAAATTCAGCCTGATGCAGTGGATTTGTTCTGTGTGCAGGGGGATTACACAGTAAAGCTGGCTTGCTTGCTGCTGGGTGGGCACAGATACCTTGGTCCCTAATCCGTGCTAACATCAAGACCTACCCGAGGGCTCTCTTTGTTCCACTTAAAACGATCCCTTTGCGGGGTCTCGGTGAGCAAAGCAACATGCTTTTAAAGAGCCGCCTGTTTTCCTGGATGTACGTTTCCGTACAGTCTGGGAATAAACTTGGCCAAACAAGTTATCGCATGTTAAAAGCATGTTGAGCCTACCCACCGTCTTCCCTCTGTAATTCCAAAAACATAATCTTTTGTCAAAAACGTCTACTCATGAGATATTTACATCGGTTGGCGATGACAGCCGCTACAGTAGCTAGATCTTCCTAAACTGCCTTTACTAAAATGCCTCTGCCAACGGGGATATTTGGTTAAGACTCATGTTAAAGGATCACTTTCAAATCCCCTTTCAGGGAGTAAGACCTGTCTGTCAGAGTCGAGACAGAAATGCAGACAGTCCTGTGAACTTTAAAGCCTATTGGGACAGTAAACCGCTGCAAAGCCTTTACTCAGACTTGGTGCAAGGCCAGAGTGAGGTTTCGGGTAACGAATGCTGATAGGCAGGCATTCTAGCAGCTTCTGGACTGTGTGACTCAGAAGGATGGATCCTCAAAGGCACCTACAGATCCTCAGATAGACCACCACTCTCATGTTGATGCGAGATGTCAATTCAAAAGGCATGATGGCTCCTGTTCGGAGCGAAAGTAAGTCTATTCTAGATTATTAACTTTTTTAAAAAAATGCCTTGAAAATAAACAGCAGCAAAGAGTTATTTGCCTCTTTGTAAACATACAGTATAAAGATGTGATAGTGGGATTAGGAGTCCATACCCAGGTGCTGTGAGGAGAGACTATTCACTTCTGTCTTAGCATGGGCACTCTGGGGAGAATGAGGTGAACTATATATGTAAAAATAAAAAAACTACCCTGCTGTCCTTCAAAACGCTCTAAAACAACAAATCAAATCAACTGAAAATCTTCTATTGGTCCCCTCCTATGCGTTTTTTTTTCCTACCCTTCCATAACTTCATAGCTAACGGTGATGTTTTGGACTCATGAGTTGAGAAGCCCTGGAATCTAACTGAAGAGAGTAAGCATTAAAAGGATGTGTGGCCAAGTGTTAAGCAGGTCTGGATCACCTTTTTAGACTAGAGAAAAATGCTCCAATTTGGCACCAACCAGGACAAACAAAACTTTTAAATAAATAAGAAAAAAAAACATTATTTTTCATAAAATGGATTGAAATAAATAACAATAAGTTAATTCCATCATAATAAATATACCTCTTACACACACGTGTATATATATATGTATGTATGTATATATATATATATTTATATATATATGATAGGATTTTATGCGTTGCACCAAAAACTCTTTGCTGAACTCCGGTGTGGTATTTTTCATCCCTTGGCTCTGAATATAAACGTCAACATCCAGGCTATGTGTTGGATGTGATTTCGACTGCAGCTGAATATACTCCTCAAATCTCGGCGTTTGTCTGGAGTCTTAGGAGCCAGCTATGGAAAAACTGATGTTCCTGGGAAAATGAATTCTTCTAGTAAAAACAAGCCAACTCAGTCAGACGTTTTCTTCACTCTCACCTTTTAGACAGCACAGTTTGCTAATCTGGAAGTGTAACAGTATCTTTTCTCCTGCAAATTGGTACATAACTCATACATCTCTGCATGTATGTGACTGAACCAACAAATACTGGTCAGGGGTTCTGAAAGACTGAGTATTGACTGTCAAAGTTAAATGTATAGTTTTCTTTTTAACAGAAGCTCCATGGTCTTTCAGCCCACACAGGTGGTTTATACTCACCTGTATCTCCTTTTGACGACTACTGACAAATATAAGAGACAATAAACTCCCTCTTTGTCCTTGTATGCCCATTTCCAACAGTGATCCCTCCCTTTGCAGCACAGACTAGTAAAGGTGATCCTTTGCTCACTGATGCTGGTTGTGTCTGTCTTTTTTGTCACACACATGTAATGTCCTCAGACACAGCCACACTTCCTGGCTGAATGCTTCTTCAACGTGTGATACACCACATTGTCGTCCAAGAAAGATAAGTCATCATCAAATGCGATTGGTCGACAGCAGGTGCGAGAGGGCGTGTCCTTGTCCAGCTTCTTGTTGTGTGTGAGGTTGTTGAGGATCTTATCGTAATTGGTCTCCGCCTCCACGCAGGGGCCGCTGCAGTAGCGGAAGATCAGTTCCTCTTTAGTCTGGTAGCCCAGCCCCAAGTCCGTCACATTGAGGTGGACCTCCTTAAGCAAGCAGCCTCGAGTCTGCACTGATATCCTCTCCCTCCCCTTCTCGCTTCGCCCCCCTTTGCCACCTTGACTCCCCCCTCGCCTGCGACCCCGCTTCTTGTCACTGTGTCCTCTCCCCTCTCCTCTCGTGCCTCCTGTGTTTGCTGCTCCCCTCTGTCTCTGCTCCCTCCGTCCCCTGGAGCCCTCTCTGGGTTCAGGTGATCTCCGGAGTCTGCCGATGGTAGCCTCAATAAAATCCATCACGTCATCAAACTGCTCTGGATAGGGACCTCCGATGTCATCTGAAAGACACAGAGGGAAGGATAATTTCATCACTGACATGAACATGTAAGAATAGCTGAAATGTCAACTCAAAACTGCTAAAATAAGTACAACATGGTAATTAATTTACTGCTTTAAGGGGTGGGTAAGCAAATTAAATCTAAGTTAAATGCGCTTCAGTAAAAAATAATAAACAAAAAAATTCATGAGAGACATGGAAATTTGCACAGCTAAAAAAAATTGAGGCAGAACATTTAAAACCCTCCAAGAAAAAAAAAATGTCTTTATGATAAAATAGTAAAATCAGATCATGTTAGAGGAGACAAATTATGAATTAATGGAAAAAATGTTAATATACAAAAAATACATTTTTTTATCATAATAGAAAAAGGTGTCATACTGAGAGAAAGATGAGAAGACTGTCATCACTCTGTTTGTGATATAAAAAGCCAAAGCTAGCAGCCGTTTAGCTTGTCTGAGCACAAAGATGCGGATGGAAACAACTTCTGTTTAACCAGAACAAAACTGCCCACTAACACCTCTAAATATCACTAATAAACATATATCTTGCTTGTTTTAATTTGTACAAATAAAACAAAGCCTTTCTGTTTACAGTTTTTATGCTGTGCTAAGCTAAGCTAACAGGCTGGTATCTGTGGCAACAAATTTAATGGACAAACATGAGGGCAGAATTGATCTTCTAATCGGAGTCAAAACTCACCCTGATAACAAATAAGCATGTTTCTCAGAATACCAAACTAGTCTTTTAAATACACAAATGTGAATATGTACCTAAAATGTGAAATTTAATTTAT
>JAPZDZ010000011.1:12099202-12121106 GCA_029783805.1 Acanthurus tennentii
GATTAGAAACGGTGCTTGCTGATTTATAGATCAGTTTGAGGCGGAGGAATGCAAGAGGCAGTCCAGGGTTGTTCATATGGACATGCAGGTGCCCTGCTGTAACTCTCTCCAATATGGGTGTAGGGGGGATGAGTTGGAGGCTGAGGCTGAAGTTCAGAGGGTGTTGTCAATTCCATTCTGGGAATTGTTGTTGTCAGAGAAGTTGAAAAACGTGTGCAGGTGATGAAATGTGGGCAGACTCAATTACATGGCTCGCAAGCTGCCTATATTTATGTGTTAATATTCTGATAGCTTGAAGTTTTAAAGTTTGATCAGCTAAGGTTTGAACAGTCTGCTTTCACACACCAGTTACCTTTATCAAGACAGTAGGTGCAGACCAATTACACCACCAGGAGAGATGTTGTTTCTCAGTCATTTAAATCTTTTATGGATGTAATTTTAAAATTGACAAGGCTTCAAAGGCCAAATAAAAGGAAATCATATGCTCTGAGTCATGTAGATGAAGCAGATTGTAGCCTGCTCGAAACTAAAAACATGCACCAGCACAGCTCTCTGCCATCTGCCATGAGGAACGGTGAGGACTGACTGAGAGTTTTGGAGCAGGAGAGACGTTACTTCATAATAGAATCAACATGTAACCCAGAAGGGTCCAGCGCCTGCAGGTCTGGCGAAAAGACGAACTATGTATGAAGATCTTGAAGACATATTGTTCTAAAACGAATCAAATGGTCAAACTCTGATTACATTACTTGCTTGCCTCTGTGTGTGTGTGTGTGTGTGTGTGTGCGTGAGTGAGTGTATATATGCGTGTTGTCATGTTACATGTGTGCCAAAGAGTCAGGTCGGCTGGGTGTGATGTCTGGCAGGTGGTGTTGTGGTCGACACAGCCTCTCTGTTGCAGTGTCACCTATCTCTCCTCTCACACCTGATCTACTGGCAGCAAACAGGCCACCCGATCTGCCCGCGCTCTACAGCTGATTGGGCCGCCGCTTGGGTATCAGGTGAACCTGGGCCAATCTGTTTAGACACACCTGCCCTTTGATTTAGTAACCTCCTATTGTGTGTCAGCTGACAGGCGGGTTGGTTACAGTGTACAGCTGCTGACAGACTGGACCGGTGGCAGGCAATTGAGAGGTTAGTGGTGTAAATCTTGCCATCATGTTAATTATTAAGTGTCTTTTTTTTGTTGTTTGAAATCATTACCGACACCAGTGTAATCTAATCTAGAAAAATCAATTAAAGAAACATACAATACTGGTTTCCTTTTAGTATCTGAGGCTCCTGGTGCAGCAGCCGCCTGCAGATTTTAGTCTTAAAAGGAAAAACCCCTATTTCTCTTAAATAAATAGGCACAAAACAAAAGATCTACCCCCTCATGCAGAAACAGTGTTGTTTACATTATTAAAGCATAGTTAACAGTCTTGGATTACAGAGCAGATCGGTGATGTCACCTCGGTCCAAACAGAATACAAGGTGGCAGGACAAACATTTGTCCAAATGTTCCATTCCTTCTCTAGTTCTTGGCCGCTTCTGTGTGAAGATGATACAGTGTCACGTTGGTCCAAACAAAATAAATTCCTGCCCACTGTCGCTGTTAAAATGAACATAAACACAGAATTCTCACTAGATGCTGCGAACTTTCCGGCATCGTCCTGCCTCTCCTCTGGAAATTCCTACGACCTGGTTGACACTGCCTCCTCTAAAACATGCCGTGACTCTTGACTCTTGGCAGATGGGTAAAGGTCATGGGTCTCAGAGCCGCGGTGAGGCAGAGGTGAACATAAACAAAGGCAGAAGGGGGGAAATGTGGAGTGCTACCCCTGGGATCAGAGCTGTTCATACTCTTATTCATGCGGCTGGCTTGTTTTGACATGAGTATGATGTAACCTACAGCAGCAATAAAACACTAATTGAGATCCCCGGTTTGATAACCTGCCCGTCTGAGTCTTATCGATTTAGGACTCTCCACTGTTGGCTCGTCCCTCTGCTATCACTTTACACGCTGTAACCGTAATTAGTCAGGAAAGGATGAATGACTTGGCCAGCAAACAGAACGTGCTAACAATCACGTTTGAATTGCTCTTTAATGAAAAGCAACCAGTTTGAGCTTCATGTGCTGTCTAATATTGCTCTCAGACACCCACAGTGCATAGCAGTGATGCTGGATCCTACTTTTACCAAAAAATAATTTTAAATTGTTCATTATTTAATGAAGATTTGCATAAGAAGCACCGATAAATAACATCACCACCATGTGGGACAATTATCTGCTATCCAACAGGTTATCACACTGTCTGCTCATCACAGAACACATTTTTAGAAAACATGCTGTGTGCCTTACATGGATCCTCCATGGACATCTCCTGCAGGTTGTGGTCTTCAGGCTGGAACGTTGGCTCTTCGTCTTCCACAGACAGGGATGCAGAATCACTGTAGCTGCTGGGGAAATAAGTCCTCTTGGCTGGCTGAGTGTTTTGGTAGAGAGGCCGTGTAGCGACAGAGCTCAGGAGCAACAAACACGTGGCCAAAACATCCCATAACTTCATCTTAGACTCAGTTCCTATGAAGAAATCTGCAATATAAGGAAAGGGCATTTTATTTTTAAGCAGGTAGGCAAAAAAGAAAGTAAATAAAAGTAAGTAAGTAAGCATTAATAATAATAATAATATCACTAATAATAATAATAACTTAAACACACTTAGTCCAATCAGAATGTAGGCCAACTCTTGTTTATAATGAAGTCAGCAAAGTGTGTGAAAGTGTGTGACTCATTCTGTATTAATAACTGTGTGTCATCATGTCAAGAGGCTTTGATCTTCACTTTGTCTCTGTCTCATTGTGGGGTTTGCGTAATGTGAACAGAGGGAACCCAGGCTATCAGAAAACTCCAAATAAATAAATCACATCCAAAAAAAAGCCTGTTATTTACTTTATAAATTCCACAAAATTTGGAAACATAATACCAAATAATAATAAAATCATTAACACATATGGAAAAACTGTTTTTTTACTATTATTACAAATATATATTAATGATTTTCCTGCAGCCTGCTCACTAATTTCTTCTCTACTGACGTTCAGACCTATAAGAAATCATTTATTCATGCTATTGTGATATCAGGCGAGCTCTTGCAACTTGTAATGAGGCTCGGAGGGTGCGCCTCGCACAAAAATGCGCTGGTCAAAGCACGCACCAAAGCGTGTTGGCAACGATAGCCTAAATAATGGTGTGAGTTGGCCAGATGGCGATCCCCAAAGCTTACGTGACTGTGTCTAATGGCATGTTGAGTCTGCAGTAAACCTAAACAGCTACGCATAGATAAATACTGGGCTTAAACATGATATGTTAAAGTCCTAACAACTGTCTCTAAAAATGTCCAAGTTACATTTTTCATTTGGATTTAGATATTTCAACGAAATTTTACTTAAATAAGACCCGTGTGCCATCTGCGCGCAAAGAAGAATATGACGGCATCTGATTTAAACTCTAAAAATGATACAATACATAATATAAAATGTTTAACTTACCTTACATATGGCCCATGCAGACCTGAACCTCGCTTGGCTGTTGGTGTTAAAATCCAAACAGAAACCGCGACTCATTTAGTGTCCCAAGCTGAATCAGCTGCATGAATCGTTTGAACAGCCACAATCCGAAAATTTCCTTAAAACCAGTTCAAATTCGGTTTGTGTCCTCATAGAAAAATAAACTAAAATAGCGCACCAGGTGTGTTTTTCATACTCCGATCAAGCGCACCAACGAAACCATGCGTCTTTCCTCACTTCAGAGTCCAAAGGTAGTAGGTGTTGAAGAGAGCGCACCAAGTGCCACTGCGCCTTACGGGGTACAGTTGCAGTAGCTGATTAATTGGATGCTACGTTTCCACGTTGGAAATCCGAGAGACTTCCACCATCTCCGACTGAAAGGAGTCCAATGAAGACATCAGCGTCTCCCGCGCAGAAGCGAGGCGCAAAGGCTGCACAATTTCTCTTTCCCAGAGTGTGAGAACCTCTCATCTGGTTCTTAATAAACAGATAGAGCGCCGTTATATCCAAAACTGCGTTAAATGATCATAGTCGCCGACATCTGACACTATCTTGACATGGTAAACAACACAGATGGGGGTAATTCTTCTCCATTTTCTCTAGGTCAGATGGTGCCTTATGTAGCTCGGAGAGTTGCCACGCGCGCTGTCCTCATACTGGACCGAAGCGGGACAGATGTCTGCGCACAACACCGCGCCGGGCGCAGGGGGCAGTTTGGAGAGATTTATAGTTAAGTGCGCTCTGACGTTTGGGGCAGTTGGTTTCCGCCCCTCTTTTATATACCCCATGCGAGAGCAAACAGTGAGTAACAGAGGTCCAACATATCTCTCCCAACCACCCCATGGAGCCCCGCTCAGAGGAGCGCAGTTTTCAGATGTCTTGGGGATTATGTCACACATCCTGATGTCCTCGGATTAGATTTCAGAATGCGGAATGCGATTTGGAGATGTTCTGTTGCGATGCATGTTTCTAACCTGATCTCCGCGCTCCGTGCAGCGGTGTCAAGTTGCGTCTGATGGCTACACACATCTCAAATTTAAGAGTCCCACTTCACTTGTTATTTACTAGAATGTATTTGTAAATAGCCAACATGAGGCGAGCATTTAGGGCACTGTGGACACTTTGATTTGTCATGTTTGCTATTTATTCCTCTCCAGATTCACAACAGACTCATGTGACTTGTGCACAACAAAGTGGATCACTGGATCATCTGGTCATTCAATAAGAGACATCTTGTCAAGGTGAGCCTGAGGCAAACAGCACACAGGCCACAAAAGAGGGACTCTCAACCAGCTAAGATGTGGCACCTGAGAAAGCCTTTCCATCACCCTTCATGATTTACAAGCTGCGCTTGCCTTTCATCTTCTGCAAAAACTGAATTCCACGAGTTACTCAATGCTTGAGAATTAAAAGCCATTATGTGCCAACAGAGACAGGCTCCTTCCAGCAACTACACACTTGCTTTTCCAAGGAGCTTTCTGGTTTTAATTTAACATGTAAAATGCTGCTGAGGATGACTGCTTAATAAAAGGATAGAAATCCCAGCGCTGACACTTTAAAAACCATGTTGACTTTTCTTTTATTCTGTGGCATTAAGGCTCACATTTGTTTGCTCATGGGCTGAAACTTCTTGTCAATACATGTTTTCTTTGAAGCGTTTATGCGCGCCCTGCCCATTCTTACAGTGACTGCATGGTGCTGAGCCAAGTCCTCATTGTATGGATTCCTTCCTGTCATGTTCTCACATGGTTTCACTGTATTTATCTGAAAGCTGCTTAAGCTTTCTTTGTAATGATACGGCCCTCTGAATTCATGCCATTTGTTTCTGTTCGTAACTTTATCATCATTTTTATAAGTTCCAAACATAGTTAATAATAAGACAAGTTTAGGATGTGCACACTGACTGATACCAGAGTTTACTTCCCGTATTGAGACATGGCTTTTGCTTACGGTACTTAAGCTGTTCTGTTATTGCTGAAAGTGAGTCCAGTTGGTGAGATTTAAGTGTTGTGGCAGTCCTTCACATCAGCGGTCGTATTTCTCTCTGCCCTCACTGAAGAGGCACTAAAGCATCACACTAGTTCAGGGTAAGTCCACCTCAGCTCCGCTATAATCACGTAAAATATTTCTACAACTGAAATGAAAATCGAAATAAAGGAACAATTTGTTTAATTTCCTGATTTGTTTCAACACGAATATTAAGCTGCTCCAAAACTCTTCCTCTCTGCAGTGTTTTCCCTGCCAGTGCATGCTGGGATAGCCTCCAGGCTGCCATTTACTCTGAACAGGAATAAGCAGGTAAATAGACTGGATTAAAGAAAATGATATCTGCATGAAAACACTTAAACTCATAAAAGTAATACTATCTGCCTGATATCAGACAGAATTGTCAACTTGATACACTCTGTTTCCATCTGCAGAATCCATCAGCTGAACTCGGTGGAGTGGGTGGATTCAAAGGTCTGCACTCGTGCAAAGAACTGGCAACACAGAACATTATAATGAAAGACTGAGTCATTTGAAAGCAGAGCCAGCGTTGTCAGAAATCTGTGTGGTTCTTAAAGGTCATTTAAAGTTCATTAGGAGACTTTCAGTGAAGTCAGAGCAGAGAAATTTGAGTCTGCTGCGACTGTCTGGCTTCAAATTAAATTTCCAATAACATTAAATTAAAACTGATTGGCTATTTATTTTTAGATTTATTACATTTGGTTCTTTCTTGATTATGTGCTTTATATATCAAACCCCAAACCAATGAATGGCCACTGTGTATTATGGTAACTAGGGCTGCGCAATTATTTGATTATTAATTGTGATTACAATTTTGGCTTTCCAGTTAAAAGAACATGACTGAGGGTAATATTAATACTTAAAAATGCACGCTATGTTCAGAGAAAACTCCACTGAATATCCAACATGACCTCACTGAAACCCCGTCCTTGTCAAGCATCAACTCAGACACCCTTAACAGCGACGCCGCACAGCCTCACTTTGAGTAAAATCAGAAGTGCAAAGTTTTAGTACAAATTTATTTATAATTTACCTCTTAAAGATGCACTGTGAATAAGGACCGATCTTATTTCGATGCAAAGATTTGTACCTCAGCAGGATGTAGCACTAAATCTGAGGCTCCGTTTATTTAATGTGAGAGCGCAACAAAAATATTTTGTCCCTAAAATCAAATGAATAACGGTGATCTCATTATTGTTCATAATAATCACGATTATCATTTTTGCCGTGTTCGTGCAGACGTACTTACCGCAAATGACATCTCAGGATGGGTCACAACCCCGCTCAGAGATACACCAGACAGAGACTGTATTGTTTATTGATATCTGCGGCAGAGTCACCAAAGGACTCCTCTGTGACCCTCCTCTGTCTCATACAGCAGAGTTGTGAAGATAATGGTCACCGAAAATAGAACCATCTTACAGAGTTCCTTTATGCGCAGTCTGCAGGGTGTTAGAAGTCCCCTGAGCTGAATACTTGAGTGACTATAATAAATATTAATCTGTTTGGAGGAGAAACATGAGTAAGCTGAACGAATCACCACCACATGGGGTGTGAGGAAGAGACTCGTCACTCACACAGAGGAGCCCTCTTTCATTATTTGTGCCACAGATGAGACAAACATCTCAATTTTTGATGTAAAGCCTCCAGAGAGCACTGACAGGCCCTCAGATGGAAGTCACAAAGTTTCCCACAGAGTTTATATGAGCAAATAATAATACTCAGACAAACAATCCACATCTGTGCAGCTGGTTCAGTTAATGTAGATTGTAAAAACTAATAATAAACAAATGGCCACAAACGTCCCGTCTCCTTATGCGCAGTATCATATAATAATGACTTGCTTGGTTTAAATCACTGTTTTAGGTGAAAATGATATGACAAATGATTTGTTAATGTGTTTTACACCTTTAGATGCTATGAGCCACACTTGCATGTAACGCGCTGTCATAAAAATGGGGCATCTGTAGGCTCGTTTAACATGTCTCATTCACACTTCACAATGTCTTCTTTGATGAATAAAACATTTTAACACACTTTGCGTAACTCCCAGGATGATGGCATAAATATAACTCAAAGAAACAAACAACAACTGACATAGGAATTTAGAGCACTCTGTGGATGATAAACATTTTAGTTTCTGACATGTCAACTGATTTCAAGGGAAAGGGGAATTCAATTTTATCAGTTCTTTGCTTGTTAGTTATACTTGAAAATCTGTTTCCATGATAAAGCTCCAGTCTGCTCTATGGCATCCACTGAAAACCCACAATTCTACATAGAAAAATTGAAAAAAATGTTTTTGAAAGGAGACAAAATGATAGATGGAAAAAACAGGAGATCATGCTACAGTATTGTCTCTAATCTCTAAGTCCCTCCTTATGGCATGCTGATGACTTGGTCAGCACTCAGTGCAGGTTTGTGGTGCTGATGTTGTACATATTTACCAAGTTAGCATCATTCTAGATAAAATACATTGATACTGTTGCAGACCAGTTGCATTCCTTTAAGCTTTCAATGTGTACACTAAGATAATTTCACAAAAATAATACACTGTCACAAATCATGTTTAATTAGAATCTTGTTGATCTACCACAAGGAGCAAAAGCAAAACAATATTCAAATGTGAAAAACAATCAATTCCAAAAAAGTCACATGCATTTTTTTATGCAGTTAATTTTCTTAATTGTTTGGTGTTTCCATAATATTGTACCCTTCATTCCAGATAAACACTGTGATAAACTCATTTAATGTGATCTGTTGCAATTATTTCTGCTCAACAAATCCATACAAACAGCAGGGCTCACAGGCTTCCAATACTAGTATCATCTGGTATCAGATTCAGGTGGTCAAAAAGAAGGGAACAGATCTCCAATGTGGTGTTCATGCATCCCAGTAATGCCTTTTGCTTAGTCCTTATTAAATTCCTCTAGACTGCTTCAACTTCTTCTGAGTCTCAGTGACCTTTAAAAGTTTTACCAAAAACAAACCAGAGATGATGCCAACAGAGTAACATGATCCATCTATAGCCCATCTGCCCCCATCTTTGCTACTGTAAGAAATCTGATTAAAATCTCCTGGAAAGAGCTGAGGGAAATAGAGACTTTTCACAGCAAACTTTATCATCAAGGCTGCATATGATGTCCTGCTTTCTCCTATGACTCTTAGCTGGTTGTACAGAAATGACTCCTCTGCCACCTCTATCCTGCACCAATTACACTAAAACACAACATACTGGGCTGCAAAACAAGCCACACTAAAGGCTGATACACCTGCACAGATTCTACTACATCTTGCTGCAGTGTTGGAAAAATGTTTCAGCTGCATCCTAAAATTTCAAAATAAATTTAAACTGTAACGAAAACTAATAACCAAAATCATGCAGATTTCAGTAAATATCGTATTACATATAAGATCAAAAAGTTACTCTATTTTAAATCTTACAAACATGACGCTAAACCAACTAATATGTTCAGAAAACTACTTATTTTTTTAACATTTATTAGCTAATTTAATGTTTTTCAGTGCATGTTTAACTAATTAAATTGATCATTGCATTTATAAGAGTAGTTAGTCAGCATGAGCATCAGCATCTGGCCACAACCGGAGACTGTAAATTACAGTGATTTACAGCACTGAGCTGATACTGCACAAACTGCAGCCATGCAGTGACAGTTTGATGAACACTATTTGGACACAGTTTGTCTAAGTGCTGTATTGGATTTCTTTATATTGCACAGTAAACCCTCTGTAATGTGCATGAGTGGAAAAAAACTGAATATCTCACAGAAAGGCAGAAATCCATCACAACACTTCAAATTATGGTCTAAATTTATTACAGGGCTCTTTCATCTGTGTCCCCGCTACGGCACAGCAGCTCCATATGGCAGTGCTTTTGGTTTTAATACTGATCAGTGGCCTCTCATTCCGTATTCTGCATGTAGTTGTGTGCAGAAGTGCCGGTCGTCTGCCAGAGTGAGCTCAGCTGTCAGCGGGCACAGAGCCCCCGGATCACCCTTGGCACAGAGACAGAGAGCAGGTAGTCAAGGCAGATACTGGAGGATTGGCATAGCTTTCAGCTAATCCATTAGGACATGCTACAATGCAGATAAGGAGTGCTGCCAGATGCCCAGCCATTGTGGCATCCAGTGCAGTATTTTCATCTGTTTCACTCATTGCACAAACATTTTATGAGTATTCACACATAGACCGAATGCATGCAAAAATATGCGCTTGCATGAGTGTGTGTGTGTGTGTGTGTGTGTGTGTCTGACTCTGCCTTTGAGCGAGTGTGTGTAAATGAGATCACTTGGTAGTATCAAAGTGCAGGCAGGACTATGACACTGTTATAAATAGAAGGGAGGAAGTAAGGAAGGTTAAATCTTTCAGGCACAGATACTAAATGTGTAGAGGGGAGCCATTTAAAAACTCACATGTCCTTTTAGATCCATTCCTCTATATTTATTTACATTATATACACTTCGTGGTGATCTCCTGCCGTACAGTGTGAATGGTGAACTAAAGTTAACACAGTAAACTTAATAGTTTGGTATAAAAACTTTAATCAACTGCAACTGTTTTCGTCATAGAGTAAAAATGCTGCATCAAGGTTTAGCATGTCGCAATAGCCTAGCGTAGCTGCATGCTGTGTGAACAGTGTATTTTTGGACAAGGTTGAATTATCACCCAATGAGCAAAGAGGACTCTAGTAAGCTCTTTCCCACGGATGAGTGACTCCGCTGGGCAGTGACGGAAATTATGACTTTAATGTCCCTTGTTATTGTTGTGTAAACATGACTGCTGTGTAAGCATATATCGTACAGAGCTGCTGCCTGCTGTTTTCTTTACTATTCACTAATTAAAAAAGGATTTAGGGAATATTTTTTGCCCAAGCACAGAGGAATGGACAAATGGGATACTTGGGATGTATTTTGTCCTGTAGGAACACCTTTCTTTGTCTGTCTGTGGAACAAAGGATGGATTGAAAAAGGAGTGTTAGAAGAAATGTATGCTTTCAATATGTTTTGCAGGATAAGTCATATGTCCAATAATACATACAAACAACACTGTGTTACACAACGAGACTGCCTGTGGTTGGACTGAGACGAGTTGGTTGACTCCTTTAATTCAGCCCTTCATCCTGTTTCACTGGCAGCCTGCGATCCTGACTCCTCTCATCTACCTGCCGTGACTTTGACCCCTGACTTTCGGCAGCTGTCAGTGGCCCCCCTCATTGAAGAGGGGACAAGTGGGATACTAGCGCTCCTCCCCAAGGTGGCGCGGTGTCAGACTCTATGCTGGCTTTACGGTTTTTAGCATTCAAAGAGCGTCCGCCAGGGCCTCCTCCTACTGTGTTACTAAACAAACAGGGCTGGCTAAGCGCAGATCACAACCACTAGGCAAAGATGAAAAGCCCCCTTGGGAAAGAGACGTGATTACGTTGCCTGTTGTCCATTTGTTTTATGTATCTGGATCAGTTTACAGATTTGAACAGAGCTATTTTGATTATAACCTCTAGCCTTCAAGCTTGCTAGCTGGGCAGCTTTGCTTTAAGTGTGGTGCATGAAGGTAGGTCTTGACTTTCACAAAGCTTCCGTGTCCCCGATGTAACAAGGTCACACTAATTGGAGAAGGAAGTGTTGAGGATGTCTCTGGGAAGGAGCGGCAGTGGTTAGAGAGTGATAGCAGAGAGGGTCAGATCCTGTTTCTGCTCTGGTCCCCCTGTTCTAATCCAGCCTGGTATGTGTGGAGATCAGAGCAGGTCCCTTTTACTGCAGCCATCCGGTGACTGTGCAGAGGGACTCGCAAAGTCTGTATTTCCTCTGCTGCTGCAAATTCGTTGAAAAGAGCGCTAGACGTCTGTTCTCGCTCCGGGAACCAATTCACTGAAAGGAACGTCAAATAAAGTGACCTAAAAGAAACAGTCCCACAGTCCATTTCAGGTACTAACCCCTTAGAAACATGGCACTAGACAGCTGTGTGTTCCCCTTGATGTATTTATGTCAGCCGCGAACATAAATACACTGTGACACACATACACATTCGCACTCATACACATGGGCATGTGTGTAAATGTGCGTGCTCACACAGGAACGGTGACACACACTAACACACACAAACGCCTACAGTGACACACGGACACACACACTCTGAGGCATATCAGACACACACATATCAGGCTACCTGTCAGTAATACCCAGAGGATATTATGTCTCTCTCAGCAGACTGGACAGTTGATCAGAGCAGCATGACCACATGGTCACTTTGATGTAAATCACACAGTGCAGTCACCTTGAAAACCACTTGAATTGTAAATGTGGGAGAGGAATCTCGCTCTCAGATTAACTAGTTGATACTGCTTCATACCTGACTCACTGATTTAAGGGAGAAAGCTGCATTTTACTTCATAATTATCTCTTATTTGTTGTATATTTAATGGTTTAAGGCATAAATATGATGACGGTTACACAAGAGGTGTGTTTATTAATGCTAACAAATTTGGTTCAACTGGAAAAACAGTATTTTTTTTGTCTTTAACTGAGAGTCAGATGAGAAAAGGAATCCATACTTGTGTTTGGTGGGTACAGATTGGTCTCAGATGTGTTTAGCTTAGAATAAAGACTGATAGCAGTGGGAGCTGCTAGTCTGGTGTGACCAAACAAATACATCTTTTAACAACTTCAAAGTCATGGATTTCGTGCCAAATGTTTTGCACAAAATGCTGGAGATGTCTCTGAAGTCTGAGCAGGAAGTTGCAGCACAACTTCACCTACTTCTAATGTACGTGGAGAAGAGAAACACACAATTTTAGACTTGTATATAAATGCATTGCACCAACATTTTTTTCTTTTATTACTTCTAATCAATTACAGTCTAGGTTATAACTGGCCAGGAAATGCTTTAATGTAACCTGTGTTCATCAGATGGATTAACTCCTCACTTCAAGGTGAAATGTTAATCCTGCATTGTCTGATAAAACTTAACAACACACACGTAGTCACACGTATTCACAGCTCAGTACTGCAAGTTGGATACACACAAACGCACACCTCCATGTGTAGAACATGGATCTCACACTGCTAGGGTTAGAAGTTCAGATTTTAAATGGGGCCACCCATGTTAACATGTATAAACTCCTGGTCCTGCCAGACAGTCTAAATCCATTAAGGACAGATGTGGACCAAAGGGAGGTGAACTTCTCCAGCCCCGAGAAATATGATTTATGATTATGCTAAACAGGATGTGGCGTATCCCTGTGTTACATTTTTCACTACTATTAAATTACATGATCCTTCGACGTACACGGACAGGAGGATGAGGAGTATTAACACATATTGTTTTTCAGTCATACCACTGGACAAACACCGCTCAGCCGTTCTCATAATGAAAAGAGAGGTGAGTCAAATGTGGCGGCAACCTTGAACTTTGCTTTATGAATAGCACATAACAAGTGGCTTACAATAACGAGCAGAACGGAGCTTACAAAGAGACAATTGGATGTAATACCACGATAATCTTATCAGTTCGTTTGGGAGGCGGGGTCATGGGAAAGTTGACTCGCAGTCCATATTTACCTTCAAGGTCAAATAAATTATTTATCGCTACTAGTTGTGCCGTTGGATTCTAACATCCTAGATTAAATAAGCTGTCATGTGATAACAGAGATAGACTAATTAAACACCCTATTATAACCTTGATGTATATTATTATTATCTCACTTAAAAGAGCGTAAACATGCAATGAGACTCCAAGATAAGCCCCTTTAATACCGAGATAGTGAAATATTCAACTACCATAAGAACCTCAAATCAATCAATTGCATTTTAGACACTTTGCTGGACTTGTGTATTATGTGTGTTGGATTTAAAGATTATTTTTGACATTTTAAGGTGTGAGCTGCTGATAAAGATAAGATAATTAGGATGTGGAAGGATGCGGGGATAATCACGCATGTTACTATCATTATCGGAATATTGAGGTCAGGCTGATTTGGCAGTGACTCAGGTGTTTAGCTTCAAGGACAACAATGTTTTGTACACAATAAGGCGGCATTCATTCAAGGTAAAGAGAAAACTCTTTTCATTAGTTGTTTTGAGTCCACCTGATAGCTGCAGTATCCAGAGACATACACTTGGGTTCACAGATCAAGGTTCAGGTGTCAGACAGTGAATTGCTCTTGGCATACTTTTGTCTCGCCTCTAAGAGAGAAAAAATACTCTGTGAGCTTTGAAGAAGCATAAGTAAAGATCGTAAAACACTGAGTCTGTAGTCCGATAAGATCATACTATTAACTTTTCCCTAATCTGATGACACATCGGTCCTCTTGGAGGTTGGTGGGACGCATGACAACACATGAACTTTATCAAGACTGTAAGAAGATGATCCGGCTTCATATCACACATCTCCCCCCCCATTCCAAGACACTTTATCGGTTGAAGTCCAGGTCTGAAAACACTACAGCTGTCTTCTTGACCTGTGACAGGCGATCTCACTGCACGTTAGGATGCTCGGTTGGTTCATGTTACTAACAATTGGTATGTGCGAGGTTGTGTGTAGAATCACCCGCAACAACGTTGATGCACTGAAACAGCTGAGAACACTACAGATGAGCGGCAGCCTCACAAATGCATGTGTCTGATGGATATACAGCTCTCTGTGTAGACGGGCAGATACGTATAAACACACTCATAGTATCAAAGTGAATGTTACACTCTTGCAGACTGTATAACAATAAGAAGTAACAGGAGAAGTGAATGTAAAAGTCGCAAATTGCAAAAACATTCGGTTCCTGTAGGGCAAGTTTAGTGTTGCACCTTTTGTTATGAATTATAGGTCAGCTGAAGGGTCAATTATCCAACTCTTAGTGAGGATCAACACACTCATGCATTCCTTTACAACTGTTTTTCTGCTCTTTGAAAAAAAAAAATACTGTTTTCACCAGGGGGACAAGGGCACCGAGGGCAAAGCTTTGGAAAGGGACGACTATCATATTTCCAACACATTTCTTCAGAGAACAGAAGAACCTTCGTACCTGTCGCAAGTGTAAAACAGAGAGGTGTCAAAAGTGAAATGCGATCAGCGTATGTGACAAAGGGGCAAACCGCTGTGGGGGATCAGTTCAGACAGAGAAAGACCCCACGTCCACAGAGCAGATGGGGGCTTTATCGTTATGGCCGGAGGGGGAGAGAGTCAGAGAGGGGAGACGCGAGACCACAAAAAAGGTTGGAGACGCGGCTGGGCTGTGACACATGTCCCTCTGCGGGGAAGGATTTTATTCACCTGGCCTTTGGTGTGTCATCATGTTACCAGTCCTGTCATGAGCCTCCACCCTGCCCGCCTGCACAGCATTGTTCGACACTGCATGTGGACAAGAGAATAAAAGAGAATAGATAATGAAAAAGAGAGTAGGCTAGGCAGTGGGAGTGAGCCACATTTTGGCCTATTGTTGGTGCTGTATCTTTTTTTAACACTACTAAAGTGAGGGATAAAGCCGATCAAAAGGGGGTATATGATCTCTCTGGTGGGTGCTGTGGATCATTAGTTGGTAGTGCAGTGATAGTTAAAAGAGTGGGAGGTCTGATGTGTCATGGAGGAGGAGAAAAATGATGCTGCAGATGATGAAGTGTATCAACAGCCATATCAAAATTCATCGTGCAGATCTTGAAAAGACGCACCTGAAGACACACCTGCACTATGCTTTTTTTTTTTTTTTTTTTAATCATCCGATGTCTTTCACCATCTGTCTCATTGAAAGTTGCTGCACACAAAATCTCCTGCTTGTATGTCGGACATCAAGACATTTCATAGCTCTAAATGACAACTTTTATTATGCTTCCACACAATGCAAGAGAAAGAGAGGGAAAGGGAGAGAAAGGGTTTGTGCGAGGTTCTGAATTGAAGAGAGTGCCTCAGTCATAACACACCCCATATGTGCCTAAGTCCTAAATAAGCAATAGATAAAACCAGTTTTACCGCGTTGAGTCCTATTTACACTGATGAAAAGACAGGCCTTCACTGGTGCTGTGTAGAAAATTGTGCATTGTCAGATTGCAACGGATCAAACAACACAGATTAAAAAACAAGACAGTTGACCAGACACGATTTACAAAAACTTAACCAACTGGAAAGGTATACAGGAAATTTACACAGAGGCGCACATGCTTTGAATGTGGCCGTGTTTTGACTGTGGCATTTATAATATAAACAAACTCTGTAACAAGCAGGGATACAAAAGTAACACTTCGAAACATGAGCCACTTTGAGCTCAGAATGAGTTACGCAGTCCCAAAGACCTCAACGTCAAATGCCTTTGTAATGGAGCTGTTTTTCTAAAAAGAACTGTGTGCAGGCACATACACACACACATGCATCCGTGTGTGAGGGTGTGTGTGGATGCACGATAAAGTGGGCCTAGGGGTTCCTTGCAGGGAGACTGAGTGAGAGAACTGTGTGCCAGTCTGCCTGAGGTGCTGCTAGATCAAGAACAGTCCACCCCCAGGTGGTAAAGCTAAGCTTTTAAGGGTGAGGGGTCACAGACACCAGAGTGGTCACACACGTGTCAGAACAATATTTACAACTGGAGAGGCCCACCTCGGACCACCTACAACTGCTCTTCCACTACAATACTGTACATCTGCAAGAGGTGCTGTGCCTCACCATCCACTAGGTGGCAGTAACACTCTATATACAGCATCTCATCATCATGACAACAACTATTGAGGCATCAGAGGGATTTATGTTTACTGTACAGCACAGGGCTGAATGCTACAACAAATAATGTAAAAGCCTTCATAGACTAATATATTTACGATTAAATTGAAAAGAACAGCAATATCTAATTACACTTACAAAATTATGATGATATATGTATTTATATTTATATATATATACTCATATATACATACATATATACACCCAGGAATCTTTTTTTTTAGTGTCTTCTTATGTAAAAAAAACAAAGCAACAAAATAATGATGATAATATAGTCGATATCTCCACATTTTAAGTAATTCTTGCTTTGAACTTAAAGTCACTGGAGCATCAAGCATCACTGATGTATAAAACATTGAGTCCACCACCACTTTTGCTGCAACAGGCCCTGATGATCTGTTGCTTGGCCAGTTGGAGTTCCACTTTGGTCATTTCAATTTCCTGCGACAGGACATTGGCCAGGAGCAGCCTCAAGTCCAAGCTGGGCAAATAGCTCATATACCTACTCTAACGCCTCTCCTCTCTCCGGCCTGGGTGGGTGGCTGATAAGTGGGCAGTGATCGTCTGAGAAATCTGATGCTCTTAATCCAAACCCTGCCTTTTATTTTCAAATCTGATGAGTGTTAGTTAGCTATAGAGATGAAAGAAGTAGTAGATAAAACAAAAAAAGGAAGCAAGATTGAAGAAGCTGCAGGCTGCTGCATCCGCATATGCCACAGTTACAGTGACACATCCATACATCCATCGAGAGATAGTAAATCTGCAATATGTTTGAACTCTGACCCTGGATTATATAACAAAACCACAAACAGATGAGAAGACTACATGTGGCATTTATTTGCCGTTGAAATTGAACCGTATAAATGTGTGTGGATGCAGCTTCAAATGCTTAAGTGGCCAAGCACGTGTGTCTATAACTATGTCCTCAATTTGAAACGGGTCCATAACCTTTGGGCTCCTGTTCAAGGTTGCAGAATAGTTCAGTGTGGCTCACGGTATTGGAATGTAAACTAGTTGTCTCGAGCAATGAGGCACACTTACTAAATTTATTTAAATATTTAAAATAGAATCAAGCTCCATACGCAATATGAGAGCATCATCTCTCATTGCAGCTCTGTGAATATCTGTCTGTATCTGGTGATCATACACAATTACACTTATCCGACTCCTCCAATTCCAAGTTTGGTTAAAAGACGTGCTGTGCCATAGTCGAATACAGGCCGCATGACATATAACTTATTTATTTGGCAACAATGACCTAGGGCCTTAAGAGAACTTGTGGCTTGTATTTTGGAAAACATATCAAACTGACTGAATGTATAAAGTGTAGCTATAACATACAGATAAAAATGCATATTTTGTCAAACAAAAATGCAATAGAATGGGGAAAATGAAGAACAACTCAGCAATTGCGCAGATGAATTTCATAAGGCCT
The DNA here is from genome assembly GCA_029783805.1 of Acanthurus tennentii. Lineage (NCBI taxonomy): Eukaryota > Metazoa > Chordata > Actinopteri > Acanthuriformes > Acanthuridae > Acanthurus > Acanthurus tennentii. The sequence continues at coordinate 12,116,901 of JAPZDZ010000011.1, forward strand.
CTCATCAGCAGGCTCCATTACCTCTGCCATCACTTTAAAACGAATGCATGGGGTTCACATAGAGACTAACTTCATCATGATAAACCTTGAGAGGTTTGCAAAATATCAGGAAAGGAATTACTTCTCTGCTGCTGAGGGCCAGTGTAGGGGTGTTTTTGCTTATCCTCTTCAAGCATGGAAATTTATCATGTCGCCCTCTGGTGGTTGCAAGCAAACATCAGCGTAAACAAACATTTGGTTTACTTCAGATGAAATGAAACATGAGATTGCTTGCATACATCAATGAATATTAGATAACAGTATATTTTTTTTACTCAGTTTTTTTGGTCAAACTACAAATTTGTGGGAATTAAAATTCAATTTAATGCAATTCTTCACAGGAAAACTAGCTGATATTTTCTTATTAAAAAGTCAGTAGAAAGTGCATTAGCACAAACACACACACACACAGAAAATCACACACACACAGAAAAACACACACATGGACACTCACTCACATGCTAATTTGACTACACTGACAACCAAAAAGCCACGTACTTACAACTCTTACTTTTAAACTATACGAAAGATTAAACCTCACACTAGTTTCACTACTTTAATTATTCTTTTGTACATGTCCATGAGTTTAACACTTTAACCCTCAAGACGCGCTGTTGCTAACAGCATAACGAGGGACATGGGAGTAAACTGCATATTACTCAGCATGTGACGACTGCCTGAGCAAGTGCAACAGGGTCGCTGGTTTTCATACAAACATATCTGCATGAAACAATACTACAGCGATAGAGAACAGGAAGAGGAAGAGGATAAAGAGCAAATTCATCACCAAGAGGAAACAGCAAGGTGTGTCATAACACTTTCAGATTTATGAAAGAAAAAGGCATGAAGTGCAAAAGTGTTAGGAGAAAGAAGCCAAGTGCTGAGTCCTTATTCATTACTAGAGCAAAGTCTAGTGTACCATTAAGTCCTCACAGTTTTCAGAACACAAACTCTCCAAGCTTGACACCCACAAGTCTTCATAATATTGCCAACAGTTATTAGATACATTATTCAAAACATTTTCCTTAGAATAATGGTCATTTTTAGACCTGATTGAGTTTTAGCTTTCCTCTTTGTCCATTCTCCATGGAGTTAAGTGGCAACTTACTATACAAAACAGTCTAACACAACGCCACCCCTGAGTTAAAAGGACTCCCTTTAGTTTTAAACAAAGCTGGGTATTCATGAGTTTCACTGAGGAAGAAACGATTACAGGGCTGTGGTAACTGACCGTGTCACATAGTGCAGTTGTTTACTATTTCCATACCTACATAAGGCTATTGTAAATTATACTTATGGATTATACACATGCATTTAAAAAAGCAATAAAGTCCATCGTCACAATGAAAGAAATTTAGAAGTATTTTAGACTCATAGAATGACTTTTATCCAAATCCATTCAAGAGACCAAATAAGTCATACTCCATGAAAGATCTAAAAATGTATATATGTTAAAGAAAAATTCTCACAATCATATATTATGACCTGACAGGTTCTGGCTTTGTCAGACTTATACTAATGTTTATTTTTGAGAACAACAAAATCCACAGTACTAAATATTTTTTAAAAGGGATTTCATTTGTTCTTTAATGAAATTTAAAAAAAATCTATGGGACAGGATATTTTACAGTTGGAAAATAAACTTAAGAGGCTCTCTAGTGGACAAATTTGCACAAATCTTGAGCCTATATTTGTGTGACTACTGGTTAATAGTCCTAACAATATACCAACCCTGATATATGTGCAACTTGCATAGTTGACACCCGTTAGTTACTCTTCATCTGGGGGAGGATTCCTAAAGCTAACATTTCCCTTGTGTTTGGCACCTTTTTCAAAACAGTGAAGTGTCTCCAGTAGTCAGTAATCAGCATGTAGCTGTATTGTTATAAATCTTGTCAAGGCAGTATAATACTCTCATGAGCCATATGATGTTCAGTGTAGATAATATTTGATGTAGTTTAATGCAGTTGTGAAGTAAAGAACGAATAGAAGTAATTTATTAATTACTTAATAAAGCTCTGTCACAGCCTCTGACACAGATTCACCGTTGCTATGGTTAGCCATAATTTTTGTGAGGTGGTGAGATGCAAGCTGTAATTAAATCTGCAGTAATCCATATAGACTGGTCTGCAGGAGCCCTTAATATAAATGAGTAGTTGATCCTCTGTGCCATTAGATAATGTTTTTTCTCCTAATGATGGCCCCGGATTCAGAGTGTACCTCTTGCCATCAACTGCCACCTCCCCGTTGTCGATGTCGAGACACTTACTTAATGTAAAAAAATAATCGAATGTAGAGATATGAGCAGGAGCAAACTGTGAAGGTGACTAGTCATTCATTTAACATTTGTCACCTGAGGGGACACAGCATGGGAATTAATCTAACTCTATCAAGCCTGTGCACAGTGCTGCAGGGCAAATGAGGTGAAAGGGTCTTTCGTTTAGCTAAAGAAAATTAAGTGAGGCAGATACACACTTGAAATGCAGAGCTCATTGACCAAATATTTTTCATAATATTGCCAACAATTATTAAATACATTATTTAAAGCATTTTTCCTTAGAATAATGTTTATTTTTAGACCTGATTGAGTTTTAGCTTTCTTCTTTGTCTCATTGTCACCCACAATGATGAAAAAATCTAAAAATCATCATTTTGACAGATTAAAACACTGAATCTACTAATTTTAGCAACATTAGCAACAGTAATTCACATGTAACACTATTGATAACCGCATGCAAGCCACCTGTTGAACCCCTACCCTGTTCGACATACAGAACAGACAGGAGACTTAACCCTAACCTTTACGAAAAGGTCTGGCAATGAACAACATGCTTACATGCTAACAGATTTTGTGTGTTTGGGTTTTAGCTGGGCTACAGCAGAGAATATTCAGCTAAAACAGATTGATGGTTTTGTTTCACCCTTATTATTTTCAGCAAGTGAGGTCGATGTGATAAATTTTTGCTCCCAAGCACTGCACCCGCCTCCATTAAAAAATAGGCAAACCCAGCTTCAACTTAAATTAGTGCTGTAAGGTAGATTTTGTTTTTTTGTGGATTCTAGAAAATAGCCGATGAATGTCCTATCATTTTTGGACTCTACACTGGCATTTTTCAATAACATTACCCTCCGTGGTCACAGCAGTACAAAAGGAAAAAAAAAAGGAGAAAGAGACAGTCTAATGCAACCTCCATTTATGACACTAATCAGGGCCCATTTATTACAGAGTTTTCACATGCTCATGCATCACTTTGAGTCATAAGTATGGTGTATTTCAAATTGTGAAGAGGTGAAAGAGAGTTGGCAACCATGTCTGGTGATGCAGCTAAAATGGATAGGAAAAATTAAAATGATCAGAGTAGAATTAATGAAATTTTGCATGACAGTAAGAGAGTTTGGAAAAGTTCAAAATATATTCTGGGTAGATAGAGATGTTCCTTACAGAACATCTTGTTAGTACAACATTTTGTTGAAAAGCAGAAAACTTTAAGTGAAAAACTGTGGGACAAAATTACAGTATGTTGTAACAAAAATGTCACAAGAATTATGAAACACTCCTCAATGTGTGCTGAAGATGTTTTTGATTTGACTTTAAGCCAGTTAAATAGCTTCTAAATGGCTCAAATAAAGTGAAACCATCAGGATGAGATAATCTTTTTATAATAAGAATCTGCTTGTGTTTCAGTCAGTTGCTCTAATTCTTTAATTGTTTGGTATGTGTACAGCTTTGATATAATTTTATTACTAAATTCAATGGTAACCAGCTGTAATATAATTTTTCTGCTGGATGCAATTGTAACGTTGAAACTTAATTGTTAAATGTGTGTAGTGTAAGTGCAAACATTGTTGACTGTATGTATTTTATTTGAATATGGATCCCTGAAAGACTAACAATGATCCCAATAGACTATAAAATTTGTTTCCATTAGTGAAAATTTGTCAGTTTAAAAAATAAATACCCTCAATGTATAGGAATATACTGTTATATAATATATCATCAAAGCAAAAACAAAAGATGTACTTGCCAGTTCTAAGGTTTAAATTTGTTAAAAGTTTTTTCTACCTGACTCCTACACATCAACATAGTGGAGCAGGAAAGACCTACATATGAGAGCATACTCTGTTCTAGGGGCCGTGCATCAAAAGCACCATGCTGGATAAGGTGGC
>JAPZDZ010000011.1:12151472-12162044 GCA_029783805.1 Acanthurus tennentii
TCTAGTAAGAGTAAGTCAATCTGCTTTAGCCTTTAGCCACAAGTCTTCTCCATATAAGGCCCTCTATCATAGTCTACCCCACACAGATATGACATGCATCTCGCTGGCCTTCAGTCCTCACCACAAGGCACTTCCTGTAACATGACTTCTCCAATGTGAGATGACCACAGCTCTCTTCCTTGCTCCATAATTTCCCTGAGGGCAGCAAGTTACACCAGCATGGATGATGATGAGTATCCCACTACTGCTAAAGTAGATCTTAAATTTGTTACCTGGACTTAAAAGTGCTTTTTTAATGGATATGCTCTATAAAGAGGCACTGTCTTCTCCCAGATTTATATTGAGTTTACAATGGCTGATGTAATGCTGATTGTAAATCAGCTGTTTAAAAGTGAGCGCAGCATTGATCTGTTTAGTTAATATTTCCAGATATTCAGAGTTTTGGCAGCGTTTTCTTTTGGACAGAGACTCTCTCTGGGGACGGCCTGAATTTAGTCCCATCAAATACTTAACAAAGCTGCTCTTCATGAACAGAATCCCCAAGATGTTTTCACAAATAATAAATCTAATGGGATTCGTTGTTTTTCTTTCTTAATTTATTCCCTTATTATGTTTAACTCGGTTACTGAGGCTTGTCTAAATCTTAAGATTGAACCAGATTTTTTTGTTGTTTTCTTTTATGGCTGTATTTAATTATCTCTATTTCAAAGGTGGATCAAAGAGACATGGAAGCACTGGGCTGTATGTTTTTATAGAGCTCCTGTTTCACTTCTTGTGTTTTTATAGTAAGATTGCTGTAAAATTAAAGAGCTTTTTAGTGGGTAATCTCATAATCTTCAGTGTGCTATAGGGTTTGCATGTAAGTCCTAACAATAGATCTGCAAAGTATTGTGCAATACACTGTCGGCTACATTTGGGGGGCTCAGAGGCGCTTAGATGTGTTGTATGGAACAACTAGTCATTACCGGTAACTGCACAGCAGTAAAACCAGCAGTGCAGAGAGGAGCACAGCAGCCACACCATTATGTGGCTGGAATCCCATTCATGTAAACACAGTTGGAAAGACACTTCATTCATTTGAAAACGTCCTTTTCATCCCAAACGAACATACTGTCCAAGCTAGTAGCTTTTAATCTCTTTGAATGAAACTTTTTTTTTTTTTAATATATAATGTGTGAAACTCCCTCGGTTGACTGTTTCTATTTGAGCTAGCAAAGTTTTAAAATAGTAACATGTGTTTTGCAAATTTTGATTAAGTGGAAAATGTCATAGTTGATAGTATGTGGTAAAAAACATGTCGCTGAAGCATCCTGCTTTATTGAGAGGGCTGGGGTAGCACAGCCAAAGTTCCAGTTCGTTACTTATCTGCTCTCCATCACGAGTGCCTCAGACCTCTCTTGATTTATATTTATAGACTGTGGATGCCAGGGATTCTTGCTGTAACATCTATTTGTTTTGTATCCATGTGAGAGGGACGACGTTTGACTGAGTGCACTCTCTTTTAACCGCAGCATTAAACATTGTTAGCCATATATAAAAACATTTTTCTCAGAAAGTCCTCTCCTCACCTCTCCTCTTCTACATGTTGGAATAATTACCATATATAGAGCTGTATACTATTGTCTTTTCTCACGTCCATACAAGGAGAGAAGTTCAAGTTCTCTTTTTTCAATCCCTGGCTGCCTCTCTAACAAAACGCAAACTCACAAAGGCATGCAAGAGAGGGAGACGCAGAGACTGCAAGAGGAAGAATCCATGTCTCAGGGATGTATTCATTCAGCAATCCTTTAGCTGCTTTTTACTGCCGTTGACCTCTGGAGCTGTCTTGCAGAGTCTGACAGGGCCAGCAGATGCCAACGATCTCTGCAGAGTTCTCTCTTTATTAGCCTCATCGTTGAACAGCAATGAGTGGTTTCATTGAAAGTACATGAGTCAGGGTAGACTCAGTAAACCCCGGCAGGTGTGTCTAGCAAGCCAGTGAGTCAGTTAAAGCTGTGTTCAGGCGTGCACAGTAAGTACCCGGCCCCTTTGTGAGTAACACTTAGCATGTGGCAGCACTATAGGTTTCCATGACGCTGGTATGCATACATCAGCCTCAGCTATGCGCTCCATACTTCCTGCTACTGATCTACTTGATAATGACACGAGGGAAGCACGGCTCCAGAGAGAATGGATCGGTCAATGCCACCGCTACTGTCACTTCCTCATTCTTTCTCTCCCGGCCTCCCTCCCACCCTTTTGCCCTATTTTGTCATGAGGGTTAACACAATGGGACATTCTTAATGTTTCACTGGCTCCTTTTTAAAACTACAGGAAAGTCGGGAAAGAGTTACCTACTGCACTGAGCGCATGAATGCATTCAGTAGCAGCAGAGAAAGGGCGATATCTTGTTTTGTGTGTATTGTTCTATATTAGGGCTTGTTCATGTAAACAACTTCTCTCAAGTGGGTTTGACTGAAAGTGAAAAGTTTTTGGTTCATAGAAATTGTTTTGTCAGGGCCTTTAACTGTTTTCTGACATTAAGGTGCCAATTTTTATATTAAACACTCAGTAGAGGAATTCACTTTTATCCCATCGTGCTTCACGCCCTCTTCATTGCACTTCTCTCAGCACATGAATAAACCCCTTCAACATACATACTTCTGCTTCCCATGCTCCTCTTCTGCTTTAATGTTTGTGTCTTCAGGCAACGTCAAGTCTTTTTTTTTCACTTTCTCACAGCTGAGAGATGACACATAGATATGGTTATAATAAAGCCAGCATAAAATAATGTGTGCACAGAGTTCATCTTTTGTTCCCATGATTGCAGCCAGCGTGTCTGCACAGGTGGGTTACTAGTGTGCTGGGTGATTGATGAGGTGTGTGCAGCTTTGTGTAATCACTGGTCGATCACCACACCCTGCAGACAGTCATCTTGTTGTCATGGTTTTATTGCATAACTGTGTGTTAAATGCCCATATTTCTATTCAAAGCTTTGATATTATATCAAGATTCAATGAGTTTTTCCACACTCTACATCTGCTTTGGAAAATATACAACAACCCTTCACACATTTTACACCTTTTACACATTTAAAGTAAACATTAGCTCCACAGAGAAAGGCTCAGAATGTGAAGAAAATACATTGATTTATTATACAGACACATATGCCTGATTGGGATTTTGAGCCAAACACATTGAGCTCACGAGGAAAGCCTGCTCCAGAGAACACAACCTGTGCACCAGCACCTTTCAGCACCACAATAACAGATGGAATATACAGCAAAAGAAACCCAGGAGTGACTTTCTCTGAATGTCCTTAGCAGACTCAGAAAAAGCAAAAAAAGATTAGAATTTGTAGACACCCTGAATTTCACTTTGACAGAATTTAAGAGGACAGACGAGGGAGAAAGTAGAGATACACAACATTGATTTTCTCAACTGATAACACCAACCAATACCTGCATCTTATGGCAGATTCGATAAGAAAACAGATAATTTCACCTATTTTTGTATGTAATCTTCCTCTGAACCAGCATCCACACTGATACCAACATGTTGACTCTCTTATCTAAACTGTGTGGTTCTTCACAGACAATCTGACGATAGCGTACTGCACTTGCTCTTCTTTACCGAAACCCTTTTTTTTCCTTCTCTTTGGTTATAAGTGGCATTAAAACCAAGAGTAAAGGTGCACACCGCCACCTACTGTATTAAAGTGTGTAGACGCTCTGCTTATTAGATCACTTAAAGTAGTTTGACTTTATTTTTCATCTCTATTTTTCTGTTAAAATTTGGTAACTTTATCATAGCCGATAATATAAGTTTTCCATTAGCAATGTGTCAACAGTTTTAGTGTCAATAATTTATCATTTCCTATAAATATCATACATTCTTAAAGCTTTAAGAGGCATAACCCACATCGGCCGATGCTGGAATCATTAACAGTGGTTTTAAAGTACTCTATGCAGTGTCTAAACATTATGATTTAAATCAAATCAAAATTGTATTTCATTGCAGCTGAATGACGGGGGAAAAGCAGCCAAGGCCAAGATGAATGTTGGAGACATCATCCTGTCCATTGATGGCATTTCCACAGAAAGCATGAATCACCTAGAGGCCCAGAACAAGATCAAGGCCTGCACAGGCTGTCTCAGTCTCACTCTGCAGAGGTAACATGTACACACAGCACATAAGCACTCTCTAGAACATAGTCTATGAATTTCTGTCCGGCAGTAAAATGCACACTGTGTTGTTTTTTGTCCACCAGTGTGTATTAAAGCCAGGTTGAAGAATTAGTAAAGTGTTAATGTTTGAATTCGAAGCTTCTTTTCACACAATAGTGACCAGACAAATAAAAAATAGACCTTTTAATTGGAAGAAGGAAGCTTGATTCACTTATTTAGACTATTTCTGCTGCATTAAATCTGTCTTTTCTTTATATAAAACAGATGAACTCCTGTTATAATTATTTAAAACTGTTCAGTGTGGCTGCCACAGCAGATGCTCTGCCCTGATATCCTGCAGGGAGTTTGGGAACATTAAAAAGTCTGATTTAGAATTGATGCACAATTGCATGCGTTGGCTTTTGTTTCCCGCCATCTACATTATAATTACAGTACAATGGCTTCTGTAACACAACTGGATTTTTGGCGGTTACCTTTTGTTCTGAAAAAGTTAATTTTAAGAGAAGTTTAAGAGTAGCTCACAAATTTTAGCCCACATTAAAAACATTTAAGGCTAATCAAAAATTTAAGGGTCGAGTTCCAGTTACACTGTGAGCCCAAGATCAGAAATCTTGTTCTTGGAAATATCCAAAGTGTAAACGTACGTACCTCGTCAGAGAGTGAGTGCACTTCATGTTAAAGCTACACGGCACCAGTTGAGTAATGTGATGTTACAGAGAAGTTCTTAACGAATGGCTTACACGTGTCCTCATGGGCTGTCCTTTTCTTTAACAGATTGTCTATGGCAAACAATCTGTAAAAGTCTTCAGATGAGTTTTGGTTTAAACATGCTGAGTTCATCAAGTGCTCTTCTGCTTCTCCTATTAGCCAAAAGGAAGATCCTGGTATTCTCGGGCCCTTGAGTGTATTAAAGCTCCAGTGCAGTATTAAGGGCACTGTAAATGAAAGCCCTCTGTTCCTTAATACGTGCTTCAAAGAAAAGAAAAGAGAGATTTAACCATCCACCAAGGAAAGGTTTCGGTCCAGACATCGGGGCCAAAGCATTGCTGGGTTATGGGGATTCCTTGAGTTTTTTTGTAACGCCACGAAATTAGACTGAACTCTGCTTTTTAGAAGGTAGCACTATAGGTCCAAGATGCTTTCACCCAGCTCGCATGGAATAACCCTTCATCTTATTTCAATTGGAGGAGGATAAATTTTCTGCAGCCAAGTGTAAAGAATAGTAGCTTCAGTGTGAGATACAGAAAAATGGAGGCGAAGCACGCACACCAAAGCTGTAAAACATGTTGACAGAGAAACTCAAAGCCTGGTTTGCACGTCCTGTCATTCCATCACCACATCAAAGCAGTAAGGAGCCTCGTTGCTTTATTCGTGGGAAAATAGTCCTAAAATAGCCCTGTCCCACAGCTGCATGTAATCAGCTGTGGGTAATGGATGCACAATGAAAACATCAAACATTCTGGCCTCGCACATGTAAACTACAACTAAAAAAATGTACACTAAACAACAAAGCTCTCCTCGTTACAAATGGAACATGATTGCTGTTTGCTTCATTTCTGGCTGCAATTTTGGAGATTGGCTTGTACGGAATTTGATATTGCATGTCACAGAGTGCAGAGTGTTAGAGTAGATGTCAACCGATGGTGTATTTTTAACAATGGAAGGAAAAAGCTGATAGCCGAGGAAGCGGATGATAAATCTGAACATTTAGGAGTCCCGTCTCTGCTGGTTTAAAAAGTCGTCACCAAAATAATTAAGTTTGACTAGTCAACTAGGCGACACTGGGCTCTGCTGTAGACAAATCATTCATCTGAAGTTTATGAATGGTGCAGTAATAAAGCAGTGTAGATATGCAGCTTGGGGTGCTGTGGGTGCTTGTTTTTGACAATTCATAGTTGTAATGCATGTCTCTAACGCTGTGTGTGGGGTACTAAAGCAGCAGACATGCAGCAAGAGGCAAGAAAAAAAAGAAAAACATGGCTGTTTGTCCTAATGCTTGACTTCAATCAACAGTGTGGAAATAGTTTACTAGAGCAGACATGGATTTGTTTTAACAATCACTTTCTCTGTCATGCCATGTTAAATAAACACAATTAAAGACTGCAGTGGGGCTGTTATAGCAGTCAAACAGTATCTCCAGCTCAGACGAGCTTATTGGAGGTTTAGCAGTCAAAACAGGTCACAGCTGATTTTTGAACAGACTTTTAAACCTGATGAAGAACTCTGCTGTTTCACCCATCAACCACCAGTGAAGTTCTGCCGGCAAAACATCCTATTGGCTGAATCATGCAATCTATTCTAGAGCCACTGAGCTGTGATATATATTAAATGTGGCTGGTTTTTATGATTTTTTAAAATATTTTCTAAATCTTTTTGTTTTAATTGAAACTTTTTATTTAAAGATGTAAAATTAGCACATTTTATCTGTTGCTATGAATTTAAAGAAAGTCGGATTAGACAGTCTGCTGAACTTAATGCTCCCAAGTAGCTAAAGCTCAGTGTAATGATATATGAAAGCAGAACTATAAGGACTCAAATTATCAAAAGAATTCTGTCCGACATGCACTGCTTCTCATTCCATGTCCTCACATATGATTTATGGCTTTGATGATCACTGATAAGATTAACCGGGTCTTAATAACATTCCAGGAGTGCCAAGTGATGACGAATGAGACCGCAGTTGAATAACAGTATGTCACTTTGTCAAAGTTCAGATTCTCTACGCACTCTTTTAAAAGAAACTTCTTAACCCAAGTCTGCACTGTACATGTGTGTAAAAAATGCTCTGATTTCATGAGCAAAGGCTGGATAATGAAGTTTGTATGTTCTAATCAAAGTCGAAATCTTTAAATCTATAACACTTAATGCAAAAAACTAAATGGCAATCACACAATGTCATGTGTCATATTTCTAATAGCTAGAAACGTAGCAATGGACCCAAAATCACCCAATTAACACAATTTACGCATTATTTATTGTGCAGTGTTTCCATCTATTGTCCAGCCAAAAAAGGCACTTGCGATGCCAATGTGTTTTTATGTTTATTTTCCTGTTGCTAGGTGAGGGGAAACATGTGTTCATCAGGGAGGAAATGGACGTGGGGGTTGAGAATAATCGCCTCATCCTGTCACTCCACTGTACAGTAAATTAAAACAGATCTGTCAAGATGAGTCTGAAAGAGCAAAGAGCTGTTATGTGTTTTGTAACAGAGGGAGAAAAGCAGTTTCCCTTTCCAAGACTGCGGTCTCAGGGAAAGATGTCAAATCAGTGTCAAACAGCACTTGCTAACTTTACACTAGCATTAGTTTCTTATTGATCTTCCGTCTTTTTTGATATTTGCTTGCAGTTTATGTGACCGACTGTAATCCATGAATTTTACGGGTACTTTCTGTTCCACTGTCATGGAAGTCTTGCCGAGCAGCTAGCAGTCAGATGCACCAGGCGGCTGTGGGAAGTATCCTTAGGAAAGTATGATAATTGGTGTTTATTTATTGTCATCGAAATATGCAGCACAGCGCAGTGAAACACTACTCCCCAGAGGTTGTGGCTGCCTGCACCTGGTTCCAAAACCTCAATGATAATACAGACCACCACTGCAAGCTCCGTGATCCAAGCAATTTCTGATGTTTTACGCAAGACTTCGTGTGAGCGCCCACAGCACAAACTTGGTGTATTTTCCACTTTGTGTGCCTAGAACACATGTTGTGTTTTTTGAGGAATGGGACAGCGTGAAGCTTTTGGATGATGTTAAACTTCTTCTTCATTTTCTGGATGAACAGCAGAAACACCTACACTTTTAAGATATCCTCTTACTCTAGTTATCGTCTTCATCTTGTGATTGCATTTCCCCGTTTTCTCTTACATAAGATTTAATTTACCAATACTGCAACATTGTTTTACATCTGCTGGACTCTCCCACCCACATTCAGTTCTGTGGCTGCATTTATGATACAGATTTTTTTTTTTTTCCCACAGAGTACTTATTGTAGCTAAGCACAAGCCAGCTTGGCGTCTGTGGGTTAAATCTCTAGATATTCTCGTACATTGCCAATGTACACCTAACAATCCTATGGAGTGGTTACAACAGGGTGAAGTGGAGGACAATCCAATACAATCCAGAGCCCCCGCTGTCTCCTGACTGCCTCAGCCAGATGTGGTGTGGTGGTCGGAAGAAAAGTCAGAAAGCATGGGGGCTTGTTTTTGGACCTGCATCGAAAAAAGATACATTAAGTCGAGATGTAGTTTGTTCTGCTGTCCAGAGATCTGACTCGAAGAGATCTCCGTCATGCCTAAACTTATTTTATTCATCCATCTGGTCTCAATGTGGGCTCTATTACTAAATGCAATTAAATGCAAATGTGAATATCCTTTGTTTAGTCTTGTGGTTAACTTTAATGCTTGGAGTTGCTTGCCAAGACAAGCACACATGACCAGAGAGTCATCACTCACACAGTTAAAGTGCAGATGGATGGTATAAATGGCATTCATCACTAGAGTCCATGTGACTACTGATATGAACAAGTGCACAGGGTTCCTACTTGACACGTGTGCAGACACATCAGACACGGGCAGTAACCGTGTTAGCGAAGTGGTCAGGCAACTGACAGCAGCAACAGGCCGTCCAGTTTCACATTAATAAGCTTGAACTCCCAGAAATAGCAGTCACATTTGCACCGTCACAGTTTTAAATCTCTGTCCCTGTTAAAGCTTTCAGTTTTGGGCTCTTTTAAAGTAATGTCCCAGTAAGCGCTAAAGCAAACCCCCCTCACCAAAGATGCTCGATCTTGGTGAAAAATGAGGGAGCAGTGAGGAGAGGGCAAACACGAGGGGAGATGGGAGAGGCCATGTGCCAGACACAAGCTGTGAGTTTTGCCACTGAGCGGATGACAGGCTGGCTGCACAGAAAAACAGAAAAACAGCAAGAAAAAGCTTTTTTCCACACCCGCTAATTCTTCCTCTCTGTTGGAATTTTTGTTTTGCTTCCCTGTGTTTTTTTTTTTTTTTTTCCCCTCCTTGTTTTACTTGTCCATGCTTTGGTGCAAATTTTCATGCAGCCGTATATCTGAGAAAACAGATCGTGTTTGCCAGATCTCCCACAGAGTTTTAACATTAATCACACAAGTTAAATATAAGGTCTTGGAATAATGTAACCTTTGCAGGACATGAAGAGCATGTGTGAATTCAACTTATCTCTGTCCTCCCACATGTGCTTTAATATCTGTATCAAATTCAGACTCCCAGCCTGCTTTAATATGATGAGAAAAAAGGCAAAGACAGTGACAGATGCTTTGAGTCAGAGGGTTATCATGAAACATCATTAAAGAAACTTATGTGGTACTTTTCCAAATTCTGCGGTTTCCAGAATCTGTGCAATGCAGCAAAAATGAAGGGCCACTCTTAATTTGTTCAGTTTTCCCTCCATGCTGAAAGATGGATATGCGAGTCTGTAAGCTGGTAAGGCACATGTGTATGAGTGTGTGTGTGTGTGCGGTGAGAAAGCTGTGTCTATTAGCCTCTCCATCATTCAGTCAAATGCCATATGCCAGACTGTTTCTCTTGGCCCTTAAAGAGACACGGGCAGGGTGGAAATGCGTCAGTGTGCTTTACCCTCAGGCTCATTTCTCTGGTTAACCTCCTCTTTCTCTTATACTACGTGTGTGAGAGTGTGTGTGTGCATGTCTATATGTCCATGACGGAGTAGGTGCACAGACAAGTCTTTGTCGATGAAAACCAAACTCATTTTTTTCTCCCGAGCACACTTTTATCGTCACGATAATCTGTTTATATCCTAAACTGATTTTTTTTGGGCATGAAGTCGGAGAATCAGGGCCATAAATAACTCTATGTGTGGATCTCAATATCAACATTCCTAATCCAATAAAGCAAGTCATCCTGATTAGATTAGAAGGAGCCAGCTGGTGTCTCTTCTCGGCCGAGCAAACTTATGACTGTTTTTTCAACAGGGGCAGGATTTGTTTTTCATAGATATATTTAGATCACTTAACATTAAAAAACGTATATATCACATCGTGTGATGAGTACACATCAACACAAGTAGGCTTAAAATATTGTATATATCTTGTTTTCCTCACATTCTTTGTTTAAGAGAAAACTACATTTATAAACAGCAGAAATTAACATAGATTTACTTTTGTTAAAGTAGTGATATAGACAGTGATTATGTTTAGTTTAAAGAAAAAGTAATATCTTTTATTTTATCGTGCTGTTTCATTTCATACAGAACAAATAAATTACCTTGATATATTGATAATAATGTTCTTTTCTTCTTGATCCCATCTAAATGATTAACAGTAAAGTAGGTTTGAATATGTATAAATTAATTTATTGCTTGCTAAAAATATATTTCCATGTCCTATCTAGTAAAATAATCAACATGCCTTTTGAA
>JAPZDZ010000011.1:12231565-12241624 GCA_029783805.1 Acanthurus tennentii
AAGCCATGCAGCAGTATTCTACGTGCAGTCTTTTGTACTGTCACAGCTGCCTTCAAGTTCCTACTTTTGACTCAGTCACTATCAGCTCCGTTCACAGTGACTGTCATCCATCCAAAAAAATGTCTAATTCATGCTCAGTGACCTCATTGTCAATGACTGTAACTTTTATTATTATTATTATTATTATTATTATTATTATTATTATTATTCCTTAACAAAGCTGAGTAAGACTAAATTAATTAAAAATCATATGTCGAGCAGAAAACAGATAACAGATTTTTCTATATATAGTATTCCTATGTACAGTCTATTTCAATATTAAAAGATGGCCTCTGGGTGAAATACTTGTGTCAGTTATGAATTTGTGTTTTTTTGTGTTTTTTTTGTGTCCTTCAGGCCTTCAGAGCTGAGACCGAGGCCGTGCTCTCCCTCCTTTTTCTCTTCTTTCCACTCTTATTTCCACAGTCTGTGTACATAGCTGAGCTGGAATCTATTGATAATTATTGCCTTGCTGGATGTTGAAATGTTTTTTGTTTTTTTTGATGATTTATCTATGTACAGAATACACCCAGTCCACTCCACCACTACGGCATGTGCCTTATTTAATCTGTACATATGTGATTAATGACATTCCCCGATTAAAACTATGTGTCTTGAAGGTTTGTCTATTTATGTCAAACACCGCTGTAAGACTCCTGTTATTTATTATACAACTTAAACAAATGAGATCCATGTGCTTCGTGTTCAATGTTGCATATAAATATAATTTATTATTAGTCTTAAAAATTCTTTCTTACACTTTGTACAGTAACTTGACAGATGAAATGCAAGCAGTTGCGTGGAACATCATGAGTGCCAGAAACAGACAGGCTACATTCTCACTATACACAATAATAATCATGAAGCTGAAGAACAACTAGGGAATGCAAAGGCTAGCCCACTGAGGATGTAAAGATTGTTTCAGAAAGATGCAAAGTTTGCATAGACGGCTTTGCGAAAAAACTAGGACATCTGCAAAAAACAACAACGACAAAATAAACATATCAAGAACAAACCGAGAACACTTGAATAGTCACAAGTGCTGCTGCATCAAAGGAATGTTGCATTTTAAACTACTGAACATTTTGTTATGCAGAGTCAGTGTCACTGAACATTGATGGCTTCTGTCATTAATGTACAAACAGAAGTCTGAGTTAAAATCTCCCTTCTTGAAAATCACAGATGAATGTTATTCAGCACAAGAAAGACACAAGAAATTACTTTTTTAAATGGCATTTGATATTTCGATGATCACTTTTTGTATTAAATTAAACCTCATACACTGTATGTCAATTATTTGGTAAAAAGCAGTTTTATTCAGTTGCATTGGTCCTATAAAAATATACTCATTTGATTCCCTTTTCTTTCTACCTCTCCTCTCTGCCTGATCTCATTAATGTAGATGATCTCATCCTGAACAACATACAAATCATCAGCATCAGTCATGAACTTTATTTAGCTGGGAAAAAATGCTCTTTATCCCCCTCTGTTATGGGGTAATCGGTGTAATCAGCCAAATGACCTGATAAAAAACATGCAAACAAAGGAAAGATAAATCATAACCGATGCAACATATCAAAATATTTTTTAAGACTTTAAACAAAATCATGTAAAACAAGCACACATAGTTGGAAACAATAATTATACATAACATGAATAAAAAAGTATTAATAGTAGTTACGACAGCAACACTAAAACTGTAGAATGATTACATCACTGATTTTCCTTCTGTACATGTAAATGTGGCTGACAGGATGAGTCGTTACTGCAAGTGTCCACCAGGAGGTGCTATGATACAGTCAAACATAATGAAAGCAGAACCCAAAAAATGTGAGGACGCTGCAAAGTATTCCATAACAGGCGGCATTAAAATACAAAAAAAAAAAAAAGATATGTATAAATAGGCATATTATTAAATACTATGTTATCACAGAACACATACTCGTCCACGGAGCTGCTATGATTTTGGAAAAGTGGGAGATGTTTTTTCCTCCGATCCGAGCCTTGCTCCGTTGATCCTGCCGACCTCTGGTAGCGTCCCACTGTTCACACCGTTGTCTATGGCAAGGGCATCATCCACATATCTGCACAGTCCATCCAAATAAACGGACAGCTGTTTCCAAGGAAACTAGAGCCAAAAATATCAAGTCCTTCTACCAGAGAAACAGAGAGAGAGAAAGAAAGAGAGAGAGAGAGAGAGAGGAACAGCCAGGGAGAGATGACTGGCAGAGAGTCTTGTTTATCCTCCAAGTTTATACACCCTTTGTTACCAATGTTTAACTGGGTCATGGCTGAGTAGACCTAGCTGTTGCTATCCTCTTTGCCTCTGAGCACGCACACACACACGCAGTGAGTGTGCAACGTGCATTTGTCACTGTGATGCCAAATGACTCTCTTGCTTTTGGTGGGCGTCCCCCTCTCTCTTATGTTCTTTCTTTCATTTTTCTTTTTTTTTTTTCATGTCTTCTTCCTCCCTGGATTGTCGCACTCCCTGGCGGGCAGATGTCAGTGCTCAGTCACTGCAGGAACAAGGCTGTCATGGCGTCCCATCTCTTCCAGTACCTGGGCCAGTCGACTGAGGTTGCCATCAGGAAAATGCTGAGCCTCCCACAAGTCCAGGATCACACCCGTGGGACTGGATTTGGTGGCAAAGTAGTTAAGATACCTGAAATCAGAGAGGATTGGGTCAGAAAATGAGACAAATGGTTAACAGAAATGAATATTTAGTTTGTATTTTGTATCATATAACATGACAAAACATGGAAAACCTGCGTATTTAAAAGCATTGAGGGCCTGTGTGTCTCTTTAAGAATCAATGATCTTAGTTTTACATTGATTTTTAAAGGAGCCAGTTGGTTTGAAAACTGACTTTTATCTTTTAACATGAATCCTGTAGCAAAAGCTTGCTAATTTTTTATAGTCCATATTAAATGAAGTTCTTTTGCAACACAAAAAGCACAAAAAGTCTGCTTGATATAAAGAGAAAATTGGGTAGATTATGCAAAATGAGCCGCTGATAACAAACCAGTTCCCCTTTTTTAAGCAAGCGATAAAAAAAAAGGTTGACCTTCAGAGCATTTGTGCTGGAAAGGATGTTTTTAAAATCCTATTTTTCTGAAAGATATTAGTTTTTTTAATCTCTTTTCACCCAGTTTTTGATACTCAAAAACACACATACATTCCTGTTTTTTATTTTTTATTTTTTTAAATAAAAACCAGTGAGTCTCATGTATACACGGCGCTGTTCTGTATGTGTCATCGTCGCTGTGGCCTGTGAAGGAGAGCTCGGTTCAAGTCTCTCCTTCCTTCACGCCACACTCTGTCAGTGGTCTCGTCAATCTGCAGCTGCTGCCTGTGATAAGGCCGCCCCGCTGAGCTGGGACCTTATAAATGGACACACACTGTACCTTCATCACACACACACACACACAAGGCTATCAAAAAAAAACCACACACACACACACGGGTGGCGTTTTGAAAAGAGCAGCGTCATTCTATCTCTGCCTTTCTCTCTCTGTGTCTGTCTCGGTTCAATCTGACTCAATTAATCTCCGTCCAACAGATGCTTATCAAATTAGTTACATTCCAACAGAACAATTACAATCAAAGGAAAAACAGAATTGTTATCTTCAGTTTTGTTCCCTGTGTGATCTTATTGCCTACTTCCAAGAGAGAGAAAAAAAAGAAAAAAAAAAGAGTTTCGGCAGTTGCACAACTTTTTGAAAAAAAGGCAGACTATTTTTGTTTCATTTCTAAAACAAATCGCTCTCATTCCCTCATTCATCTCCAAAATCTGATGACAGCATGTGGCCAGACTGTTACCACTAAGGGCCTAAATCTGAGCCAAAGTCTCACTCATCATCTCCCTCTCAGACAGCGTTGTTCTCCCACCCACCTGTCAAGGTTAAGTTTGTGGGCCAACATCCTCCAGTCATTTCCCCTGGTCTGCGGCGCATCCAGACTGCCGCACAACTTCTGTCGGATGGAGACTGGGATGCGGAAGGCGTTGGGCCCCACAAGTGTGGTGATGTTACTGGCGGGGTCCAGCAAAGACGTGTCAATACTCTGGGAATCCTGCAAATAGAAAAAGAGAGAGAGAGAGAGAGAGGTTGAAGGAGAGACTGAAATTAGGCTGCATGCACATAATTTCAAAAACAACCACAAACATACAGCAGCTCAAATGGATTTGTTGCACAGAAAAATTCCTGTCTGTGGGTTGCATGAAAAGTGGGAATGGTTTTTTTTTATCCACTTGTTTGTTGATGAAAGCTGAGTGATTTTTTTTTTTTCATTTTTCAAATATATATTGCATCTGGAGGATTTAGCGCTGGAGGTCTGGCTACAGAAACCGAAGCAAGATCCAGAGACAAAAGAAGCGAAGGCCAGGCAGGGACACAGCTCTGCACAGCGTGTACTGTAATTCATCTCATTACTGAGCACAAAGCCTGCGTGCTCCTCCATCCCTCAAGCTCTCTTCTCCTGGCCAGATGGCCTTTGTAAAGCAAGCACAGTACAGCAAAGACTAGTAGGTGATTATTCCCTGTCTGCTCCTCTCTGCTCTGCACTGGCCTGTCATAAGCAGGACTGTATGAAGGCTGCAGGGGTCGAGACTCCCTGTCTTCCACCCTGTCAGTCTGCGAACATTGCAAACAGAGGGGAAGAGGATGTAGGATAAATGCTTAATTCATTCAAGCTCTCCAGCAATGGAGAGATAAGGAGTGCAAAGTGGAGGGAATGTATTATCTCTGTGGGCAAATGTAAGGTGAAGTTGCACTTATCTTTAAAGACATGTCGGATGGAGATGAATGGCTCTTTTGAGCTGTAATGAAATGGAAGAGTCGAGGTCGCATTTAGGGAGGTGTCCCCCTCACCGTACCTCTGACAGTGTGGTGTCCAGCTGAAAAATCTGTCCTTCTCCCTCCACTTGGCGCACACATATCTTACAGGCCAGGTCCACAGTGCTGGCAGAGAAGCGCTCCAGGGTAAAGCAGCAGTGGAGGTTCCTCTGTGAGCCGCACCACACCTGCTGGAAGGAGAGCTCCTGCAGAGAGACGAGGAGAGGGGGGACGTTTTACTCAGCTATCAGGTGAGGGAGTCCATTTTTTTTTTTCTTACCGCAAGGTGGATGTATGAGCAGTTCACCTGGTACTTGGCTAGCAGTTTGCTCTTCCACAAGGTGTGGGGGACGTCGTGGATGGAGAGTCTCAGGTTGTGGGTGCTGTCTTTAAAGTTGAGAGTCTTTGGTTCATCCAACAACTTCCCACCCATTTGCTTCTCCATCTGCAGGACTTCCTAAAAAATAAAAAACACACACACAAACACGAAGCCTGTTTAGTAAATGAAACCACGCGACCTTTAAACAAATTCGCCCGCGCTTGTGCTGCTGTAAACTGTTGTCGCATCCTGTTTGCTTCAGCAGTTCCTTGCAAAAGCTCTAATGTGCACTTGCAACCGAAATGTTTTTTTCTTTATGGCGTATTCATCATATTCCCCTCTCCTCTTTATGAACCTGAATCTGGACCTGCCATCTGAAAACAACTTCAGTGTCCTTGCAGCAGGATCGCTATCACTTCTCATTACCCATTTCCAAACTTAATAACCGTGTTTAATATCCCTGCTCAGTATAATAATCCTTCCTTATCTTTCCTCCATGTAGGTGGATGGAGGTATTAAACAGAAGGAGACAACAGCAGAGTCAGGGGATAAATGGGCCTTTTTTTTTTTTGTGGGGCAGAAGCTACATCTTTTTTTGGAGCAGCAACACTATTGTGGCACGGCAGCACAAAGATTTCTCATTCTGCCTCTCATCTGTTGGTTATGCCCACACACAAACACACACACAAACATTAACAATTCAGTCAAGAAGGCACACTCACAAACATCATTAATGCCTTTATACACATTTAATTTCAGCTGCATAACCTTTCGCAAACACAGACGGATGAAAAAAAGATGGATACACACAAGCCACCTGCTGTGTGTTTACCTTGAGCGCGTCCTGCGTGTCGTCCAGGCAGTAGACTCTGATGTGATACTCCATGGCAGGGCAGGTGACGGGGCCGAAAATGGCGAGTTTGAGGCGCTTGGTCGTCGAGGCGCTGAGAGATTGGCCCACGAGGCAGTAGGTGCCCAGCGTCTCCGTCAGGATGTGGCAGGCCTCGTCATCCATCTGGATGTAGCACGGCGTGGTGAAGTTTTCTTCTCCTACCACCACGACATCCTACAGCGTGGACAGGAAGGAGGGAGAAGGTGACACAAGTGTGGGAGATAATAGGCTTAAAAAAGGAAAATAAAACAGAAATAGTCATATGTGGTGGCGTTTGCGGTTGGAGAAATATCATCCGGAGGCGAAAGATGAGAACAAAAAGAGACATTATTAATAGCATTCCTCTAAGTTTTCTTATGTTTTCATTTGTTGGCAACCAAAGTATATCTATTAATAGTATAGAAAAAATATCTCTAACAGTGCTCTGTTGTTTTCAGCAGAAGAAACTGTACCAGGCTTGTGTTTTTCTTTATGTAACTTCATGTTTTTCATTCCTAGAAATTGCACTTTTCAATCTAAAGCACTACAAAACACATTTTTATGCTTCCCCGTTCAGTGGAAATAATCCGACACGGCGAGTTCAGTAAAATTTATAGTTTTACTCAGTCGGAGAGTCACTTGAACGATCCTCTACTTCTGCTTAGCCATTACATCAAAAGCATAAAAACAGTCACAGTTTGTTCCCTAATTTACATTTACAAGTTTATTCTGTTTCGTTTACGGCGGCACATTGATCTCGTGTGTGTGTTTGTAAAGGCTGTGTACTTAAACTTCATTTGTCACATTTCTAATTATTAAATTGTGTAAGAGGAGCCTGTGGCATGGTATTCAGTACTCATTATAAACATCCACAGCAAGCTTTCACTTGCTTTACACACATTTTCGCCCTCAGTTCGGAAGCTGAAAGCAGAGTTTTTGAGGAACAATCTTGTCCAGTCTGATGCTCAATTTATTTTTTCAGAACATTTCAATTCTGTTCAATGGAAACCGAAGTGAACTTGAATGTCATTTCGAGGGGGAAAGTACAATTAAGAGTCACGGCCGTCTCACATTAGATATTAAACTTGGCAAGCTTGTATTACTGATGTCTGACACCTTGCCATTAGGAGTGTGAGGTAATGGAAGAGCGAGTCTCCACACTATTTGCAGCTGACCTCTGCAACTGCACTAATGCCAGGACATATATTTCTTTCATTAGGACTATGTGGTCTGAGGATGCTTGTAACCACCCCCCCCTTCCCTCTATCTTTCACCCTCTCTCTTGATCTCTCTTTATCTTGCTTTGTCTCTCTCTCTCTCTTTCCTTTCTCTCTCTCTCTCTCTCTCTAATCCAAACACTCCTGTGAGCAGCACATTGGCATTAATTCAGCCTATTATGAGAGACAGAAGAGGAATTACAGTATTTTATTGTGAGCTAGGCCGTTTAACAGCAGTATTATGGCTGATCATTAGACTCTTTAACTGCTCCTGGGGGATGGCACTGGGGCTCCTTATTGGGGGATAATTAGAACACACAGTGGAAACGTGGGCTTTTTTTTTTTTTTTTTTTTTTTGCTTCATACATGTGTGTGCAGGCACAAACAATCGAAACATGCAAACATTACACGAGTGTATTTGAACAGCATTATTATTTATTCACAAATTTTCGACATCACTGGCAGAGATTTTTTTTTTTCCTTTTTCTCCGAGGCGTGGGAGGATTAGCCTTTGTAGGAGAGTAACTGCAGCAGAAAATCCCACATGTTTCTTATTATATGACCTGCTGTCTTTATCATCATCACAACACCATGTTTTTTTTCTAGCGACACTGTGTATGCATCTGTGTATGTTTGTGTGCTTTAATAAGGAAGGGGTGCAGCATCCAGGATGCCAATGAAGCTGATTATTTTTACTGGGTAATGATGACTGTATATATGTGTAAATATATATATATATAATCTCCAGGAATTTCTTTTTCTGGAGGTGCTCATCTCACCTGTTTCTACAGCAGTGATGAACATATATTTTGACAGAGCATGTCATATGAAGCAATATTTCACACATGGAGGATGCTTGCGGCTGGCAGTCAAGCTCAAATAAAGGAAGCTGCCGTCACCTTGAATATTATTATCTGCATTTCTGACAGACCAGAGATGTAATCAATAGAAAGCATGTAATTGCCACATCTCCTCCAATATTAGAAATATAAGATCTGACACCCCCCCCCACCCATCCAATCCCACCGCCAGTCCACACCACCTTGTTGAAGATTAATTGCTCATCTGTGGTTTCAGAAGAGAAAAATAATAAAGCAGTTGCAGTGGATCTACAGCAGATACACGGCTGCGGCTGATGTGAGTGATTGTTGTCGACATGTCAGAGTCATTATGTTTCATTTTTACACTGTGGAGGGGGGAGCCACTAGAGCAGCAGACATGGAGAAAGAGGCAGAAAGACACAAAGGTCTTAATTGAGGTCTCTACTATTTTTACCTACCCACAGGTTGGCCCCGCCTCCCTTTAGTTAGCCCTTTACCGGCTGTGTTTGACACTTTTAAAACAACCGATCATTGTTACTGGGTAAAAAATGTGACACATCTTCTGGGATTAATCACCCACTTTTTTTGGCAAACGCTGATGACTACTTAAAAGAAGCATTTGTGAACGCCGTGTTTACACACACACAGACACGCACACACACACACACTCCTCTGACTGGCCCCTTCAATGTCTGACTGTAGATTTCTACCTTAATCAATACTGGCTGCCCCCTAGTAATCCATCAATGTCACAAAGGCATGTGGGGCCAGGCTGGTGATTTTCTTTCTGCTTCATAAGTCATATCATCACATCAGCAGTGGATATTGTGCAGCGAAACTTATATTATTCAAGGCCCATCTCAACAGCGAGCTGACAGAGGGACATATAGTGGATATAGGTGCTTGTTAAGTGGGTGGATTTTTCAATATGTGTGTGACGGGCCTGCACATTATGTCTGCATACACTTTAAACTACTTCTTCAACATTTTTTTTTCTAAATATAGACAAAAATTCAAATTCTTAAGAGCAGGACTGCATTGCCTCCCTGCTGTTTTTCATTCTGCATTCCTGCTGCTGCATGACTGGTTCATTTCTACATATTTTGAGCAACTCACCCTTTAAAAAGGTCTCCTTGTACTGAAGAGTTCATTAATAACATATGGAAGGAAAAACTTACACTGAAATGCTCTCTGAACAGATAAGAAAAAGACACAATTAACCGCCTGCAACAAGTTCTGTTGTATTATTGTCTGAGGAACCATTGTTAGATATTTATGATAGACAGATAACAACTGGACAATATCTAACAAGTTCAAAGCAGTTTAATGTGATGAGGGTGGAAGCATGATTTCTTTATGAATTATCTCTTTGTGGTAATTGGGCTTTTTCTGTTCGTGTGTGTGCGTGAGTGTGTGTGTGTGTATGGGAGTGTGTGCAATAGACGGGGGAAAAAATAAAGAAGAAGGGGGGAGAGAGACAGGGGGAGATAAGCAGAATTCACCCTGCTGCCCTCAGCAATCCAACTTATCATCATCAGCGCTGTTAATGATGGAGCTCACAGGCATGGGGCTTTAAAACTCACAAACACGACACACACACACGCACACACCTAATAGCACGCACAAACAAAAATAGGCATTCATAAAGGTACAAGGAGAGAGTCTGGGGAGAAAAACAGTCCCAGCCCGTTCACTGCTATCAGAGGTTTACTGTTTCAGCAGCTGGTTGTGGCAGGGCTTCGCTCTGAGTGCTGAGCTGCACCAACAAAGCAGAGGAAGTTGATCTCTTCACCTCCTCCACACTATCTGACATCCCATGCCACTTCATCATTTTGTTTTCATGATATCTTTCCCCTTTGATCTTTGCTGAGTAGAATTTTTAACCAACCAAACCTCTCACGTGGATGGATTAATCACAAATGCGCATCTTATTTTCATTGAGAAACATATTTCAGTA
>JAPZDZ010000011.1:12299210-12314837 GCA_029783805.1 Acanthurus tennentii
GTAATACTGGTCAAGAATAGACACCTACTACACAAAGAAACACACACACAAACCCTCTAAAATAGGTTTCACCTTCACATACATGCAAGTACACACACACACACACACATACACACACACAAAGACATGCACAGACCTCACACCTATTAATGGATGTGTTAAGAGGCAAAACACTTGGTGGGATGGAGGGCATTTGACGTGTGTGTGTTTGTTTTGTGTGAGTGTTGGGGGGGTGGGGTGACTGCATTAGGGAATCACACACCCAGCTCCACTCACCAGGGGACTCCTGTCAGCCTGTGATTTTGCCCTGTACCCCCTCCCAGCTCGCTCCCCTTCCTCTGCTGCTCACTGCCGAAATAGGTCAACCACATATAATGCAGGGGCAATGAGGAGCAAGTACGTGCTCCCCCCCCACACACACACTCTCCGCTCTGTCCCTCTGCTCTCCTCCACCCCGTTACCGCTACCCGTTCTGCAAGAGAGAGCAGGCTATGGCCCCCCATGGACACTCGGAGGCTGGCTGCGGAGCGACAGGCACGGCCAGCCACAACATCCCGACCTCCCAGCCACAACAACCATTTGCACGGCCACGCTTGAACTGAGCAGATTCCAGGGGCTCATATGGAATGTGCGCATTCACGAGACTAACTCACACCCAGGGCTTAAAAACGCTCAACTCCGCAAAAAATTAGATGAGAGAAGGGGGAAAATTGGAAAAATTTAATAATGAATATTGTGTTTATTGTGCGGAACTGCCTGCAATCACTAAACTGTTCATCACCGTCGCCTCTTCTAGGGAGCACGAGGTGGAGGAGGAGGTGGAGGGAGATGAAGGTTAGCTAAGGAACAAGCTGCAACGTTGCAATCTTAAAGGGACAATCCACTGAATTTGCATATCAAAGACCGTTTAATAGTCACAGGGAGTAATGTACAGTCTCTGAAAACACAATTACATGTTTTATGTCAGGTCTGAGTAAATTACTCGGGGGAAATTACCAAGGTATCTTAACTTCTACTGGTAGCCCAAATCAAAAGGCAGGAAGGGTCCGACAAAATACAACACTGACCTGCATCACAGGAAGTGTAGTTTTCAATGATTTAGAGCAAAGTCAGAACCTTTTGACCTCTGCTGCAGTAATTTTTGCTCTTTTTCTGTCTTTTGCAAGTCCCCAAAGTGAATGGAAGTGCAACAGTGAACTAAACCGCTGTTTTTTTTCGTTTTTTTTTTAAGCATAAATGCATTTGAGACATGTAAACACCATTATCAAACCATGTAGACAAGACTTGATGCCAAGTTGAGATTCTGGCATCTTGACAATGCATGCCGATAAAAAAAAAATCTCAAGGTAAAACACGCACCTCTGTGTCTCTGCCTTTGTTTCGGCATTTACGAGCGCTCCTAAGGAGAAACTCGTGTACATGGTTCTCTTCCCGGGGGAATCACCTTTGTGATGCCTCACCATCAAAATCAACTCTCAAGTATACCGTTAAAAGAGCTGCTCAATGTACTGTGTATTCGCAAAGTTTACATGGAAACACTTACAAGAATAAACCGAAGCAACAACTCAGCAGAAATATAGGGTTTGAGGATGAATACGGTCGGGGAGGGGACCATCTGTCGTTATTGATACGGCTCTGTTTAACAGACTGTGAATGGGCATACGAATGGAGTAGTTATATGAACTCCTGTACACTGTTTTATTTAAAAGAACTGTCTTGCTTAGAAAAAAAAAAGTCAATAGTTTGGTTCCTGCAGTCCATGTAAATGTAGGAATTGATTTAAAGGGTAAACTAGACGTGCTGTTATCTCCTATGCTCGTGTCAAATGCTGAATGCATGCATATACCCTCATATACATGCATCTATACATGAGAGTGCAAAGACATCCCATTACCATACATCATGGTCCAGTATTCTGTCCTCTCTCCCTTCCTATTTGTCTTACTTTAATCCTTTGCATCTCTCTGCATTCTCAACTCTTGTTGTCTTTCCTCTGCAGTCTCCACTGGCTGTGACCTTTTCTCCAGTGGAACAGGATACTGCCCATCTCCATCTTCCTCATGCATTAATGATCTGTGGTAAGCTGAGGGCATCTGTCTGACTCCCAGCCTGTCCGCTGCTCCAACCACTTCCAAGGACGGAGCTGAGCCAGAGCCGAGCTCAGCCACATTCCCTGTCACCCACAGGGAAATGCAAATGGCCGCAGATAGTGATAGCTCCACAGTCTAAAAAGTGGAGGCTACCCCTTCTCATCTCTACCATATTTCATCTCTTTGACACTCCCCAGTGGCAGATATCTAAAATACTGGAGCAGAGAGATGACAGCAGGCAACAGACACAAAGAAACTCAGCCAATTATCCTGGTTTCATACCGAACCTCACTGCAGATACAAGCAGCTGAAATGAGATTCCTCGAAGGGGTTATAGCAATGCGGATTGTTCCCTGTCATGCTTTCTATTTGTCAGCATTTAACATCTACCAAGGTAATGAGAGCTAAGATGCATCTATCTAACCTTTTCCCAGCTGCACCATGTCCTTTTCCCCTGCATATGTGTGCAACTCCTCCTGAAAGATCCCCAAAGTGCTCTTTTGGCAAAAGTCCAGTCTCGACATGTCCAGCAAAGTAAAAAAAAAAAAAAAAAACTGGGATAAAGTGATCTTGTAAATCCTGCTGCAGCCCGTTCAATTGGCTGTACATTTGGAAATCGAGTAGCAGTGATTAGTTCTCAAGTTCTTCCTAATGTAATTTGATTGGTTACAAAAGCCCTCCGTGTTTCCAGCCTTTTCCGAGCCAGAAGTGTTCTCAGGACCTCAGAGAGCCTGATGAGACAGAGATCGTATGCAGCATCTTGGCTTCTTGCATCTGCGGTCAACTTTGATAAGTCACAGCTTAAACAGACAATAAGTAATTTCTGCCGCTAAGTTTCACAACAATAAATAAGTTGCCTGGGATCCTGGGATTTGTTTATTTTATTGTGAGCCAAAATTGCAGATGGAAATCTATCTGACTGACTCAGCAGGAATGTTCACAGATGGAATAACACATTAACATTTTATTCATGTTGCATTTAGTCAAGTTTGCTGACTTCCTTTCCCTCTCTTTGACTGATGCTACCTCAGAAAATTAAACACACTGTTACTTTAAATTAAATAACTGATTTCTTTGAGACTCAACATCACTGGGAACATTTTAGATTATGCAAGTTTACAATGCGGCAAAATTAATACACAGGTATAGTATCTTTAGACATTTAATATAGAAATGTTCCATATTTTATAAGACTAAGTAAGTGGAGCTCTCTCTTCACCACAACAACCTGATATGTTTGTCTCACTGTTGCTGCCAATGCTCCGATCTCACATTGTTTCACACTCTCACCGATCAATAAGGCCTCGAGATTCCTACTTCAGGCAGCAGCTCTTGGGATGAAGTGCAGTTAAATGTGCCGCCTTCAACACGAGATATTCTTGTTATTCTTCTGCAGTTAGATCTTCAGTTCTCCCTTATTCCATCTTCCACCTGCTCTGCTTTTAAATTGTCTGCATTAAAGGCAATTTGCATTACAGCACTGTGATGAAATATTGGAGTGCTTTTACTCTCCGGAAAAATCTTCCACCAGGCCCCCGGGTGGACATTTCATTTTCTCTGTTTTAATCCAAGGCCTACGGTTTTATACATACTGTAAAAATATGGGGCAAGTAACTGGAATACCTCCCTATTCAGGTAGCTCTTAGTTTAAAATTAGGTATTTCAAACCAGTTTGTTTTCAACTATCCTGTACAGTAGATCAGTGTTAAAGTTACGCTCGGTCCTCTGTGTAGCTCCAACAGAAAGAAGATACAAACTTAGTATTCTTGCAGTGGGGAATACAGAAGGAATACCACAGCTGAAGCTCAAAGTGATATTTCCCTGTGCGACAACAATGGTGAGTCGCTTGGCCTAACATATTGTAATCAGCTTCTTTGGTGTATGTATCTCACCCTTTCACCTGCTGGGACTCATTCCCAAAACCCTGAGATGCATTCTGACAGAGGCAGAAATCCTCATCTGGGGAGGAGGGATGAAAAGATTTCTTCTGTGCACCTCCCCGCCGTTCCATACTCAAATATTTGACTTTGCCTGTGATCCGCAGCCCTTGAAGGCTTCTGCTGGGCTTTTCCACGTGACTGAAGTCTGTTCTCAAAGCAGGTGTTTAAAACACAACTGACACAGAAGCCTCACTACTAAATCAGAGCACCAAAAATAAAAAAAAGACACAGAGGGAGAAAGCAATGAAAAGAGAGGAGAAAAATATAGAAAAAATATCAGAAAATGCTTGTGATTTTTCAAGCATGGCTACTATTCTGCATGTGTGCATTATATAAATAAAATTATATAAACCAGGCCGAACTAAGAGGCGTTATTTAAAATGACAACAACATCAGATATCGTGTCAAGCTCACACTGGATTCCTGTCCATGGCTAGTCCTTGATGTTACTGTTACACATGGCCTTCAGTCATGAAATAATGCACATACGAACACACCCGCATACTGCACACGTATGGAGGAGCATGCATTCAATGGCTCACGCTAATGCAGACACACAAACACACTAAGAAACTTCACAGGGAAATCAGGCTGACAGATCAAAGGGTGCGCACACAGAGATGAACCTTTGAGAACGTTTGAAAATCTACCAAAGGATGTTTTCCTAAAAAACCAATTATCCCCACAGTTGAGTGAGGGAATGACCACCGATGTTTCCAGTTCATATCAGGATTCCACAGATCATGGTTGGGTTTTTTTTTTTTTCAGGTCCATGTGCTACATGTAGAGCAGTTTGCCAAAAAAAGAAATCATCCTAAAAAAAAAAATACTCTCATTGTTTTCGGCTGCCAGAAGGTGTAAGGAATTACATGACAACTCATCATGTAAGGTGTGAGTTGCACTTTTCAGTCTTGCCTAAAGTCATTTTTAACATGATGACCATGTGTTTTTGCGCTTATCTAATCGGTTTTGAAATGGTTTCGTGAATCAAGGGTGTGTGTATTTTTCTCATCCCATTAGAGGGCATGTAATCCCTGAACTAAATTTAAAACATGAAAGCTTTTCACTCGACAACTACAACGATGAGCTGCTACAGTGCCTTTGACTGTCGGATCATATTAGTCAGTAATCACAGAAAAGCACGCTAACTACAAAGGGAACTTAGTGCATACAAATGCATAGCCAGATGTATGTAATTCTGGATGATATGACTGAAAATTAGCATTAAGAATTGGACTACATTTACCTAAAAAGTCACGATAAACAATTATAACAATAGCCTAACAAATATTAAATAGATTGCCATGTCATTTTTACAGAGGTTCTGGTCCTCAGACCTAAATATAAGCATGTTAGCATCATCAGTGTGAGCATGTTAGCAAGATGACATTAGCATTTAGCTTAAAGCACAGCTGTGCATCAGTACAGCCACACAGAGCTTTTTGCATGGCTGTAGATTCTGGGTCTCTTTTCATTCTAATAACAGCCTGAATATTCACACATACTGTCCTGTCAGCTATCTGGTTGAATTGACAGTTTACAGACATTTACAGAATTTGCTATATGAGAACATTTAGGCCAGAAAGAGAGTCATAACACCAGTTGTTCAATACCGATCTGGATTATTGCTCCTCCTACACATATATACTGAATATCCTCTGTGTATATACCGTCCCACATATCAATTGTTACACACACACACACACACACACATCTGAAAATTCAATATATCCTATCTCCACATGACATGTGCGGTCTAACACTCGGCAGTGTGAGTGACAGTCAGGCCCGGGAGATCCACACCAGGGGGTAAACACAGTGCCTAAACAGAGGGGATGAAAACATGGCTGGTAAGAGAGAAGAAGGTGACAGAAAGAAAGAGAGTGGTAGCAACAGCGAGAGAGATGGTGTGATATTTGGGGGGGTGGGGGTGGGGAGGACTGGGGGAGGTGGGAGACTTCTCCACAGAGTAGCAGTTAAGCTCGCATCACCTTGCCAAACTGTCACTGCCCCCTACGCTGCCTGCCCCCACCCCCCTGCAACCCTCCCCACCCACACCCCCCCACAGCCCTGCCTCCCTCCACTCTCGACAGAATGATTAATGGCGGATCTGGTCATGCGAGCACCACTGTCCCTGACTACACTAAACATTATCATAACTTTTTTTTTTTTCTCTCCCCCCCCCCACCCCACTTACAACCACTGAGGCTATGAAAAGCCCGGTGTCCTCCATAAAACAAAAAATTTAAAAAAAACGTTGTCACCAGAGGCGTCGTCTTTTTTCGTCTATTTGTCCGTCATTGTGTTAATAATAGGAAGGAATAACAAATGTGCAGTCGGATTAATGACACGGTTCTGGAGGGAAGACTGATAAAAATCAGCATCACATCACATCATATCTCCTGCACAATGGAATAATCTAAAACTATTAAAATCCAAAAATGATGTTTCCGCGTGCTGACAAGGCGACCGCAGCTCAGCGCTGAGCCTCTCCCAGCGCCTGAGTTGCATTTTCCTAATGTCTTTTTAATACAGTCGTGTCATATTCCTGCTGTTCTTTTAAACATCCTTGCCCATCATGTGCTGCGCAGTGTGTCAACAGTGCCATATTAAAGGCAATATACCATGAGAGTGGCCTACAAGTTTCATATCAGCTCTGTATCCCCACAGGATCCATTACTGTTTATAGGACTGTACATTAGCCTCTGTCTGCTTCCATTATCTCCTACACACTGCATACACAAACAGGGAGGGACGCACCATACACACACACACACATTGAAATCTCCATCACACACACACACATACAGAGGGTCCTTTCTGCATTCAGAGCACAAAAGTGGTGTGAAGTGACTTGAGCTCAAATGTGTCGTGCAGTAAAAATGCAATTTAGATGTGTGGCTCTTCTTACACAGCCTGTCTAGATCTGTGTTTCATTGGAGGAATCCGGAGAACGTCTCTTTGGTTTGATTCAGTTTGAGTTTTCCATTGCTCTGATCGTCATCTCCTTACGTATGGAAAGCCTCATTTTAGACCTCTGAATTAAAGGTGTAATCACAGCAATGCTTCAGGTACAAAAAGAATGGCAACTGATTTATAGATCTGAGTAGCCTTCACCCTTTTATTGTCAAAATTCAAGCTAAAATCTTAATTGAAGTGTTCATTTCCACAGAGAAGCTCAAAGTCATTGCAATTACATTCCTTTGTACTCATTTTATGAGACAGAGAGGTAATAATAACTAGAAGGTTTGCCCTGGAAATGACTTCTATAGATGAGTAAAAGTGAATTTAGCTGGAATCCCTGAAAGGGAGAAATTATGACTTCTTCCATATTGTGAGGAAATATAATGAAGACCAGGCAGACCAATTAAAACTTCTTGTAGCATGCAAAGGCCCCTCCGTCTAATTTAACAGAGGAAGGCTTTACAGTCACTTATAGGGAGGGTAGGCTTCGACATAAAAGTGTAAATCACCCTTTATAAGCGGTATAAGACTCTCTCCTTCACAGAGGTAAATAGGGGGATAAGGAAATAAGAATGGAGGCCTGGTGTAACAAAACATGAGCTAAGCAAGAATAAAGAAAAGGATTCTCAGGAAAAGATCTGTTTTCTTTTCTTTCAGGATTACATTTGTAAGGGGAGGAACTCAACAACCAAATCAGCATTCATTTACCCACACTGCAACTGAGGTGTAAAATGGTGAGTTTACTCTTTTTCATAAATAGACAAGAGCATAATAGATGTACTGAGGAGTGAGCTGAGCAAAGTACACGCATCTTTTATTTTGTTAATAACGCAACTCCTCCCCAAACATCCCGATGCAATAATGCTTCCGGGGAGATATATTTGACAGATACTGTTGATTGTGTTAATCCGGGTGATATGAGGCGTGATACATTCGATATCCCGCAGTTTAATATGTTTCTGTGCTGCAGCAGTGACAGAGGAGCTGGTGTCCTCTACTGCCAAGCTGTGTGTCGCTCTCATAACCTCGAAAACCCCACATTTCGGGGTGCCATCCAGGACCCGCTGCCAGACCGCGGTTTGCCAGAGGCCACTGCGCTTCGGAGGCGGGGGGGTGGGTGAAAAAAAAATCAGCATGATTTGCTGGACATGAGTCTGAACTTCCACACGCAGGCTGTTTTTCGACTGAGAATGATCGCATCTGCAGTCTGCTGTGAGCGTGAAAAACATCCTTAGAGGGAAGAGACTATTTATTTATAACATATCCATAACAAAGTAATTAGCTTACAGGCTAACGTGAGGTCACCCAGGAAACGAGATGAAAGCAAAGACTTGTTGTGAATCTGAAATTCATGTGTAATTAACAGCTTTTCCAGACGGCTGATCAGAATTTAAATCTGGGGGTCCGTTCTTGATTATGGGTGTTGTAAATCCACAAAACATTTGTTTCATGATATAAAACTAAACCCAATGATTAGAAAAATGCATCGACCCAGTAGGTGTTCACACGCCATCCTGGTGGAGCCTGAGGCATCTATCACACCGAGCTCTGAGGTCGTGGCCTTAGCTGAAGTCTTCAGGCATCACCACACAGGGTGGGGTTAGAGGTCAGGAGCTACGCCACCTCCCTTCATCTCTCAACAACACATCCATTCTCATTTCAGCTGCAATCTCACGACACACCTCTCTCCTTCTTCCTCTCCTGTCAATTTTTTTTTTTACAGGCTGGTTAGGCTAAAGGCCAAATTTTCGACATCAGTTGTATTAAATATTTCCTCTAGTAAAACTGGTCCCTGCTTCATCTTCCCTCTGTTGAAGACTTGGCACATCTTAAGCTGGCGAAAGGAAAAAAAAAAAAAAAAAAACAACTCAAGATGCAGCATGTACGGCAAATCAAAAACAACGACAACAACAACTTTATTTTCCCCCTCAGCTCATGCAGATGATGTACTCCACAACTTATAATTGTGCTCCTGATTAGGCTCGTCCCACTGCATATCTCCGCCACTTCACAAAGCTCATCAGGCACATCTGTTCCCAACAGCACCAAACAAGAGGCACATTAACAAACAAACAGATAACAATTAGTCACGTTTGAAGTCCTCTGTTCCATTAGAGAGAAAGCTGGGACTGTCGGCTCTAAGGAAGCACAAACGCTGCGCTACAGTAGGGGGCTTCCTTGAAACATACTTTCAGCATTTTGCATCATGGTGACAATGCATTTTACATTATAAGATGGCGGGAAAGAGAATGAAGCACAAAATTATACAGAAATTGAACTGCAGACATCTCACAGAGTGATCCTCTGTGTTGTTGTTTCGATGCATTAAGCAGAGTTTCTCTTCTGTCTGCGAGACATGCAGGCGTAATGCGAAACGCTGCAGAGCTGTCTGTCATGCTGCATTAAGAGATGACTCAGGACAAGGCTGAGAGTCGGAGGTTAAAGCCATTACGAGCTGGGTGGCTCCGCTTTCTGACCTTTGACCCTCACTTCACTACACTCTGTCTGTCTTTTCTCTCCGTCGCATCAAATCAAAACTGCACTGGGTTGGCAGCAGGTCTTATAAAGTCTACTCAAATGCTGAAACTCATGCTAAGCTGCAGCACAAAGCTGAATTTTAATGATTTCTCCACAATGCTTTTACTTTAATAATTACTCTAATCTTTTATTTTAATTATTCACTACTTTTGCTAGTGTTTTGCCCATATTCCCTCCTGCTGGTTTCCTCTAGCTATTGTAAAATCCTTCCTCTTACCTCCTCTCTCCTTTATTCCATCTCCCAAATACTTTACAGTTGCTGTCCTTTTATTTTTGATGAGAGAGGGGAACAGGAGGTCTACCCCAGTGCACTCCCAGCCTTATGTTTTAATATTTAATGGAGATGTGCAGTAATACCAACGAAAGGCGCACACACATGCATGCACACGCCGGCAGTGTGTGTTGCTGGCGAGAGCAGGTGTCGTTGGCGAATGCTAATTGAACTAGTCCATGGGTCAGTGAGCCTTCCTGTTTTCCCCGTGCAGAAGTGTGCAGATACATTCTGGCAGAGCAGATACTGTCAGTGCTGGAAGGCACTCCTGCCTCCCACTGTATGACAACTGAGCCGCTCGGAGGCTTTACAGTAAACAGGAGAGGAACCTCTGAGCCCTGCGACGAGGGCGAAAGGGAGGGGATGAGTGGCAACTTGTTATTTTCTTTCAGCTAACCAGTGGGCTTGAGATAAGGCTCTGCTGGTGAACAGACATCTATATATCTATCCATCACCGGATCCATATACCTTCATTTATGTCTCATACACACTGCGCAAGTGAGGAAATCGAAAAAATCCTTGATCTATTCCTCCTTCTAGCACGCACACACACACACACACACACACCTATACACACGCACATAAACCAGTCACAGCTAGCATTCCCATCTCCCTGAATAGACCCATCACAAATACAATTGTCCCTGACACAGACATTATAATATAAATGAGAAAGTGTGAGTGATGCAGAGTGACACATGCCGTGCAGGGACAGGTTCACGTTGGCTGATCCCTGCATCTCATTAAGTTAGTAGCCAGCCAGCGCTCATTAGTCTTTCTCCCCAGTTATGTAAGTTCAACCACCAAAGTAATGGCTTTTGGTGCACGCATGTATAATTCACAGTGGTGAACTTGAATTGCTGCAGATGAGGAACAACACAGCAAGAATACAATTTTTAGGAATAGGCTTACCTATATGCAGTGGAGCCACCAACCACAGGAAAACATAAGGAGGGAGAGAAAGAGAGAGAGAGAGAGAGAGAAAAAAAGATAAATTAGCACAAGTTGAAATGTTTACATTGCATACAAATAGACTGCAGTGCATTCAAACATTATATATTTTTTCTAGACTGGTATCTTGGTCGTATACTGGTGAGACTGTTTATACAGAGCGAGACCAGACCAGAGCATTCGATGAAAGACAAAAAAAAAAAAGGAGTGATTGCCCCTGAAAGTCATACCCCCCCGTGCAGCCACACATGGCTCTGTTTCAGAGATGGAGGAATTCAGGAGGAACACATGTTTCCGGGTGCACCGTCAAGTTTGTTCGAACACAGCGGAGTTTACAGAGGAGGTGGATTGGGGGGGGGGATCCGGCTTTAATTAGAGTCAAGCAGACCTGGTTCTATTTGTTTTCATTTGTGTGATTTATCCCCTTTCATTTGGCAGCTGGCTAACATGTCCCAGACCATCAGACCAGCTTCGCCTGAGGTAAAAGGATACGGCTGGCCTTCAGAAGGGAGTGCGGGCTTGGAAGTGGGAGAAAAAAGGAAGAGAAGCAGCCTCACTGAGTGGGTTTTTTTGGGCTGCAGTTGAGGCCACCTGTCGTGTGGATATGCTCGCAGGGTACTCGAACACCACTGGAGTTGGTCGGCTGCAATATTGCATGTGACCCAGCTTATTTTTCTTTGGGTAAACACATCCTTCCATTGCAGGCCTCTGGGGGAAAGAGAAGGGATGAGTGGGATGAGGCTGGGATGTAGCCTAAAGACCAAAGATGGGTTATTAGATATTTGGACAATCGCTTCAGTCTACATAAAGCTCCATGTTCCCCTGGGGAGATCTGCTGATGGTTTTAAGGCTTTGGTCTGTCTCTGTATTACAAACAGCCAACAAACCCAGAGTGAGCATCTGTGAGAATCTGTGAGCTATTCCACGCCGAATAAGAAATCAATCAAAAGCTAACATCTGCTCTGAAAAACACGTTCTTTACTGCAGTAGAATCTACAAACCATAAACTCCAATATGGAAGAGGAAATGATCCGAGAAGTATGATCTAGATGCCTGTCATTGTTCACTCGCAACGACCGCTCTTACACACTTTTCTCCCCCTTTTTCTCATTTTTTCCCATTTAGCTCGCACTTATATTGTCGTGAATGGGACTCATAAGATTACAGCTAATGTGTATACATCTCAGTTCTGTGATCAGATTACCCGTTGCCATTGAGGCAGATCGATCGGATGTAGAGGCAGGAGGGCTGAATTCGTCTGTAATGTGTCAATTCCAGCTAGTCATGAAAAGCATCTTTGCAAAAAAATACGATTAACAAGGGCACATCGACTGAGTCCCAAACTTTTTATCCGTTTGAACTTCTTTTGAAAACCACAAAATGTTCAGTATGTGTCATCTTCAATGGTAGCATGCACAAGATGGCTACAACCGCGAAGCAGAACAAAGGGCTTGCAGAAACAACACATCACGGTTCAGTTTCTGTCCAGCGGTTACAGTTAAGTATTTCCTTTTTGTCTAATGACCGAGTCTGCTTTTATTCCAAGCCTCCCTGTGAGCAGCTGATCAAGCCCAGGTAGTGGATTTACAGTCTGGTCAGCCTGCAGGCAGCTGTGGGGTCTGGGAACATCAATAAAGGGTTAACCAGCACCGTTAAGATTTAAAGGGGCAGTAAGTGGCTCCATTAGCCCGGCTGACTACAGCAGCTGTAAGGGTGGAGGTGGAGGCGCGGCGGATGAAGGAGTCAGAGACAGGAGATGAAGTGCCCCCGAGACATCGGTCGGCGGCAGAGGAGAAAGGAGAGCTTGAGGGTAAAGTTAAAGGCTGCTGCTCAGGCGTCAAATCAAAGCTGCAGCTTTAACTTCCAGCCTCGAGACAGAAGCAGCGCAGTCGCTAGGAAAAGAGCAGGAAACCCCACAGGAAATGAGAGAGAGAGAGAGACCTAGATGGGGTTTCATACCACCTGGCCAAATCTAAGTTTATGAGCTGGTCCAATCATTAATCAGAGAAATTTCCTGCTCTGCTCCCTCTCTAAACTTGGACTGGATGGTGACTTATGTTTGGTGGGGAGCTACTGAGCGATTCTCCAATCCAGCTAAAGGACGAGTGTTTATAAAGTTGACTGTTCCCACTCAACGTTCTGTCAGGGGCCCTAAATTAGTTGCTTGTGTGAGAGGGGTGATCGTGATTGGCCAGAGTGCCTGAGGGTTTAAACCTGCGCCCGTGCAATCAGCCATGTGCAAGCTCTCTCTGTGTGTGCAAGAGGCAGCTTTTAACTCGAACACATACCAACCTGCTGAGAGATAACTTGATACATTCAAACAGCACAAATAGGACAAAGTCTGCATTTATGATTCCTCCCTTTGTGCCAAATTCTGCTCAATTTACAGAGATGTGTCGCTTTCAAATGGAGCTTGACTGAACCATCACACAGCTGGGAGACAAAAGCTCGTGCAAAAAAAAAGACAGAAAATGACACGAAATACTTCATGCATACACAATCCTGTAAGCTAAGACCTTTTCAATCCCCTCTAGCATGTGTTTTTAGTGAAACCTTCTTTCAAGACCAACGCTGACAGCAGGGGCTTCCCGTGCGACTTTGAAAAAAGCAGGAATGTATCACTTAGGGAGAAAAGTTAAGTATCTTTCTGTATCTGTTTGTAGAGACTAAAGAATTACATGCAAACATTAGCTCGAGATAAGTAAACACATACGTACAAAGTCACATACCGTTTCTTTAAGTGGGTGTGTTTTTTTTTTGCGGTCAGTCTTGCCCTGGTTATAAAAAAAAAAAAAAAAACGTGGATGATACCGGCGGTGAAAGCCTCCTTTCAATTTTTCATTCTTTTAATTTGCTAATCTACAGCTTTCCTTTTAATTTGCGCTCGAACAAAACACACAACACAATCCCCCGCTCAGCAGTTCTGCCCCGTAATAAGTGGAGGTCTCAACCCGGCACTTTAATAAATGTGTTAATTCAGAGCTCACCAGGCAGAAACAATGCCAGCATGGGAGATAAATTCCCCAGTGTTCATTTCCTCTGTCTGTCTCATGGCTGATGCTGAGCTGGTGATGGCCCATGGGGGAGGAGGGGGGTTGGGGAGGGAGTGGAGGGGGACGATGAGGATCATACATCACACTGAGACATCCCTGGGACTGTAGCACAGACTCTGTCTCTTCTCTGTGTCTCTGCACTGCAACAACTCCATACGGCCATTTATAGGCTGCTATACGATACATAATATTATTCCGTATCAGATGAACTTTGTACAGAAATACCAACAGAGGATTCTACCCGAAAACGTGACCTCGCCGAATAGAGTCTTTTGCAGCTGAGGATGCCGAAGCCCGAGCTACAACTCTGCAGCTTCCCGACAGTGCATGCAATGTTCTCTCTGTGTGCGCCGGTCTGTGCGTGTGATTGTCCACTACGCACTGACGGGGGGCCTTTTTATTACTAAACGAAGCCCTGTGGAAATGCTGTCTCTACTCAACCTGAACGTTTCTATTATTAACTCTCAGAGCCGCGAAATCCTCAAGGCGAGTGTTCCGCCGGTCTGTGAGGGAAAACATCTTTACTGGATAATAGCCCTTCGTCTAATTACAATGCCGGCAATCACAAACACTCACTCACTCACTCACACACACACACACACTGGAGAAGACGGAGGAAGGAAAAGGTGACACACACATCATCGTATGCATAACTCTAAGAAGGCCTTTCCTGTGTATGTGCGTTCGTTGCAGCCGTGGTAAGCCGAGCTCATTAGTGCAAGCTGTGACAATGTGGATGACACGTAGAAAGGAGCTTCAATCAGATTTACAGAGCTAATCACTGCTGCAAGACCAGCGACTGCATTAGAAACAGCTTGGTATGTGACAATCATGTTATATCAGTGTGTGCACAGCCTGGAGGAGTAAACTCACTCGCTGGTCGCTGGGAGCTGAGACTAAACGGCTGATTCATGAGGTTTGACTAAAGGTCAGCCCCCAATGAAGCTGCACTCCAGGACTTCCCCCTTAGGTATCTTTGGTTTTCTGTTTGATCCCGTATTCTTTCCTTCTAGCGTCTGTGTTTGCAATCTCTGGTAAAGCCCGGTACACAGAGGTCAAAGGTTAAGATGCTCAAGTCTGGGATTCTTCAGAAAGCTGCTCATTCTTGACCAGCCCGCACCGTAAACACCGGGCCCTTTTAATAGTCTCCCCTCACCACATAAACACACACATGCATGCATACACAAAAGAGTCAGGTTCCAGGTCATCGATAAAGCTGCGACCCACCCCTCTTGTGTCACTCTTCCCCCCCTCCCTGTTCCTTTATAATAGCTTTTTGAAGGGGGCTGAAAGCTTTTTTCTCCTGACTCGTGCTCCCAGTTTGTTTAAACAAGTTAATTAGTGTGGCTGATCTGATGGGACTCTGGTGCCTCTCTGGTCTGTCACAGACCCTGAACTGCCACTCAGGGGGGGGACAAAGACACACTAATCCTGCTTTAACTGACTGGCTGGAGGTAGGGAGGACAGGGGACAGCTTGACTTAACTTCCCTTTAAGTAAAAAGAGGATCTGGTTAACAAAAACGAAACAAAAGTCAGTCTTAACTACGGTTAAGTTGGAATAACAATTGAAGCAAAGATTAGCAAAGAGGAATGATACACATTATGGTACATCCTCCCTGAATGGCATTAAATCTTAAAAATCAATGTTTCAACTCACGTTTTCCAGCCAAGATATCAGTATTGACATCATCAATGTGGAACTCACTTTTATAGCTTCTCCTTTATGGATCAGAGAACTCATTAGCATGCATGAACTATAACTTCCAATCAATATATCACCAATTGCAACTCTTTCTGCTTAGTGGGAGCACAAATTATC
>JAPZDZ010000011.1:12330134-12348877 GCA_029783805.1 Acanthurus tennentii
AGGATGACCAAACATATTCTGAAAGAGCAAAGAGCCATTAAGAAGAAATAAAACTTCTGTATCAGGAAAAGAGTGTCTGCTCTAAACTCCAGTTCAATAGGTGCTGCCCATCATCTGGCTCCAGTCAATCCACAGGTTAGTCGCTTGGCTGAAGCTCGACCACACGAGTCATTCATGGAGGGGAAAAAAAAAAAGACAAACAACTGCTTTAATGGCTTGAGCGTCCACGTGGCAAAGAGGCTTAGGAGGCAGGCAGCAAGGCACCAAAGCAGCCCTGCTGCCACTGCCCACATCCTTAGTTCGACCCATCACCTAAACACAGACTCGTGCTCCAGGGGAAATGACTGGATGCATTTAGCTCTCCTCATCACAGAGTAGTATTCATCTTCAGGAAATAGCATGCTCTGCGAGGAGTGTTTAACTGAGAGCGTCGGAGGAGACAGAGCTAACGTCCTAACCACCAGCCTCTTTTGGTCAGTTTTAAAGAGAAGTCATTGGAAACAAAGAAAACTGGGATGAGTTATCCTCACTTTTTTTCATTATTTTTTTAGTCCATCTTAAAAAGCATCTCCATACAGTGAACCAGTGTATTTCTTTGAAAAGCACAGACCTCAGGTCAGTATCATTGTTGCACTCTCTTAGTATCTCATTATAGCGCACACAAGGCCACAGCCCTGGGGACAGATCTTCACCTCTGTCAAGTTGTGTCAACCTCTATAAACGTCTCTCCGCACACGGCGGCTTAATGCGCGCACATTATCGGAGGGCTAATGCTAATTAATGCTAACGGGTCCATCACAGCCTCCACGGAGTAAACACAGGTTAAGTTCGGAGAATTTCTGTTCCCCTCAGCCTGACATACATCTGGAAACATCGTTTGTCAGCGTAATCAGAGTCAATTCCTTTCACACATACAGCGCTGAAGAAACACATGTTTGATATAACCCACTGCTTTTGTAAGCTGTTGAAAAGCACCGAGGAGAAAAAAAAAAAAATGCATGGAAACACTGACTTCATGTATTTCTTTCACACACAGCTGGGGCCTGTTTTGCTGAATATGTCACCAAAATTAGCAGTGATGTCAGTGATGGATGTCCCTCTGCAGGCCGACTTCAGAGCCTTTCCTTTAGAGGACTCGCAGTGTTTCAACATTCATCTGGAATGGACTTCATTTATGGGTCGGCCATTTAACCACAGCCATTGTGACACAGGATACGTTTAAAAAGGCTCTGAGGGTTGAGATCCCTTTCATGTTAGGAGAATGACACGAGTGGTAGAGCAAAAGGGGGAAATCTTTTACAGAGACGAATGACAAAACAAAGGAGTGCGGGGGGGGGGAATTCAGAGATCTACTGTCTTGTGCGTCCCTCTGGCTCTGACCGCTTCCACTCATCCGTCATCAGCCTCAATATTCTTTCTATTCTCTGCTGTTTACGGCGAATTTCTGCAGATGACTTAACGAGATCTTTAAGCTTCATTTGTTCTTCTGGGAAAACAAAATCTGAATTTGTAATGCTTTTCTTTTTTAAACTACATCTCCTGAACAACTTCCTCCTCCTCCTTTAATCCTTTCTGTTCTCTCCAGGTAAAGTGTCATTTCTTTGTGAATGGGCCAGCAAAGCTACAGAAAACAGACACTGAAAACTGGAAAGAGAGTGACAGAAGAAGAAAGACTGAATATATGTGTGTGTGTTCGTGTGTGTGTGTGTGTGTGTGTGTGTGTTCTGGGTAAGCTCCTCAGAGGTGGGTGAGGGCTGTGAAAGGCCACATTGTTGATGTCAAGGCCAGTCAGCATCAAAGAGCTGATTCAGGTTGTGAGAGGCGTCTTGCTCGCTCTGTCTTTCTCCCTCTCTCTCTCCCCCTCCATACACACACTCACACACTG
The DNA here is from genome assembly GCA_029783805.1 of Acanthurus tennentii. Taxonomy (NCBI): domain Eukaryota; kingdom Metazoa; phylum Chordata; class Actinopteri; order Acanthuriformes; family Acanthuridae; genus Acanthurus; species Acanthurus tennentii. The sequence continues at coordinate 12,332,020 of JAPZDZ010000011.1, forward strand.
TTCCACTAAACCCCCTGAAGACCCCAAAAAACATCATGGTTTACTGTTCCTCCTCACAGCCAAAGAACAATATTTGGAATTGACGTGCAAACTCAAGGGCGAGGTCAGGGGGCACACAGTAACATGGTTCAGTGTGTGTGAGAGTGGAAAGGAAAGTGAGTTATTCCTCATTCGCCTGACCTCAGCTTCACTCAAACGCATCATTCATGAGTGAAGTGTTGACTCCGGTAACGTTTGGGAGCCATTCTGCTTTTTTGACTCCTACTAACCTCACATCCACCATAGTCACCATGAAATAGTGGATGGAGCTTCTGAGTTCCAAAACTAAAGCCAATGTTCCTTAAAGCTGCATTTTTTTCTCATGGCCAGCAGGGTGCGACGCCACTGGAAACTCAAAGAAGACTGATTGTATTAAAGCTTATGGGACATTTCCATTATTTCTCACTCGGGTCTATGGTCTCATACATTACTTTTGTTTTCTCCGATACAGCATGATGTTCATTTCGTGAATTATGGTCCCATTTAGAGTAAAATAGATGGTAAATGCTGGAGGGCGTGGCTTCGATGAGATTGACAGGTCACTACAACAGCATGTCCTCGATCATGACAATCACTGAGGAGAATTAATTGAACATGAGATTATACTCGTTAGCTTTTCCCATGTCACATCTGCTGACAAGAAAGGGGTGGGACTCCTTAACCATGCTGCAGTCAGACACTAGGGTGCGACTAAAATGTTTTGACTTTACATCCACTTTTATCTATGTCAATGGTCAAAAATGATCAGGACAGAGGCCCAGCAAGGCACATCCTACCAGTTTCTACCTCTCCTCCAAATTTAACCATTTCTGGCTCCATAAATCAGCCAACAGCAGTCTATAAACAAATGGGTGACAGTTTACACTTGACATCAACTCTGCACAAGTGCAAATGGTTGTTTCTGGGGATGTATATGATACTGTTTCACAAAATCTGTATGCATCAGCCTGTTATTCTGTTTAAATCAAGGAGTAGGGAAAACCCCGGGGTTTATCGAGCGCTTTAATTACACCCACCAAAGTGCATTATATTGGTGACTCCTGTGTGTGTGTGAGTGTGCATGTGTGCGTATGGGGGTATCAGAGTACGAATTAGTAAAGTTAGACACCAGGAGCTGCGCCACCGTGTCAGGATGAGATTTAACGAGCTTTAATAACAAGCTTTAATGAGCTTAATTAGGAATCCATGCGATCCCCATGGAAACGCCCCAACCCCACAGAACCCGAGTCGGGGTCTGAGGAGCTTTCAATTGGATTACTGCGGCTAATGTCACTGAGACACAACAGTGAAAACAAACAGAGCGCTAGAGGAGAGGCGGGTGAGGGAGGGGACGAGGTGGGATGAATGGGAAAAACAGGGGATGGATGTCAGAGAAAGAGCTTTGGCAGTGGAGGAATACCTGCTGGGGGATGATGGGAGGAGGAGGGATAACTAGCAGAACCAGTAGGATTAGTGTCGCTCAGAGATTTGGCTTGTGCACAGTAGACACAGGAGGACGGATCCCTACCTCCGCACCTTTTTCACTCCAGTGATAATTGCGCTTCCAAACCTAATTAACCCCTTCATCGGCTCACACTTGTTTTTTTTGACATCATTCCTTAAATTCTTTTCCCTGTCCTCATTTTCACAGAGGAGGCGGATTTCTTGTCTTTGAATGTTTTTTTTAATTAATATAAATAAATAAACCTCATGCAAATGCTTCTCTTTCTTGTTCAATTTAAAATAGTATAAATGCACATAAGAGGGAACGATATACTCCCAACACCCACCGTTACATTCAAGCCTTCCAACTAAATGTTAAACTTAAAATGGGGAAAGGAAAGAGCAGCACGCTGTACATGGAATTATTAAAGTACTCAAAATTTTATATATGCCTAACCAAAAAGGAGAGGCACAATAAAATATAATGAAATAAGAGTCACATAAGACATGCAGATGAGTTACACATGCCATATCGCTAATGTCATCTTGTTCCAAATTAAAGTAGTTATTGGAAGTGTACTTTTATTTCCTTTTTCCAACTTTTGGGAATTTCCTCCAGACTGCTGCAACTTTCCAAGGCTAACCTGATCTATTTCAACCCCTTTCCTTCTTCTGCCGCCTCCCCAGGATCAGTTCGCCTGGCAGTGACCACAGAGGAGATCTGTAAAGTGCGGTCTGACAATGACGGAGTGACCTTTCAGATAAGCATGATAAAGCTGCCCATCCCAACCTCTTCCCTCTTTCCTCCTCTGTTATGTGCACACACATGCATGCTCATGGAGGTGAACACACGCACAGGCATATCTGATGACCTGCTCTCTCTGACAAGTCCTCCCCGAGGGATTTTCACACATGCACACACACACACACACACACACACACACACACACACACCCATGCATACAAACAGGTCTTCTTCTCAGGCATATGAGCACGGGTCGTCATCTGGCAGGTAGGGTATCACCGGACCCTGGGAGCAGGGAGCATGAGGATGGGGGGGGCTGACCTTTGTGGCTTCTTGGAGGTCATGGAGGTCTCTCGGACAACACAGTGCGTCCATACATCCTCAGCCTTGAGCGAGGCTATGCAGGAAGGGGGGGGTCATCTTTCACCATCTATCTGCTGGATTCTCCCATGCCTGTAGCAAGTCCCTTCACGGTCCTGCTATATATAGTTCCCAGGGTTCTTTGTGATGTCCCGCTGCGGTGGAGAGAGTCTGGGGCTCATCATTATAAATCAGCCCGTTAGAAGGAATAAAATTTTAAAGAGCTTCTCCCTGGATTCAAACTGAGGTCTCCATTAGTGAGGCTGGAGCAAATAGCTGCTTGCATGGCAACACACAGCAAATCAACACAACAGCCCCTTTAATCACCCTCTCAGTCCTTTTGTTCCCCCCTCTCTATCTTCCTCCCCTCTCAGGGGTCCCTGAGATTAAGTCCAATAAAAAAAAAAAAAAGTCTTTCAGGAGGAGAATCATCACAGGTATGAGTTTACAACATCATGATCAAGGATACTGTTCATTACATCTGCATCTCCTCCATCCCCACCTCTTATCTGCTGCATAATGTAAAAGAAAACTTCTCAGAGATGTATTATTATAACCTTGCGTAGGTCTCCATAGGTCAAGGGAGATTAGCAGGGAGGAGAGGAGGAGAGTGTAAACTCATCTTATCACGCTGTGGTCTCTGGCAAGAGGCAGGATGGCTGACAGTACATAGATAGCAGGGAGTGTGAGGGGGGGGGTGCGATATGCGAAAGGCAGAAACTCAAATGGGGCCACACAGCAGGAGTGCCCAGAAAGGCACTGATTAGAAGGCAACGCAAGGCCTATGCGGAGAGTCCAACAACAGAGCTTTTTAAAAGAAAAAAAAACAAAACAAAAGATCCCGCACAATTTAGCAATTTTAGAGCACGCATGCACACAAGAACAGAGCCGCAGACTATGATTTCATTTCATGTCAGCCATGAGGGAGGGCTGAACTACTCGCCTCATCATCCTCCTCCTTCTCCATCGCTCTGTTCTTGGCCCGCTGCACGCCTCCGGGGCCAGCGCAGGCAGCGATTAACGACAACAGGGAGAGTGTGTATAAGTGTGTAAGTGTGTGTAAGGCCTGATCGTTAGAGCGGCCAACTTGTGTAATACAATTACAGAGGCTGCAGAGAAACTGCTAATGTGCACGCAGGCAGCTCTGTCATATGGATCAGGTATTGAGTTTTCTATGCTTAATTCACTTTCCAGCGCACACATGGGTGCATTAGTTAGATTAGAGTGGCGGGAGGGGGGGGACGGGAGGAAGGTGGGGTTGGTCTACCGCCGAGCCGGGCAGATTTGTTTAGCGGTGGCTGTCAATTACAACCGTGACCCTTGCACTAAATGGCCACGCACGCAGCGGAAAAAAGGCGAGCAGACAAAAGCCAGATGAGATTGGTAAAGACATGGCCATTTGCTGCAGAAGATAACAAGTGGCATGTTGTGGAGTAAACAATGGTCAAAACACTGCGCGTAATGCTCCACTAATAAAACAGAGTGCTGGGGTCTGAAAAGGCAATGTGACCATCAGTAGTATTAGTCAGTTGATGTTATCACCAGAACGCTGCAGTGACGGGGACGACACGAGGTCGGTGGAGGAGGAGGAGGAGGAGGGGCACTTTTAAAATCATGGAACAAAAAACCCAAGTGATTCAATTTGTGTCTTTTGAAAAGTCTCGAGCAATTTGAGAGACTGATTGCGGATGCAATCATTTCAAAAACTACTTACCGTCTTTTGCTTTTTGCGGATTGAATTGTAAGTAAAACTGTTTTTTTTTTTAAAAAAACAAGACCATTTAATTTGTTTATACTTCACAATAATACAGTAAAAGCATTCTCATAGAGCCCTTTATATGTTTCGGTTACTTTGTTGTGTTTTTAAGTCTTTTTCTTTCTAATTAAGAACATCTTTTTGAGATTAGACTTTATCTCTATTGCTAAACTCCACGGTGCTTGTAGTGCATAATATATAAAATTGATAAATAATTCATGGTAACATAGATTTCAAGTTTTTGATAAAGTTTGTAACTTTTAACATACCAAGGATCAAACATGAGTCTGCATACGGCCTGTGTGTTTCTTACTTACAAAGTATCACTTACAAGAAGTGAAAAAGGCAAAAGAATGAGGAGCAAAAGAAAGCACACTCTGTATTTCATGCTGGAGAGTAGATGTTATAGATCCCTCCTCACATGCAAACACATTTATCCACGAGTCTCTGTAGAAACATTATCGCTGTTTTCAGCTAAAACTCGTCCCAAGGGAAAAGGACCCAGGAAGACACAATCGTAATGCGAGTCAGAGAATCATTATAACTCTCCTCCACAGACGATAAATAAATTAAATCTCACAGCAGCGTTTTTTACTTTTCTTTTTTTTTTCCAGTAGCTAAATAGGCAGCAGAAGGGGGGAGGGACTTTCCTACAGTAAACACCTCTCTCCAATGTAAACACATAAAATCACAACAAGATGGCCAACGCAGCTCAGCTCGTAATTGTATCACTAAAGTGAGATGGGCGAGTTTTTTCGAAGGAGGAGATCTTCATTTCTGTTTGCAGATGATTGAATCAGAATGTCTGCTTCGCTCCCAAGAGACCACCCCGATACAAAAGGACAAAGATTGCATGCAACAGGGGGCACGCAGTAGCAGATAATTTCTGACGTCTTACAAAAAACTCCCTTTGTAAGCTCTGACAGTTTTTTTTTTTTTTCCAATTTGACACCCAGCTTCTTCAGAGAGAGTAAAAGAAGAGAGCCAAAGGGAAGGAAGAACAGAAATGAAGAGCAGAGTTGGATGTGACAGGCTGAGCAGGGAAAAACCTTTAAACACTGATCGATGTTAGACAGCTACATCCCCTCATTGTGACACATCCATCACAGCGCTGATCGCTTTTGTCCACCCACTCGTCCAGCACTTGCTACGTGCCCGCATGTGCGTATGTACATGTACGTGTGTGTGTGTGTGTGTGTGTCAGAACTGCTTTGACTAATCCATTTGACTCCATGACCACTGACTTCAGACAGAGCGGCGTGTTAACAGAGTGACCGCTGACACTCCTTGGATTTGACATGCCCGCTCGAAAAAATTCCTCAGACAGCCGACTGCATTCTGTCAAGTTCTTATTAAAACAAACTACGGCAAAAAAAAAAAAAAAAAAAAGGACCAAAATGGAAGCTGAAGTGTAAATACACCAGCCTGACTTTCTCATGCTTTCGCCCTCAAATTCAATCAAGGTGAAAACGACTGCCAACAAGAAATAAAAATGGCAGCCAATAACCAAAACCAGGCTGTGCTGGTATCTCATGTTCCACAGAAAGGCAACACAATGAGGTTCAGATTACCCTGTCGAATTTCCTCAGAAACTGCGTTGGGAAATATGTGTTTATGCGATTTGGTAATTCTCAAATCTGCTCAGTCCTTGCATCACGTTTGGTTTGTTCAACACTGTTGCATTTGTTTACCAGATCTTTGCCTATTTCCTGTGAACAAAAAAAGCCACACAAAGCAGCCCAGAATAGCAGTGGGTTAATGTGTCTGCATCCTGGAAGCTCTTAGGCTGTTCATCCTGTGGGTAAAACCCATGCAGCTAAGGAGTAGCTATACTATCTCTGCCTCTTTCCATTCCTTGTCCCACACCTCCTCTTCTCCTGCTCTTTCTTTGGCCAGTATCATTGCTTTGTTTGGCGAGGTCTCGTTCTGGAGCAGGCTGCTAAATAAAACATTTCGGCATGGACAAACAGCGATAACACAAAAAAAAAAAAAAGCGGTTTGCAGAAAGTTAGTTAGACTTTGCAGACTTGTAAAAACAAAAAAAATTCCATGATTTAGTAATGTAGTTTTCTTTTTTTTACACAAAGGGCAAAAGAATGCCTGCATGTAGAACTTAAAAACAAGCAGCCACTGAAGGAAGCTCATCAGGAGCTGTGATTTACCAATGCACCACTCCTTGCTTTACACAGCAGAGCCCCCCCCCCTCCTGTTTCCCTCCCCCTCTATGTCTTTCCAGCGAACTCCCCCCCCCCCCCCTCTGCTTTTTACCTGACGGATCAGCTTACCTCACGTCAGCCTAAAAACCATGGGAACCCCTATGCATGGTGTGTCACCACTGAATTATCGGTTTCCGCTGCACATGCTCCAGCATATCTGCAGCAAGCCATTATGGTGTATCAGTTTACAGTTGGTGTGCTGACTCCAGTGCAGCTGGTGTACTGTATGGGGTCATAGTTTATAGAGGGCTGGAATTAGAGAAACAAGCCTGTCATCTCACTGAGCTCGCTCATTTTTTCCAACCGAGATCTTATTTCTCCATCAACTTGACTTGAGGGAGAGCGGTTCTGTAAACCTCTTCCACTGAAAAACACTCCCCATCAAACTCAGGGGTAGGTCGACGTAATCCCAATAAACTCCTGATACCAGCAGTAAAAAAATACGCATGTACAAATGTTAATAATATGTTATGATGACTATTTTTAATGGTAGCAGTAACTCAAGCTCTTTAAAAGTATCATTTGGCTTAAAAAAACGGGTTTTCTAAATGTAGAAATGGATCCTTTTTGTTGTTGTCGAACTGAGGGCTTGTTCTAATCTGTATGTAGCTCCGTGAGGTCTGATAGTAGCATTGATGCCATGGCAAATGTCAGCACCAATATTCTGGGTTCCATGCCTGAACAGATTTGAGGCCCCGTGGATGTTAAACAGCAAACAAGAGTTGTGTTTACTGTGGGAATTTCGAGCAAAGGATGCTCATCTGTATACAAAGTAGGGCCAATTCAGACATTTGACCTGGTTTAGAGAAAAAAAAAACTCCTGCATTTTCTTTCTCTCTCTCTCTCTCTCTCTCCCTCTTCTCTCTCCCTTTCTGCATTTCAGAGCAATCATCACAACAACATCCATAATTCACCTTCTGCCTATTGTTTGGTTAGCCCTTTGAAAGGGGCAAACTCACAGCTGGAAGCTCTCCTCCGCTGCCAATCCCTTTGCTTGAAGACGTGCTTTTGTTGTGCAATACATAATTCCTAGTGTACTAAAGCAAACTCTCTCTCGGCCTATTGACGACACGCATGCATCGCACTCCAGAAATGTTTTAAATTTGAGGGTTGAGCTGAACTTGACTTTGCTCAATCCTTTTTTTTTTTTATGTCAGAACATCATGTAGGACACGCAGGGACTGACACTTTGAGCTTATTAATAATTCTGACATTTACAGCGGTGAACTTTCAGAGCTGCGCAGACTGCTTTCTGTCATAATCCACCTCATCTCCATAGTATTCATTAACCGAAGAATGCATACAAATCAAAACACAACAGCCACTTATTCTCCTAGTGGAACCCTCTAATTTGGCATATTTTAAACGTTAGCAGCCCTTTTTTTTTTTTTCTTTTTTTTTGTTCTCTGACAGATTTCTTAAGAAGAAGAAGAAGAAGAAAAAGAAGCACACAGTGCAGTTTGCCTTCTCTGGCAAGCACACACAAATTGTGCTGGTTACGACAGTGGGCTTTACATGTTAGGAGTCATAAAGTAACCCTTCACCGTGGGGCTTCTGTCTGGGCCCCATTTAAATGAGACCCATTGAGCTTGCTCCAGTTAAACACTGTCTGCCAGTACTTAGGTCACCGGGGACTGATCATAGAGATATGGCACACACACAGGCCCACAAACACACGCTGTACAAACACTGGAAAAGTGCTGACACCCAACAGCAATCTCAAGTTGCAAGCCATTACTTGACTCAAAGTAACAAAGCCTGAAAATAAAGGAAAAAGAGGTCACACAGTGGGGTGTTTGGGTCGGTGGGAGTGATAATGGTGGGGTTTCGGCGGTTAACTTTGCTCTGAAACCCCTTTTTTTTTTTTTTTTTTTAAAGGCCTGACTGTGGAAACAAAATGTTTTTCAAGATGCTGCTGAAAAAATTCCAGTGTTTGCTCAGACTTGTAGGGCAATTACACCAAAAACAGACAAAAAAACACCCATTCATCACGCGCCTTCTCGACGCTCAAACATCATTTTCGATAGCGTAATTTTTTAAAACGTCCCCGACTCTTCACACACATTTCGACTCTCCTCTGCTCTTGTCAACAGGAGTACATGGAGGGTGGGGGGGGACGTGTGTGTGTGTGCGGGGGGGGATTAATCACACAGTGCATACCAATTGTGAAGCTTTAATTTAGCACCTCATTTAACATAGTAAAAACAACAACTTTACAGGCTGGCATTCTGACGCACATTTAATTCTGCCCTCTGGTAATGGTCTGCTCTGTTTAAAAGTCTGTTTGGCAGCTCTGTAGATAACAGATGGAAGAAAAATGAGGGGAATTATGAGAAAGATTGATTTCCTGGGGATGAATGGTCTGGTATTCGCACAGATTTATCTGAAACAGACTTTCTCGGACTCTGTTTTTATTGAATAAACACACACACACACAGACACACACGCGCGCCCACGCAGACACACACTCTGCCACCATATGCAGAAAAACGAGAACATGCGCGCAAGAAAAAAAGAGACACGTACACAATGAAATACAGAGAGCTAAGAAAACAGAAGCCCTCCGAATTATGTGAGTCAGAAGGAAAATATTGTATGAGGTGATAAGAGGTGAAACGGTCCAGACTGTTAAGGACACAGCTATGAGTCTCTATTCAAAACCCTTTTCTCATTCTCCAGACCGAACTAAATGAATCTATAGGTGAAAATAATTATTTGTTACAAAGGAAAATGAAAGTTTAGCAGAAGAATCCACTTTTTCCTTATGCCCCCTCCCCCTAATGTCTTGTAAAAAAATGTGTTTCTTTAGAAGAACAAGGACAAGCATTGTCCTTTAAGGCGTCCCAATCCCATCTCAGAGGAACCGTAATGTAAACCAGAGGCTGTAACTTTTCTTGTGGCATCTCAAAGCAGACACAGGAATGGAGCAAAAAAAAAAAAGAGGGGTGGATGAATGAAGGAGGAAGGGGGGGTGGGGGGCAGGCGGATAAAGTCCCTCATTTGAGGCCCATAAAAAACAAGGAGGCACAAACATTTATCTGTGGCAGAGGCTTTCATCGGATGCTTTAAGAGCACAGGAATAACAGAGAGCAAGATGCTGATAAAGTGGAGACAGGAAATGGGGAGCGTGGGTCTCCTGCTCTCATGTTTCAGTGGTCCCATACCTGCCCCCCCCCCCCACACACACACACACCCTCCCCCTCCCTCCCTGCCTCCCTTTCTCTGTTCTGCTGACATACATAGACCACAACCCTCCCCGAACCAGACATTAGTGCAGCGTCTGGAAACCACCACCCCTCCTCACAATGCGATGATGTGACACATCTCAACAACACCAACATAAGAAAAAAAAAAAAAAAAAAAAGAAAGCAGCAAAGTCTGCGGGGAACATAAAATGTGTATATATGGACGTATCCACTTGACAAAATACACTTCAGCTCGGCAAATGACTTATTGCAGATAAATACTGTTCCTATTCTTCGGGAGGGCTTTTATATATTTGCTTTAGTCCCATTCCACTCGTGAGGCTCCGGCTCTGAGCACAAGACAGGGCAAAGCCAGGATTAAGGGTTTAGCTTTGTCAATCAGAGTCAGAACAGAGGGAGAGATAGCAGCTGTATTTCCATTCGAGAGAGAGCCGGCTGGATTTCCATAGAGACACGAAAAAAAATTCAGGTGACTGCAAAAGCCTCGGCGCTGCGTGTGTGACTCAGGTGTTATGAGTCACCATTGATATCATCTCACTCATTACCGCCTCAGTGGTACGTTAGCCGTCCTCATCAGACCTGAACATATAGCCTGGCTTTAACATCAAAGGTGCCCCCCGGCGACGGCGACAGAGCAAAGGATTGAAAGAGCACCTTCAGATGACGATATTCCTGCTCGCTCCAGACTGCTTTTAGAAGACTGTCTTTGACTGATCCCGTCAGAAATTAAGATGAATCGTTTGTTTTATGTGTCATTTTTACTACAGCGCTTAAAAACAGGTCTGAATGCTGTTTACACGCCTGTGGGCAGCTTGAAAGTTGGTGACTTATATACAGTTGTGGTATATGTAAGTAGTGAGACAGATGGGATTAATGTAGTTTCACTCAATTACTGGACGTCTATAGGACCAGTGTAGCTGTGGTTGGAGGCAGGGAATTAATTTGAACTAATAGTTTTTCATTTTTTTCCCAATAGTATTTTTTAATTAGACAAAACTCTTATCAGTATAATTCTGGATGTACTAAATTTGCCAAGCAGCACCTCTAAAACTCACAAAATTAAATGCACCACTTTGAATAAAAATGCACATTTCTACGTGTTCTACCATTGATGGAAAAATTTTGGATGACGTACGTACACAGTTCAACAAAACACGTACAGTCTTTTTTGGATATTTCAACAAAAACAGTTACATATTTTAAGTTTTAAAAAAATATGCTTCACTAACTTTGAGCAGTCGCTGATTTTTTGGCCCCATAGACATGCAGCGACTGAGCTAAGCTAGGATTATCTCACACCTGCATGCAGGGCATGTTTGGCCTAAATTTGTCGGCCTACCGTCGGAGCCTCTCTCATCTCGCTGTGCCATGTTAGGACTGTGTTTGCTGTGTAGTATGGCAACCGAGCCTGTTCCATGCGCCATGCTGAACCAAGACTGCGGGGAACGCTGTTAAAGGACATTGGGGAAATAACAGCATTCCCACTGACTCACCCTTTTACTGCTCATCAGCACTTTGAGCTTTTTATAGTGTCTGTGTGCAAATACATAAGAGTACCAGCATTCCTCTCCCAAATCCCCCCCCCCCTAACTCTGACTATTTTGTGCCCTAATCCTCTTTTCTAGGTAGAATAGCATGTATGGCAACAGCACAGGACATTCAGTTTCTGCTGTATCCACATGTGATTACATCAGCTTAATTATGACGAAATTACGACAACGATTATCACACGGCTGTATTGCCCATGGACGCTATGTAAAAGGTAGACGTCGCAGATCATTAACGCAAAACGAAAAATGCAGCGGTGACTATAAAGACTGAAGTTCTTTCCACTTGCTATCTCTTAGTTACTCCAAATTACCTGCGGTTGTAATGACACGTCCTTGACTGATTTCCTGTTGTGAACACAAAAAAAATGCAAAAGGACATTAGTGGTCGAGCACCGAGGTGGGGGGGGGGGGGAGGCCATGATGCCAAATTAAAGGGCAGGAGTGGAGTATGTACTTAAACTCACTCATGATGTGCTCTGTCAGCCCCGGCTGCTTATAATGGCATGAGAAGGGCCACTTAACTCGTAATCACTTCTCTCTCCCCCTTTGGCTCTGTCCTCCTCTCCCTCTCTCTCTCTCTCTCTCCCTTCCTCCCCCACCTCAACCCCCCCGATTTTTCTGACTGTCGGCTCTGATCTCTAATCATAAATGAACTGTAGATCAAGAGCAGGGACAGTGGTCCACACCCCCTTACCCCCTTTGGCTGAGATCCTGTAATCACAGGGCTCTTGGCTAGTAAGAGGCCAACAAGCCTTTGAATGAGAAATGACTGCACCTCTAATGCATCAGCCATCTCAACTTTGAAGAGCCATTTTCTGGCAGAGGGGGGATATCACAGGTGGGAAATCAGGTCACCGCCGAAAAAACCATCATCATCTTTACAATCATTATGCTCTATCTTATCCAGGAGTATAATTGAAAGTGGGACCTTTTATACAATTATTTTCATTTGCTGTCCAAAGCCTAAAAAGCAAAAAAACTTGCCACAATATGTCCCTGTAATTTAAGCCCTGCGGTGCACTTTGACTTGCTCTACTCTCAAAAGAAAAAAAAAATACTCTAAGCAAACACACACACACACACACACACACACAATCTAGGTGGTGCAGTATACATTGTGAGGAGACACAGGTCAGCCATTCTGGCACAGGCCTGCCTGTCAAGTGCTGCTACTTGTGCCGAGCTCTGCTAATGGACTGCTAATAGAAGTGAATGTTGCACTGTGAAGCTCCCCTGTAGTTGAGAGTGTCACACAGGGTGATTAATGACACACTCTCCTCTCCTCCCCTGTCCGTCCCTTGTCCTCGCTCCGTGTCTCGCTTTCAACCTCCTCTCTCTCTCCCTCTTCTTCTTTCTCTCTTTGCATTCCTCCCTCCAGCTCCCTCTGTCTTCCTCACTCCTCACCTCTAATCTTCCTCTTTCACCCTCTTCTCACTCGTACTTTTGCACCTCTTCTTCTCCCTGTCTGCCTCCCTGGAAGGAAGGTGGGAAGGGGAAGATGATAGAGATGAAACAGGAATCTGAAATCATTATTGCACTCCCCGACGGTCAGGTTTATTTTGCAAAGCTCTGGTTTCAAATGACTCCACAACGGTTACAGTGTGAGAGCAACCAATAAAAAGTGGCCTCAGAAAGTTAGGAAAACAACAGGGGGGAAAAAAAAAAAGCTGGGTTTAGTTTACTGGAACAGGAAACCTTCCACCAGGTTGGTCAAAGAACAAAAACAAGCAGAATAAACTCTAAAATTGCTTTGGTGAACTATTCATATCTGGTGCAAGAGCATCTAAACATCAGGAGCTTTGTTGACACTGAGGTTATGTTCTCTCTGTTGTTACCAGGGACTTGGCAGGTTTTAACAACTTGGCAAGAGGTTTCACATTGTGTCGGTACATGCAAAATAAACATTTTTGTGTTTTCTAAGCTGAATATGCAAGTTTTCCTTAAATGAGACTTATTTTAGGCTAAATGAAATGACACTCAAGTCTAATTGAAAGATTTAGAATTTTCCCCACTAGAAATAAACCCTGACACTGTGGGGGAAAAGCTCTGACAGACTGTTACGAAAAAGGAGAAATATTAGTCATACGATTTAGTAACATTCAAATCTAATATAATCAGAACATTTCAAAGGCTTGTTCGGTGGCTGGTCAAACATTTCTGATGTGGGTGGGGTTGCACTGAAGGGGAATTTCAAATCATGACCTCAGCATCTCAAAAATCCTGGCTCGAGTGACAGGAACTGTTTTCGCCTGCAACAGCTCAACAACAGAAGTTGTCCACTAGAACGACTGGACTGCTGAACTGTTTCCCAGCCTCCCCCTAAAATAGCCCCATGTATATTTTTTGCCTCCATAACAATAGTATATGACATCAAGTGGAGCAGGGAAGCGAACTCAGCAGCCACTTTTCGCAGTAATTATCACTCACCACCACGCTCCGTCTGTGGCTCAGCTACCGACCAGCGTGCACCTCTGACCCCTCTCAGCACCGTCAGACCATACTGTACACACTGTTTACTCTGCCCTCTTCCCTCACCTGCACCAACCAAAGTGTGTTACTGAATCTTAATTTTTTCCTCAATAGCAGAAAATCGCCCGAGTGTAACTGTGTCACACTGTCAGCTCACGAGAGCAGGCAAAAGGCAACGATAGGAAGTAAAGTATAAGCTTTGCTCCTCGCACACAAAGTGCTCATTGTGCATACAGGCCCCTGTTTATAGAGTGACCCCAATGGTTGTAACGTTAGCACCCCCCAAGGAGCCAGTTGTCAGGCCACAGGGAAGCTTGTTATAATAATAAAACTATAGAAATAACATTCACTTTTACCTGCATTCTTTGAGCAGTGCTCAGATCAGACTCCTATGTGGAAAAATAGCAAAGTCTTACTAAGAGTCATGATACTTAAGAAACCATATATTATAAAGATCCTTTAACTTTTCACTCTCGAAGACAATCCTCAGAGGACACATCATCAGAAAGTGGAGAAACGGCCGAGACAGGAACATGGAGTGAGAGGAAGAGAGGAAGAAAGAGACATAAGAGCAGCACGGTGGAAAAACGGCACTAATCCCAGGAAGGCCGGCACCCTGGGCTTGACTTTATGTCCAAACTATCCACTTCCTAACACAGAGGCACAGTATATAAATGTCAGTGCTCAGGTTATTATAAGCCAAGATACTAATAAACAAAAAGTCTTAAAAATGTGATTTAAAAAAAAAAAAAATCTGAAGGGAAACTTTGAGGTGTAGTCCATGTTTTAGTTTGTTAAAGGTTACAAGATCCTGCTTGAACCCATCTCTCCTTCTTTTCAGCTGCTTTCACATTAATGTGTGAAGTCATTGAATAAAGTGCAGCTGGCTCTTTACCTCATCGGTCAGTCTGTTTCATGGATAAAACATCTTAATTTCACATTCTCCCACTAGGACTAAAAACATTTTTTTTTACATTCAAAGACCCCCCTTTAAAAGAAAAAAAATGTTTTAAAAATCTCTTGCAGGGTTTTTTTTTTCACATATCATCACGAGGAAGTTTTCCATATATTCCCATGACAACTTGACATCCTCCATCAACTTTTAAAACAACATGCGCACAGAAACGGACCCTGCACGCTCTGTGCTGCTCCGCCGCTGTGCTGGAAATACCAGAAGTACATCTGTTCTTGCACCAAAGGGTTTCCAATCAAGGCTACTGTCACAGAGCTCCCAGCTACCTTTCTGGCAGCTCCCTGCTTATATCTGTCTCAACCTGTCTCCTTTGTCAAGAGTTCAGCAGGTTAATGAGCACTCTCATTTCCCAACGCTCGCCCTCTGCCTGGAGATGGGATGAGAGCGGGTTCTCTTAAAGGCAGAGTCAGGCAGTTATAAAAAAATAAAGTGCAATGGTCAGATGAAAACGCAGCTAAGTATACACGTGCAAAAATATGCTCTAATGACTTCAAAACAAAATATGCACAGAAGGGGATGGTGTTCGGAGGAGCGCCTGGGTAAGTGAGCCACTTTAATCACCAGTAGTTTTGCACTGAAGAAGCGACTCTCAAGCGATTTGGAAATGTGTAGAGCTCATCAGTGCCCAAAAATAGCGGAGCCCATTAATTAGTCTCAAACAATGTTCTCCTGGCGTATCGACTTCTTAATGGACAGAGAAGGACCTTGTTCGTATTCCCATCTAGTCAATGACACAGGGCTCTCTGGGGTTTAGCAATGGGTATTATGTCATCTTACCCTGCCCTTCAGAAACCGGACCTGTGCTGTTTTTTATTCCTCCTCTCCCTCCTTTGCTCATTAACTATGTAGGAGTGAGATGAAGGTCTGGAACAGCTAGATAAGGTTGCTCACAGACCCTCATCCCTGTCTAGAATATGTGCTTGGACCTCCAATTTAAGCTTGTGTTGCTCTTGCATGAGCAGCAAAGATATATTTTTTTAAAAAGAAAATCTAAGGCCATTAAAATATCTACCACTGAAGGTTTTTTTTCCTTTCGGAGGTCTGTCTGCAAAGCGAAAAATCTGCCCATTCTCCCCTCCAATCTCATCACGTTATTCATAGTTCATTCCAGAAAGAGCTGACAGACCACCTACCTTAATTCCAGACGCTTACACACTTCATGGCATCTGACACACATGCACACATGCACACAAGCTAAACATTCCCCCTCGCATTGATGGGTTCCTCCTAGCTCTCTTTGTTTGACAGACAATCCCACTCAGGAGAGAACAGATTAAGTAAATGGCTTCAGGTGTTGTGGCATTATCTCAGTGCTTTCCAAAAACTGACAGCTACTACGGTCTACAGAAAACATCTTTTCAGAAGACGACTGGGCTCTGAAGGAAGACGGCTGAAGACACACTGAAGGTTAAAAAACAAGCTCACTGAAGGTAAATAATGTGAGAAATTAAAAACTGATTAAACGTGAGGCGTTTAGCTGGAAATTGAAACTGCCTCACAAACTCTACCACTCTGTATATCACAAATAAACAAATAAAAAGCAAGTCAACACTATTTGAAAGGCTAAACAGCCTCACTGGCATTTAATACCAGCCATCATTAGACATTTTATTTTGGAATGAAACTACTCTCATGTACAATATGTCAAAACAAGATTACCAGAGAATTAGTAGACTATTTTTCTTAATTACTGCCTGAACCTGGGAATCAAACAGCTCAGGAAAAAAAGCAATTAAATGAACATTTCAGACTCTCATCTCCAAGGTTTTCGCAGTGTGAGTGATCTCCTGATGGAACTGGGCATGAGTCAGAATTTAAATCTAATTTTGACTTCATGATTATCACAGTAATAAATTATCTGAATGTTATTTTTACCTCCTGTAGTCCCACTATGATTCAGAATGAGTTAAATCTGTTTTTTTTATATACATTTTTGTCATATCAGATACAATTTTGTAATATTCATAAATCTTTTTTTTGCACGACAACCTTAAAGGATCAACTTGTGCACATGTTAAACAGCAGCCTAAATATGGCTTTGATTCCATTTTTGATGGTATCGCGTTCAAGCTCAGCTGGAAAACAACAACACTTCTCTGTTTCTCGAAGAAACAGACGTATT
>JAPZDZ010000011.1:12348977-12360268 GCA_029783805.1 Acanthurus tennentii
AAAGGTAGATGGGATGCATTTTTCCGATAATATTTAAAGTGCAAGTGAACTAAAATCAGGTGGTTCTTCCTCTCCACCACACCCCAGCTGTAACACAGTGGAGTTTACAGAACTTTTACCGACACTGAAGCAAAGTTCACGGGCCATGAACGCGTCTTTCACTTTACCTTGAGCCACTCCGGGATCCACCAGGAGAAAAAGCAAGAGCCAGGACACGGTCAGCATCTCAGGAGAGGATCTCGGCACTCTTCCTCCTTCTCTGTCAGTTTGTGCGCCGTACCCCATAATGAGGAGTCAAACTCCGCTCTGAGGCAAGTCCGAGTCACAGAGAAATTGCGCTTAAACACGCACTAATGTCGCCCGATGTTGCAATCAAAATTAGTACCCCTCAAAACCCCGAGCGCAAAAAAAAAAATGGCTTTGAAGAAAATATATCCAGCGCCGTGTTGTTGTTGTTTTTTTGCATTCATACAAAACTGTAACAGTTTATGAAACAAGAGGCGGGTGTATCTCCGTCAGGAGGGATGTTGCGTTAAAATCTGTCTCCGTTTGCTTTTCCCCTAAAAGGTTCACGTGGTGTTTCTACAGATGTGAATCGATGTCTTGGTGGCAAATTCATGCTCCGGTTAGTCCCACGCAAAGAAATCAAAGTCCTCCGCTGAGTCCTCCCTCTCTGTCGCACCTTTCACGCGTGCAGGCAGGAGTGTGTGAAGCCGCGTGCGCCGCGCCTCGCGCTCCACTGACGGGACTGAACCGGGGGAAGGAGCCGTCTCTGCGGGCTACCTTGCTCCTTCAGCCAATCAAGTGCTCCGGCAAGTGGCGGCGCTGTATCAAAACCTGGCCCGGACAGCGGCGAGGAATGGATGCCGTCATGAAAAAGCATGATTCAATGTACACGCCAATCAGTGGAGTCAGTGATGCCTGCAGCGGTCTGGCCGGTGGCTTAAAGAAAGGAAGAAAAAGTGATCATTTTGAATTTCATTTCTTTCGGTTCCTCTTAGAAATTTCTGGAAACATATAGGAGCCACAGTCTAAAAAAATAAAAATAAAAAATTAATAATTAAAATAAAATAATAACAGTTTGACTAATGTGATGTAAAATTCAGGTATGTTGCATTGCTAGTTGTAGGGGTGGTGCTCAGATCCTATAGACCACCTTTAGTAAAGTAGGGCACTCTGTCTGCACTAAAATGTCCCTTATGACTTGCCTCACTTTATCTAATTATAAAAAATGTTGCAAACAACTAATGTAATTAAATTGCATCATTTTATTTATTCATTTATTTACATTTAAGAAGCTAGCTTTATCAACAGCTAAGTGGCCCAGTTGGTTTCGAAACCCAGGGGTCAGGTCCTCTGCAAAGGGTTCATAATTAAATATTTGATTCAGGGATTCAGATGGAACCACTGAGAAGTTGAGAGGGGATGTGTTTTTTTGGTGAGACTGTTATAGTCGTACACATTTTCAACATGACAGGGAACCCCAACTAGACACATAAGCAGCCACAAGAAAGTGCAGTAATCAGTCTTTAAAGATGATAAATAAATATTAAAGAGCAAAAAGTACGATACAAGTATTTCCCTGCAAAGTACAAATAGCTCACATTATGCCCCTGGACACATTTTGTATGTAAAAATTATGTAGAAACACTTTGCTATGATTACTATTCTGTTTAACGTGTCTTTAATAGATTAAAGGTTAAGAAACAGTGTAGAAAAAGAGTTGGAAGTGCAGCTACTCTTTCTTTCCCCTATATGTGGCTTTCACTGAGTCTGCTGTGCACCAACAATGGTGATTATCTGACATACTGAAATAGAAAGTGCAGTTAGCATCTTTTATCATTTTTGTTAGCTTGTAATTGACAGTGGCTGACACAGCATTTGTGCATATTGTGGTTGTGCTATTATAGACTCTTACTTTCTGTTCCGACACATCTGCTCTGCACTGGAGGTTTCAGGTTTCTTTGCCTGCGTTCGACTTTTTTGAATTTGAGATGTACCAAATGAAGCTTGCCCAGGGTGAGTTTGAATCTCATTTGTCAGAGAGGTGCACAGAAATTTCCCACATGGGTAGAGGAATGTGAACACACCCTCTTTAGGAACAAAAGGGTACAAGTCTGACATTTTAGGGAACACAAACAAGAAAAACAAGTTTTTGAGTGGATGGGATCTCTAAGTACAGTACTGGAGTTAAAATACCTTCCTTCCACCCCTGTGTATTGCAAACAGGTGCTTCCGTTCTCTGGCCTCTCTGTGTATTTTGAGAACATAAATCCTCATTAATTTAGCGCAGGCATTGCAACAGGAAGACATAATTTATCTGACTGGGCCCCGCACTCGCCCTTGTTTCTGCCACTCTAATTGTTATTTAGCAGTAGTAATAGCATGTCACAAAACCTGATCAATAATGATCTCAGCCTAACAGACATACTCTTGAACGAACACACACTCACAGACACAGACAGGCACACACACACACACACACATACATACACATGGCTTCAGCTTTGCAGGGGGAAACTTGTTCCAGTGATTCTGATAAAAGGCTGATGAGTAATTACATATGCATGACAGATGTCTAGGCAATGCCCCCGATACTTTGTGATTAATGTGAAATATGAGCTCGACACTATCTCAGCAGCAAAAGGAAATGTGATAACTTTTAAAATATGAATCTAATTTAAAAAGCATAGCATTCTCCTCCTCTCCATCACCAGCTTTTGGTGATGTCAATGGGCAGCTGACATCTTGCTGGCATTTCAATTTCAGAAAGGATATGCAGGAAATTGCTTTTATTCTTGACTAGGATGAGGCCAGTAGCTTTGGTTTGGGTCTCCAAAAATATACTATATATTGTATGGGCTACATAATGCACAGTTTGTGTTTATTCGGGAGTTCCTTTTGCCGTTTCTTTTGGAGCATGGATTCAACAAGGAGCTGTAAATACTCCTCAGGGAGGTTTGGTCTGTGCTGACTCCATAGTGATGCATTCATTCTGCTATCAATGCATTCCACATCATCCCAAAGGTGCTCTGTTTGGATGAGATATGAAGGGTGCACGAGCGACGGGAGGAAAACTGAGGTCACTGTCATGTTCCAAAAAAAACAATCATACAGCAGTGTGTGCGTGTGAAATTGCATCTTATCTTGCTGCCATGAAGGCCACATCCTGACACTGACACCTGGATGTCACATCCCACGCCAGGATTTCTCAGATCGTGCTTTATTTATTTATTTTTTTCCGCTCCTCGGTCATGCGGTTGTGGTGATGGCTCACATAGCCTCATTTTCTTGTTCTTTGCTGACTGGAGTGGAAAGTGGCGTAGCCCTCTGCTGCTGCAGCCCATCCAATTCAAGGTTAAATGATGTGTGCTTTCTGAAATGTCCTTTTGCACACTGCTGTTGTACTGAGCTGTCATTTATTTTTGGCCTGTTAACTTGAACAAGTTTCGTCGTTCTCCTTTGACTTCTCCCAAGAGCAACTCAGGGGGCTGATTCTGTGACATCTTGAGGTCTCAGCCTGCTCAAATGATCAAATCCTTTCTGTTGTTTCTGTCTCGTGTTTGTCCTGAACACAGTCAAATCATCTTTAAAGGATATTCTTTTGATCTAATTCAGAGTTAGTTATGCACACTGGTATCCGCTCTTTTGAATTCATTCTACCCCTCAGAGACATTATACATAAAAACTCGAATAGAAAACTGATTTTTTTAAAAACTTTAAAACACAGAACTCAATCCAAATACCAATAGAAAAATGTTTCACACTTGTAGATTCAATGTTTTCTCTTGTGTGTCTCTAAAGCTGTTAGGTTAAGTTCAAGGTTTGGTCATCTTTGCCTCTCATTGCAGTATAATATTTGTCATAACTGTATCTATTCTAAAGGCATGATAGATAGTTTTCCTGTGCAGAATGAATAAGAGACGGCAGAAAGATGTCTTCAGCCTTTATGGGCACGAGGAAAACATTCATGTAACTTTAAACACTCACGGCTGACCTTTTGTAAGCTTTTGAGAAAAGGATATGGCATGTGCGCCGGGAGTGAAAAGCCTGAATATCACAGAAATACTGAGGCGTAAATGCCCTCCAGATTGTTAACATGCCCCTTTCAGCAAATAAAGAAACCTTTTTTGCCGGTAGGACGGCTCCTAGATGGATGTTTCAGTCTCATAGGAAACTTGACACTGGAGCGGAGGACAACCCCAGGAGGGCAGCCGTGTCTGAGATGCTGGAAGTGGAGTGTCTGGAGCGAACAACCACAAGCAAGCTAAAAGTCACTCGAATCAAACATCTTGTCCAAATTTGCTTTCAGTTTAAGAGCAACTGAACCCTTGAACTTTGTCTGCGTGCTTTATGCTTTATTTACGCATGACTCACTGTCTGAGTCATTTAGTTGTTTGCTTAAATTGAAAAGCACCTCAGAAGATAGATGCTGAGCGTGTGGGTTTCATCTTTATTGCCTCCAAAAAGGGAAGTGCTAAAGTTCATCCAATTTGAATTACAGTATCTTCTTAAGGCTTTATATAGTTACTAACCTTAACTGACATTCATCCCAGTAGTTCAAGTGGGGGACAGTGGTACAAGAGCCTCTTGTGAATCTCTTCTGATGAAGCTTCTCTGTTTTTGGGGGCATGCTAGCTGTATGGCTAAAATGAGAGTATTGTCTGTAAGCAAGTTGAAACTGAAATAGCTCAACTATGGGTAAATAGACTTCGATCAAATTTTATTCAGACATTCATGTCCCCCAGATGAGGAATCCTACTGATTTGTTGATCACCTCACTTTTCATCTGGGGCCATCAGGATCATGATCCCTAGGCAATGAAACCTCATAACCTTTACGTTGCCACCAGGAGGTTGACATGTCTGTCTTTCCGTGAAATGTCTCAACAACCTTTGAGATGAATGTCATAAAATTTGAAATTGTAATTTGTGTCCCTCTCATGATGAGTGATAATAAAATGAGTGATGCCCTGCTTTTCCATCAGGTCAAAATCTTAAATTGTCCATTACTTTAATGGCCAAATATCTGCAAAACTACTGACAGCTTTACAATGCTAATTAGCAGATTTAGTGCTAACATGGTGAGCTAATATATTAAACCTCGTACCAGCTAATAATCTGGATGACATTGTGAGCGTGTTAGCATGCTGATGTTAGCTTGTAGCTCAATGCACTGTTGAACCTAAGTGCAACCTCGCACAGCTGCTAGCATAGTAATTATACATGGAAGCAAGGTGCACGTTCTGGAAGACAAAAGCACCACCTGTCCTTTGACCGAATGGGATGCTGACCAGGCAAAACCTTTAAAACAAGAGGCAGCGATGATCTCTGGGCCCATCTGGCCACACTTCTTATACCAACATCTAAAAAAAAAATCAGCTACATGATAAATGCTTGCTTTACTTCTGCAAAAACACTGAGACACTGCTTTTAAAATCTCCTCCTCCAGACTCTAAAACCCACTCAAGTGTAAGTTTCATATATTGTAAGTACGCATGTATTCAGCTAGCATTAGCTGTATTCATTTTTCATTTGTAATGTTAACCTTTGAGTTTAAAATAATTACATATGTAGTGCACATATAGTGGTGTTTTAGGCTCTTAAAAAATATTAATGAATAATGATTAATTAAAATTAATATTTAATTGGTCAGTAACTCTAAGTCATTTATTAACAGAGTTCTTTTTAATTCAAGTAGGTTTCTCAAAGGTCAGTTTTACTTTCACCAGAGTAATTCTTCGAAAGAGTAACTGAACTTTTACTTGAGCACAGCTTTTCAATACTCTATCCACCACTGCATAAAAATGACACAGTAAACAAAATCTGTGTTATCTACCAGACAAAATGCTCCATTTCTGAACTGCTCTATAAAACTGTGGAGGACGGCAAAGAAGTGCATCACAGACGTGACATCATAGAGCCGTTCTCAGTGGGATCCAGGGCTGAGGTCGTTACCACATACTGCATACTCTTAATCCTTTGTTGAGAGATATGTTCCTCAGTGCTGCACGACAGACATCCCGTATTCCCGCTGAGCGCTCACAAGGCCTCTGTCTCTCCCGCCAGGCTGTGATCAATTAGACCGAGCGACAGACAGTCAGACAGATTGATAGGCAGACAAACAAACAGAGAGATATGCAGGCAGACTGATGATATTGCAGAGGTAATGTAGTGCAGTTTGTATTTGGTACCCACTGTTCAACCCCAACCCATCCCCCTTCCCAACACTATGCACGCACACACAAATAGGCCTCGGCTTCTTTCTAATTTTACAGATAAACATCACTGAGTGAAAATGGAATTGGAAATTAATCACAGCTATAAATTATGTCACCTTTAGGGTATCCTTCTTCCTCATCCTCACAGTTACAGGTAGATAGCTGGAGTTCCTCCTGGTGCAGAGCTGCAGGAAAAGGGGGGAAAGCTGAATGATGACAAATGGTATAATATGATTTGCACACAAAGCATTGGTTTGGGGTTGTTTTTTTTCATATTTTTTATAACTGTGAGCCACAGAGACACAGTGAATGGCGGTGTCTGCAGTGTGTGCCACACAATAAAGCTGCTTTCCATCGCTTTGGGCACAGTTTACTGCTGCTCTTGATATCAGTATTATAAGTGATTTGCAGCTCCGTATGTGGCAAGGAATCAAAACTTAATTTAGGCAGATAAAGATGCCATTTGGGAGGGAGATAAAGTGCTGCATCATGGGAGATGTGTTCCCCAGCCTGCTCTCAGCTCCTCACCCTTACAGCGCCCTCAGATTTACTAGCTCTTTTTTCCTGCTCCATAAAACAGCAAATCTGCTCGCCAGGCGACACAGGCAAATGTTAATGGATTCATTTGTCAAGAACCTTCCACTTATTTACAGTCCTCCTCCATTATCGTTGCTCCTCCTCTAAGAGAAAAACCAGTGGCCAAAGTCAAAATATCGATTTGACTGTCCATCACAGCTGTGAGTCACCCTGTAAAACACAGGAAGACACTGCTGCCACCAGGAGTGTGTTTTGACATGACAGTTACACAATCAATGCACAACAAGGTTTTTTATATATGTACATTTTGGAGAGGGGGGAGGTTCTTACCGTCATTGCCTCTATTTAATCTGATAAATTAAAATAATTAAATGAAACGTTTTTGCAATTCACATTTACACGTAAAACAGTTTTTTTCTGCTTTAATTTATTGTCCTAAAATGCTGTTTTTTAATTATGCAATACAAAGAATGTGAATTGAATCTTGCTTCGACAAGATATTTCAAATTTTATTTTTGCTTTTCCAGAAATGTGACTCCATGCCTCTTTGCATGTCCGGAGGGATGATGTTTTTTTGGACTGTTGATCCAGCTGTCCATCTCTCCTCATGAATGCAATATCTCATTAACATTATGAGGGTATTTCTTTATATTTGGCAAATAAAATCAAAAATCTAATCAAAACACCTACCTGGATGAATCGATTATGATTTGATGGTCAAAGATCAAACAAACACTTTTTTGGCCATAACTCAAGACTTCACACACCAGTTCAGACAAAAAAAAAATCCCATGAATGTTTAATGGGATAATATAATGAAGTGATTACATTTCACACCCAAAAGGTCAAAGGTCAGCTTCACTGTGACATCATAATGCCTTGCAAAAACACTTTCCTAACCATTTTTGAACACCATGACTCAGAAGAGGAGACTGTGGCCATATTTCACGTTTGGTTGGATACTGAATTGGTGACACTAATCTTACATGTCAACCTTGAAAGTGTGCAGATTGAGATCTTCTGTGCTGCTGAGCCTAAAATAAGTGTTAAGCATCCATGTTTTTAAGTATGTAGCTGTTTTTGCCTCAAAATCCATATTTGAAGCATTGTAGTCCAACACAAGCTGATTGATACTGAGCTTCAGGTGACTGTCATTGCACGATGTGACGAAGCTCTCTACCAGATCTATCAGTCAGAACAGTGGCAACTCCCATTTTTAATACATTTAATGCCCTTTGTTAATTCCATCTTCAGGTCTCTGAAGTCTTCAAAACATATATTATGAG
The DNA here is from genome assembly GCA_029783805.1 of Acanthurus tennentii. Classification (NCBI taxonomy): domain Eukaryota; kingdom Metazoa; phylum Chordata; class Actinopteri; order Acanthuriformes; family Acanthuridae; genus Acanthurus; species Acanthurus tennentii. The sequence goes on from JAPZDZ010000011.1 coordinate 12,357,021, forward strand.
TCTGGCAAGACAAGGATGTAAACTGCAACTTGATGACTTTGCGGAGGCACACAACTGCAAGGCAGTAATTCTAGTTTTACTGTGCAGCCAAAGAAACATCAATCAAACTGATGTTGCTTTATTCATTTTATGAATGGCTTCTTATATTTTTGCAAATTAACCTCTTGAATTGTTTTATCAAAAAAAACAACATACTGAGTTTAATTGTCAGTGGTATCATTTGTGTTTGGTTTTTGTTTCATGCAGATAAAAAAAAAAATCATCTCTTGGTTTCAAAGAAACTCTCTAAAAATAATTTTTGGGCTTTTAAAATTTATGAACTTTAAACAACCAGAGAGCATGTCAAGACGGGAGAATGTTTCATGGCGAATGTTTCATTTATTTGTATTTTTTGCTTCAGAAAGTGTGCAGAGTGAGGAATCGGGTTTTAAATATTTTACAGAGGGCTTGCTTTGCTGAGAGAGAATGGTTCAAGGCGAAAAATGGAAATTAAATACACTTCACCTGAATATTGAACTGTTTTACATGAAATTACATTTTGTTTAAGCTTCAATTAGAATAGCCTGACAAAAGGTTTATTAATGCCGCTTGTACTCACCACATATACAGTACTGAAACTTCTGGCCTTGATTAAATTAGCCAGTTGCAGCCCCCGAGACCACCAGGGCTGCTCCTCTGTGACTGCTGACGCAAGCCAGACCTTGACCCTGTGCACCAGCCACTGATAGTTCAGACCCCTCGTTTGAGCACTCAGCCTGGAGAGAGAAAGGTGAGAGTCCCGCTGTGCCACAGAACAGAAACCCCCCCCTCCCTCCACCCAACACATCTTATATCTTCTACACCGCTCAGGTCTGTCTGTGCCCTGTGCTTCTGGATCAAAGCTTCCAGCTGCAGACTGCTAAGTATCTGTCCACATCTGAGCCAAGCAGACATCACAATCTGAGCAGAAATACGACCGAAGGATCCACGGCTACTGGTTTAGCTGCAGTAAGTACTTGTTCCAGCGGTAGTAGTAGTTGTAGTCGTACTTCATTAATCCCTCTCGGGCACATTTTTTTTTTTTATCACACAAACATCAAAAGCAACATAAGAAGCAGAGCCAAACATAAGCAGGTCACACACAAGCCAAACCCTCATACATATGCACAGCTAATTTACTAATTCTAGTATATAGCATTCTAGCTAAAAACAAAAAAAAAAATGCCAGTGCAAAGTTCGTTCCTGCAGAAACAAAAATTAAATGAGCTGTTTTCTCCCTTTTCCATGGAACTTTATGTTTATATACGCGGTTGATGCATCAGCCTTGGTTCCTCTGTGCTTATTTCTGATCTTTTTGTTAGTTTAGCTGAAACTAAAGCTTATCGTGTCATTTAAATTACAGTCAGTCAAAGACGTTAACACTTCAATAGTCTGGGCTGGTGGTATTTCAACAGGGGAGCAGCACAACAAGTCAACAAGGCAGCAACAGAATGTCTGTGATTCACTGTTTAATAAACACTAAGTACGTCCTTGAAGAATAGTATTTACTTGCTTTCCACGGCATGTTGTGACTCAAATCCACAGAGGATCCTCCATGGCCTTAGCTAACTATATAAAAGCTTCTGATTATCTCTCTTTCACCTCGGCTCACGGGCCACACTCTCATGGTGTCTACAGCACCGCAGCACCTCACAGTCGGCAATCCATACATCAGTTTCATCAGCCTTCATTTCCTCTTTCCTTCTCATTCTTTTTTTTTTCCTTTTCTAAAAGTCCCCCACCTCCCATCCGGGGAAATGGTTTGGCCTTTCTGAAGTAAACAGGCATTAATCACTCCTTGAGAGAGAATTGTCCAGGGGACAGCCCAAGGCATTTGAGGGGGGCCACACAGAGGCGCATGGGACCAGGAGATAGATGCTGTAGGGTTGCGGGGTGTTATGGCCCCCTATGGGAGGTGTACGGCACCAGCTGATGGGGTCAGTGTGTCCACCTTGGGTAAGTGTGTCAAGGACATGAGAGGAGGAGGTGGGACTTTTTGCTCTGTGTGAAACAGGCGGCTGTAAACTAGAGCAGTGGACTGACAGAACGTTATATGTTTCATCTTTAGCTTCTCTTTCTCCCCTTTTTAACAAGGATACAAGGAGTTCACACATGTGGAGCATAAGCATAAATTAATGAGTGATCTGTCATGAATATGAGAGAGAGTGGGGGGAAAAAAACATCAGACACTTCCACTGGTAAATGTCAGAAAAAGATCCACTGTTTACTCTCACTTCTGCCTACAAAATCAGGATGTAAATGTGGTATTATTTTGTATCCTTTGACATTTCCAAAACTTGTTATTTACCACAAAATCTATTTTTAGCAGGAAGTTTATGGCTGTGGCTTCAAAATACTGCAAATCTTCATCATGAAAATGAGGATAAATGTCGATGATTTCTCAAATTTTGATTTACCGTGCTCATCATTAATTCTACAACAGATAAATAACACACAGATGAATAACACAGTCTTATGGTTTATGAACCATGAATGGCAATTAATATTGAAATTACAATTACTTGAATGCCTCAGGTAACCATATTAAAAGTCTTTTTTTTGTTAAAAAAATAGTATTAGCTTAAAATCAATATGTTATTACTCATAATGTTTGTCTTTTAGTTCAGGCTTTTAATGTTTAATATGTCTCTCTATTATTTCTATACAGCTAATGGCACTTCACTTAAAAGTATTGCATTTTACTTACATCCTTTTCCCTCTGTTTAAAAATCAGGTAAATGTTAACAAAGTCAAGTATTTTCTGACGCTAACTGGCTGTCACTTGCATTAGCAATCTCTGCTAATTAGTTCTAGCACACTCATGACATGTTTTATGATACACCGAGGCTTAAAGATGCAGTAAAATGACCACAGATCATTGTCATTCATCCTGATCATCTGCTATTTAATTAGAATCCGCAGTGAATTCAGAGGCCATTATTATTCAGTCCACTTTAATTATTCATTGAGGTCCAGAGTGACATTTTTGATTGCAATGAATAGAATTTTATCAACAGGAATTTGAGCTTCATTTCTTAGAAAATTCATAGAAAACTCATCAAATTAGAGATGAGAGTAGTTGACTTTTGAATCTTAAACGCTGATAAATTACATGAAGGAATGTTTCTGCACTTAATCTCTTCAAGGTTAGAGAAGCTCTCACAAATGATCTCACTTCTTAACATTTATTTAGAAATGAGACATTATTTTGTCCTACTTCCTCCACTCAG
>JAPZDZ010000011.1:12360368-12375666 GCA_029783805.1 Acanthurus tennentii
AAGCTCTCACAAATGATCTCACTTCTTAACATTTATTTAGAAATGAGACATTATTTTGTCCTACTTCCTCCACTCAGCAATTAAGCTAGGCTAGCACAGCAGCTCAGTGGAAGGCGATGTGTTGATCAGTTGGTCCTCTAGTTTTTTCTACACTGCGATATCACAACATTAAATGGAATTTTACATTACTTTTTTTCACAAATATTCTTGGTCTTCGGATGATGAATCCTGCTGACTTTGGTGGCCCTCTAGCTTTGCATACCCAGCCCCAGTGTCAGTGCTGGAGAAAGGTCAGGAAGCACACATTATCATTCTGCTTTACTGGAATAAAATAAGGCCTCAAAGTTTTTGTTCACATACTTTGTGAAATAGTTCAACATCTTCTTGATGGGATGGTACAAACTTCTGTGAAAAGTTATTTGGTTTCCGTGGAAATAAATGGGAATATGTTTTTGTTCCCATGTTTTTCTTCAGCACAGAGACAGCACAGAGTTCTATAATGGCTTCAGAGATGCTCATACTTTTCCTCCAGCGCCACCAGGTTGACATTTAAATTTTGTTTCCTGAAAGGTCTCCATGACAACTGGATGGATTCCTGTCAAATTTGGCATTGACATAACTTTGGTGATTCTTTAACTTTCCCTTCAGTGTATGGAAATCAGCACAGGCTTACAGTGTGATACATTATACCATACATTTAGTCTGCTGTGTATTATAACTCACCAATCTACAGAGGATGGAAGACTTTCCTCCTTTAACTGTGATCACTGTGATGAAGTAATGGAGGAAAGTATCAAAAGTGTTTTTTCAGTGTTCAGCTGAATCTTGTTTGAGGCCTCAACAATCTGAAGTAGACAAATAAAGATGGAATCTTCAAAAATTATAGTCGTTCGTGTTGAATTCCCTCTTTTTGTGTTTCCCTGTTTAGCTGTGGTGGAAGGATAATATCAAAAACAAAGAATTTAATGCTAAAAAGACTAACTTTAGAAAATACTTACTGAGTTGTCTGACTCAGGCTGCCAAAGCTTCATATTAGCTTCAGCTCCTCTTTGGATTAAATCTCTGGGCTAAACAGGGACTGCATTTCTCTCACATTAGAGTAAATTATCTCAGAGGAGAAACAACAGCCACCAAAAGCATTTTTATCAAGTAGTCATTCGACTGTTGTTTTAAGACAGAACCCATCCTTTAAATGTGATTTAAGTCATGTGTTGTTTGTGGTATGTAAAGTTTCGTAGAGCTTCATAAATCTGCTTGAAGCCAATTTAGCTTCGGCTTCTCCTCAGCTTCTTACAGCCACGGCACTCAGCTAGACAGCAGGGTGACATATGTTCCTCATCTTAAGTGGTGCTTTAAAGGGTATTGATGGTTTAAAAGCAGCTAGTAAGAGATCAATGTGGAAACTTCTTTGTCTGTTCGGGTCATGATGGCAGTCTGGTGGACAATAATCAACCCTATTGATGGAGACTCTTAAAGAGCTGCGCCAAAACGTCTTCAGCACAAGTGTTTTTGGACACATTACAAACTGAGTCTAATGATCTAGCCTCAATTACACATTTCACTTGGGGTTTTCTATATATAGAACTGTTTTTTTATGTGCTTAATATGTCATTATATCACACCAGTGTTTGTTTTTGCCATAAAATCACTGTGGAAGTAAGCAGCATTAAAGGTCCTTTGCTTCAGGCGAAGTGACAGTTGGGCAACAACTGGAGTCTTGGCAAAGCAGAGGCAACTCTGTGAACTAGCCAGATGGCTGCCAAGCAGTGTTTGGGTATAATTGTGAAGGAGGGGAAAAGCAGATTTCATACTTAAATTTATCTTTCATGTCTTTAATAATCTAAAGCTCCACAAAGCTGTCAAACAGTTTGAACATTTTATGTTTCCAGCCTTTCAAATGTCTCTAAGCAGAACAAAAGTCATACTGGAAGTAAGCCGCTGGGTATTTTCTAATATGATTATGTAGAAGTGAAGTTTTTTTTTAAATACATAACTAACTTGAGAAATGGTTTTTTACCTCCATTTTCACAAAGAGAATATTTTAAAATGAAATTTTTGATGCCATCTCTTCTTATTCAGTGATGATATAATTAATCGTTTCACAGTATTCTGAATCATTCCCAGTTGGCAGTCACAATGAGGCAGGATCATGCAAAAATCCAAATTCCTGTTGGATGAGAGAAAAAGGGGCAGCATAACGTTCGGAGGCATGAAGGCTCTCCACTTTCTCTCAGGTGCTTTCATCTCGTTCGTCTGAACGTCGGGCCTGTTGTCCTTTGTTGGGGTGTGAGTTTCAGCTGTGTTTTGAACTGACACGACACAGCCAGGGATGTTTGTACATCCAGCGTTTGAATTACGGAGGAGTAAAGGCCTGCGTGGTGATGTATGAGCAGGATGTCAGGTCTGTCTGTTAACAATGATTTATGAACGCTTCGGGGGGGGAGGCAACGCTGGGTTGCGGTAATGCAGTCAGACTGAGAGAGCTACTGTAAACAGACCTAATGAAGGCTCACACAGGAATCCATTACACCTTTTTCACTTTCCACGCTCATGATACTGCATGAGAAACTGTCTCATTCCAGGAAAACGAAGGGACAAAATACTTCACTGAAGCATCTCAGAGAAACATTGTTCTGCAGACAAAACCTGATTACACAAGTGAGCTGCCTCAAGGTAGAGGAGGGAATCCGAGAAAAGACTTATCTCAAAAATGTCCCCTTTCTAAACTTCAAAATCTGCATCAACCCTCATGATGTTCAGACCAACATGACAGAGCTGGAATCTGTTGCAAAAGACCTGGATCATGTTCTCCTGTAACCCAACACTCACACTCATCAAAGAAATTCCAATAAGCTGTAGAGACATTTCCCAGAGAGCATCCTGTGGGGTTCCTGGTGGCAGGCAGCACTCATGGGTGGGGTCAGTGTGTCAAACTCCAATCCTGCCCCATTACTCAGCACAGGTCCCATTAATGTATCAGCCATCTGATCTGCACAGCTGCAGAGCTGGAGGGGGGGGGCGGGCATGTAAACACAAAGAGCAAGGAACTCAGGGAGAAGAGGGTGAACGTGGAGAGCTGGGTGCGTCGTTGCATAAAGTGCAAGCCATTACTGCTCCTGGTCGCCGCAACGCAGACATCGAAGCAAAAACTGTCAGCGCAAGGTCAAATCAATCGAAGAACAGCTGATTTACTTTGGTCCCTCCAGAGGTCGTGAATGATCGCTGGGGAAGCGCAGAGAGAGAATTGAAGTGTATTTTTCCGCGTGGTAAATGCATGTGTCTGTGAAGAGTCGTGTGTGCAAAAGTGTGCAAAAGTGTGTGTTTGTTCATGTGCATCCTTTTCTGGGAATGACCTGCTTGTCTCATTAATAGCTTGTTGCCGGAGGGCCACAATATGCAAACCAAGCAGGAAAAATGTAAATCAAAATTCCCCTCCACCGCCACCACCACCATCACCACCCCATCCATGGTCACACACACTCACTGACATAACACCGGTAAACACACACACACATTCAGTCACAGTGCATTCCAATTATTCAGCTCATAAAGCACTTACAGTCCTGATAAGTAAGGATTTTAATTTGTAAATAAATATGCTACTAAAAGAGAGACAAGACTCTCTTCATTATTTTTTTTTTCCCTCAGCATTTAAGTTGTTTGTTCAGTTCCATTCATGTAAAGGTAAGCAACCGTTAATGGAAGATTTTGTACACCAGGCAGGGATTCGTTTTTGCACCTCATACATACAGCATATTGTTCCACAAATCTGTTTTAGCACTAAGCTTGAATGCACAGCAATGAGTAAACACTGTGCTTATGTTCACTGAGGGAATGAACAAATCAAAAAAGCGCCATAAAAATGTAAAAAGCAAATGTTCCTAAATCCCATTTGCCTAAAACAATTAGGCAGGATGTTTTAAAACAGCATATTTTTTAAAAAATGCTGCAGACAAAATTGCACCTGGACGGCCCTCGCTCTGTATATTGAGCAGAAAAGTAGAAGCATAAAAATGAACAGCTACCAGAGAAGATCATGTTATCGATCCAGCAGCTCCAGTAGTGGCAACCAGACACTGAGTGGGTGTTGATGAAAAAACAAAAGATGGCTTTAATTGCATTTTTCTTGTTGTTTCTCTGCACCAGCCTGGAGCCTGAAGAGCTTTCCACCGGACCCCTGCTGAGACGGGCCGTGGCGGGAGAACTCCGGCTTTCAGGCAGACTTCACTTCAGGCTCAGAAGCAGGGGAGACAGGATCTGGTGGAGTCCCTTTTGGGCGGAGGGGCGGGTGATATCCCAGGACCCCTGCTCTGTTTCTGCTCCGGGTTACTGTGGCTATAGCAGGGGGTCCTCCCTTTCCAGTCCCTAAAGGGTCTCCTCACCCACTGGATGAACTACAATTAAAAAAAAAAAAAAGTAGAAATCAAACACTGAACACCTCGTCAACCAGCTCTGAAGACAATTGCAAAGATGAACTGAGAGGATGGAGTTGTTTGAAAATCTGAACATGAATCCTGCCAATTGATATGAGAATTAGTTCATCATGTAGTCGATGAAACCAAATGATCAAGTGTTCAAAACACATTTATTTTCTATTTTATATCACAACATTTATCCGTGGTTTCATGGCTGTTGTCATTCTGTAACAATTATGGTGGAAAATAATCTCACCACTTCTTTTCCTGACACTTTTTTTTTTAGAGATTTGTTATTTCCATTTGAAAGCACAAATTCTCAAAAATGTGGCTTTTCTCTGCAAAAAGCGAAAATGTTTAAAATGCAAATGTATGCTTGCTTGCAAGTATTTCAAGCAAAAATTTGCATTCTGACAGTCTTGCACTTGGAGAGCTTTTTGCAAAAAAAAAAAGGAAAAAAAGTGTTTGCAATAAAGCTTCAGTGACTATGTTGCAGTTAAATCCCTCATTTTTCTTCCCACACCTTCTTTCTACTGTTGGGGTGAGCTATCTTGTAGGTACAATGAAAACACTACGGGTCTCAATTTCATCGACATTGTTGCTACACTTAAGTGCAGTAACCTAATCCCTTCTGAAACAGAAGGGTTTCAACCTTAGCCAGCGGGCTGGGAGGGGAAGGAGAGCTGAGTGGAAGTGGAGGAGGGTGTTGTCACCACACTTTACAGCATTATGGCATACTGTAGAAGTGGCAGGGGCCTCAGGGTCATTTAGATAGGGTTCCTCTACCCCGAGGTGTTAAATTCAAAACCACATTTATTATCACAAAAAAAGCTTTTCTTTCAGCATCTGCTCACTTAACTTTAATTATAGCTTCCTTTCAGGGGAGGAAGGCCATTAAGCTGGGTTGGGTCCTTCATTCTCTCTCCTTCTCTCAGTGCTGTGTGGAGCACTGTGTTATGGCTGGATAGAGCTCTGATATATGGAAAGGTGAAATTTATTCTTCTTCTTCTTCGCTGTGCCAGTAAACACTCCACAAGCTGAGATCTACAATCCCAAAGGATTGAGACAAGCATTTTGAAGTAGAAATTTCAAAAGAAAAAGTAGGCAGTGATATGAAAGGCTTGGTCTGCAGCTGTCGTCACTGTAAACACGATCCGCGTATTAAAGACTATACTGTGTTTTGGTCTGTGTGTGTGATCGTTCGGATTCACCAGTGTGCACTTTTGTTTGTGCACATGTGTGTTTATCCTTCTATAGGCCTCGTGCACTTGGCCCATTTTTCGTCATTGTGCAGTGAGTACCCCACTGGGGAGGAAGACGAGGGAGATTAACTATGTTTCCTGTTGGTGAGGCTTTGATGTTAAGTCCTGGGGGAAACGCTGTTCAGTCACATTTTCCCTTCATCTGCTGTATGCCATTCACCATGTACAACCACCTCCAAAGTCACGGAGCCCTTCATGCTGTTCGCTGCCTGCATTTCCAGACATCAGTCATGTTATAAGAACAGCATATAAGTTTGACCCTCAACTTGTTGAAAAAGCATTTTTTTGCCTTGTATTGGTTTCAGGTGAGAAAGAACAAGGAGCTTTTCTGACACACAGGAACTCTGGGACTGCGTGCATGTTGGTGCATGCTGCTGGTAGTTACAATACAGACCAACAGAACGCGGAAATGATCCAATGAAATTGCTTGAAATGACAGTGTAAGTTTGTCTCCTAAACAAGGAAATACATTAAAAACAACACAAAACACAAACAGTGTTTTGATACAATAAAGTTGCAATTTGATATAAAACTACTCAACCCACTGAAGTGACTCACAGGGTTCATTATGTACCATTTTTAGGAACAAAAGAGATAAAATCAATGCAACAGAACAAAAATATGTTCCTTTTTTGTCAAAATCTTGTTCCCCACTATGCACCTCCATCAGCAACAGTTCAGTTGGAGTTCAGCTGGCATTGTAGGTAGTAGCCGCTAATGTAGCCTCAAGCTGCTAGCCTCAAGCAGAGACAAGGAGGCGGCTACAGAGGTCTGCTAAGCTCACTTCTTCTTAACTCCAAACTCTCAGATTTTTGGGGTTTTCAAACTTGTAGTGTTCAGCAGCAACAGACAGTGGGGTCGACACCGGGGGAATCGCCTCAAATGACATTGCTTGAGGCCATTTGGAGCCACATAAAGTTTTAGACAACTTTCTTCAAATGTATAGTTGTATTCCCAGAGACCTGTAGACAGACTCTGACATGTAAAGTTGGTGGAGTTAAACTTTAAAAGCTGTTTCAACTTGAGTTTAAGATGATCCCAGTCTTGATCAGTTTCGAGTTCTGTGGGCAAGGAGCTCCACACACTGATCCCTTGACCAGAAAAGGACATGTCAAAAGGAGTGTTTACCTCAGGACACCTTAGTTTCCACTAGACACACTCAGTGTTTACAAGTTTTATAGTAGTTAATTTGATAAAGAGATCAAAACTTAGCATATTTTATATCTCAGATTATAGCAGCACTGGGATATTATTCGCTTCCTGGCCAAAATTAGATTAAGGCAGAAATTTACTGCACTATGGGGTATAGTTTTGAATATTATATTATCTTTATACAAGTTGGTCTGTAAACAAAATATGAAAATGTTCACAGAACAATTCAGGAAGTTATTAAAATGCCCCACAGGGCTAATTATTGTCTTTGCTTTTATCACAGATCACCTAGTGAAGATAAAGCACATCGTGTTTTGTGAATCCAAATCTTGATAACAATGACACAATGATGACGATAACATGTTTAATCTTCTGAGGCTTTTTTTTTTTTCTGTAGAAGGAGGGAAAATAAGAGGGAAAGTATTTAGATCCAACATCTCAGCTTTCTGTGGTTACTGGGACTGAATCAAAGAGGACACAGAGTACGAAAGCAACTGCTCTTCTATGTTGAAAAGCATGTGGATAATATTTTTGGGGGTTTTTTTTATTATGAGCCCTGAATACTCTACATTTCATGTTAGAGCATGTTGAGACAATCAGTGAAGATTTAAAGTAAGTCTTGAGACATCAAAGAATGAGAAGACAGTTAACTGAACACTTAGTGGCATGGCTACAAAGGTTTGAGATGAGTTGAACATATGTGTGTGTATCTGTGTGTGAACTTGTCTAAGAAGTCCTATTTTGTCCTGATGCTGTGAGCACAAATGTTCAAAGTACATATTTATCAGCCCGTTCTAACTCACAAAAGTCACATACAGCAGTTTGGACAGGTGTAATTGGCATCACGTCTTAAAGCACAAGGTTCCTCCTTAGTGTCTGCGTGTGATTATTGGGCTTTTTAAATAACTCCAATGTAAACCCATCTGCATCATTACTGCACATTATTTCACATAAGCAGTGTTGATACCAACACTTATCTGGTGCTTTAAGCCCCCATTTCAGTAAGACTGACCAGCCAAAAGGGCCACTAGCCACAGGGCTAACAGAGCTAGCTAACTGCAGCTGCTAGCCAAAAAGAGCTTTACAGCGAAGAGCAAAGGTTAGATGTAACTCTGCAGATTCACTGCTCTGGTTCTTTTCTCAATGCATTGTACTTTTAAAACAGCAAGCTTTTCACAGCCTTAAACACATGTTTAAAACAGCAACTGTTTAACAAGGCTAACCACCTGTTAAATGGCTCTTTAGGAGAAAGACTTTGGGTGTTGCACCATAAAAAATGAAAAAGTGACATTAAGAGGGTCCTCACTGCTGCAATATGTGACGAGTAAGGGGTTGAGAATGTGTTAGTAATTTTTCTCCCTTCCTCTTTTTCCTGTTTTTTCATAAACAATTCTTTGTACGCTTACTATTAATTATAATTTAAGCAATATTTCGAGTTATAACTATAAAGCATTTGGCCTCCACGGCAGATGGAGCCCTCTCTCAGGCTGTCATTATGATTGACGATTGAGACGGTACATGAATTTCAAATCCTGGAGGAACATACGGGGCTGGCAACATAAACAGGTACAAAACTCCAGTAATAGGACTCGAAAGTAGGCAATTAAAAGCTGTAAATGTAAATCAGCTGCATCCGCCGTATTCCCACTTTTCCCATCTTCAGATGCTGGTGAACCGAGGAGACCTCCCCCTCCTATTGTTTGTTCAATCCTCCTGCTCCATCATAAGAGACTGAATGGAGCCCAAGAAAAACAGGGTCTCTGCACCTTTTGCATTAAATTTTGGGTCATGTTTAAATCTCCCAACCCTAAATCAAGAACAGAGGAATCGAGGATGGTGGCCAGTTAATGCACACAGATAGACAGACCCTGTTTGGATATCTGAGCACTGGTGTGAAGCCAAGCGTGGCTGCGATCAGCCCTTTTCACACATCGGCAAACGCCATTTCTCCTGCATGAATACTGGCTTCATGTTCAGCAGCTTTTTTTTTTTTTTTTCCCCAAATATTAAATATCTTTTGTTTCCTGAGGGAGTGTTTAATAAAGTGCTTCCCTTGTAGTTTCACAAATGACAACGAACCGGAAAAAAAAAGAACAAATAATTAATAATTTTGAAAAATATTGTACCACTCCCCTGTTCTATTTACTTATTTATTTAACAATCTGTTCAATGTCACTTTAAGATCTTACCCTCTGGTCAAAGTAGCTTATTGATGTCATCTTTTGAGAGACTCCAGATTGAACAGAGCTGATGAGAGGACTATAATTTACCAGATGGCACATTGTGTGTTCTTCCTTTTTTTGGCAGTCTGACCCTACTGAATATTGAGATGAGAGACCAGCTTGGATTCTCTGGGAAAAAAAAAAGTGTGAAATTTCTTGGAGTGACTGTATTATCTGTCACCTTCTGCATCAGACTGGATGTGCAGCCACTGACGGCTGACATCGTATTGTTGTGGCAGGGATGTGTTTTGGTTTTTGTCAGTGAGAAATAATGGCGACACGGTGATAGAAAAATTCAGACGCTCACTCAAGAAGCAATTTGATGGTTACATAAGCACATTTAAAGGACACAATGTATGCATACGTCTGTGCTTTCTATCAATTTAAATTTGATTCGCTGAGCTGCAAGCCTATAGAGGTCCGGATCAATCAGTCTTTGTTCAGTTTGCACACAAGCATCAGTCAAACATTAAAAATGATCATCAAATGTTGTGTTTTTTTAAAGACAATTTATGGTTCTTCGCTTTAAAAAAAGAACACATGTACCACCACAACAATCCCTCATTACACAGCAGGCCTTTGCAGCTTGAAAAAGAAAAACATCCTTAAATGTGGATTTCAGTTCAGGTTGTATCTTTTCATCTTGAGCTCTGGAGCCTTTCATTAACCTCTTACAGCAGTGTAGGAGACAACAGGCAGCTGGACTGCATTTGGCCACAGATTGGGACCGGCCATGTGTTTGGCTGGGAGACTGCTGTTGAAGAGAACTCGGATGCGGAGAAGGACGTGTCCAAAAATAAAAAACCTTGCCACTTAACTTGACCACAGATTCCCAATGTAGAGCGCTGGAGTCTACATTATGCAGCAGCTAATCTAGTTGATGCTTAAGGACACAGTGTTTTTCCAAACCGGAAAGCCAAACAGACTTGGTCAGGACACACTGATGTACTTGAAGCCAAACTGTCTTGTTAAGAGCAGTCACTCAGCATGTGTTGGCAGAAATGTGTTGGATTTGTCTGTTTATGAGTTGCTCTCAGTGGGAAGTAAGGCAGTGGCTGGGCTGCCACCTTGAGGTTTGCAGATGTACTTAAATTTATCTGATGAGAGTGAGACAGCAGAAAATGTTGACCAAACAGAAATGATTACGCAGCCTTATTTTTATCTTTGGGTTCCAATTTTTCTCCAAATAATTGAAATTCTTAAACTCAGCAGCAGAATAAAATACATTTGTTGTTCAGTGTTCCTTTTTTTTTTACACATTTTAAAAGAGCTATGATAGTTAGAACTAGAATTAAATTCATTAAAGTAAGGATGAACCATTGTGTAGCCATTAAAAACCCAAGTCTTACACAATTTGTACAACATTCCCAACTTATATAACTCAGTGACTTCACTCATTATGGTTCTGGCCACGAGAAGACAGAGAAAACTCACTGCATTATGCACTACAGATGTACTGCACCCTCCTCTGTAGCAGACACAGTGAGGGCTGATGGGAGAGAGCTGGTTGTATGTCACAGTTAGAGACAGTGGAAATGCATTGACGGCTCAGCCTCCAACCGAATAGGACACATGCTGGCAAATTTATAGAAGTATTAAACATTAAATGCTCTGATGCAATTGCGATTTCATGACAGGGGAATGGGATAGTTAATAACTGTCTCAGTGAGCAGCTTTCTAGCTTGAGATGAGCCACAATTAGGTCAAACTTGCTGGTGCATTAGCAGAAGGACAAGAGGCAGTTTCAGGACTTTTCTTCTTTGGGATGGGTGAAACGCGGCATTAATCACAGTAATGTTGCTGCAGTGGCGGTAGAGACAGCCCATGACGCCTTCTCTGCATAATATCCTAAAGTGAGCACTGCGTTCTCTTGCTAATTTATGTACTGCCAACAGGGCTGTACAGTAAAGCCTTCTGAAGATGCTTATTGCTCTATAGCTCAAAGAAAGGATGAGAATACATTCGGCTCACCACAAAGAAACCGTCCCGTATTGTTTCTGCTGTAGTTTTGTCTGCAGTGCATAAGCTGCAGTGGGAAAGCTCGGGAAGTGTGCGACAACGAGGAGCTGGAACTTTTCCTGAGTTGCTGCGGATCACCTGTCCACAAAAAATTTAGGGAGCCATAACATCAAACGTAAGAAGTGACACTGCAGAATAACTGCAGAATGGAGGAAGAGGCACCTAAGTGTCTTACTGCGACTGTTCAGCAGCAACTCTCCTTGCTTTGCATTAATCTCTGTGCCATTTCTGTTTATTTAATTTTTCTTTATTTCCTCATTTGTTTTAGTGTCATTTACCAAACAGCAATAGATAATGCAGGTTTTCTATTAAAGGTAAAACTGACTGTCACAGCCATTCAGTCTCATGGATCCCACATCCTTATAATTCAGATGTTACTGCCGCACAGGAAGCAGTACACAATTTCAGAATTTTGTTGACATGTTTTAACATCATTTATAGTTCAAATCAGCTGCACAAACAAATAGAATTCTTATACATATTCGCTAAAATCAATTTAAAACACATAGCAAACAGTACATACACAAATCTTAATAATGCAAGTTCTTTATTGACACAATAGTTCTACAAATTTGTCCTTCAGGTGCACTGCACTGATATTTTACTAATTAAACACTCACTAAATTCAAACTTCACTTATTATATGTCATGTAATGCACTGATGCTGTTTACAAACCAAAACACACACACAAAAAAGAGAAAACTCCACAGAGAACTCATATCACTGAACTTGAAAATTAGCTCCAAGTCAGTCAGAATCAACACTGGTAATTGCTTCGATGCCGCTTCTTCATTTTCTCTGCACAGTAATATGGTCAGAAAAGTCACGTAGTCACATAAATAGCCCGCAGATCTGTGTGATTAATATTACAATGCTGCTCTTTCCTCTCCACAGTAAACATTGCGTGGGTCCGTGTCAACATAGCGAGACGGCCTCAACAGCAGGCTCCGGCGCAGATGGAACAACAGGACCTCAAGACGCTGTAGATTGAAATACCAGATCCAATAAGCCATTCTGCGAGTAACACAATATTGCACAGTGTGAGAAAAAGTTCCTTGACAAAGACACTCTGCTCTGCGCGTCCGCATGGGAGAAGATGATACAGCTTGTGCTATCCATCAGATCTGCTGAAGCAGCAGTGTACATCTCAATGCCTCCCATCTCCCATGCTGACAGTCAGCCTGATATGGGAACCAGTAAGCAAGAGAGAATCAATTAGTGGCCCATACGTTTGAATGGCAGCAGGGATGAAGCAGATTTAGAGAGGAGAGAATGGGATATTCTCTGGAAAATTGTCAGCGAAGCAAAAATAAAGGCGATCAGATGGAGTTTTATCTCTTTTCCAATTAGTGTCAAGAATCTTTAACATGTGCACACACACGAACGCACACAGTGATGTTTGCATCACTTTTCTTATGGGACATTTCATTGATTTAATGCAGTCCTTAGCCCTTTACCCTAAACCTAACCATCGCATTTGAAAGCTTAACTTAACCCTAACCTAAGCTTAATTTCCCATAGGTTTATGTAAGGCCTGCTTTAAATCCCAACCAGGATATAAAAACGAAATGCACACACACCGACACACAACAACAAGTAGCTGTGCTCTGCATTATGAACTAATTTTGTGGAGATGAAATGATTTGTTGGAAGGTGACACAGCAGAAACTGTCAGCGATGTGACATTGGACCAGGAGGGACAGAATGATGAGGTTTCTATTATGACAAGATACTTCCATGTTAGAATATTTTACTTTATTTGCTACAAAAATAAGTTAAAGAAATTCAGGTTTAAAAGAACAAGGACATGTTTTACTAACAGTAAAAGAAAAAAAAGAAAGAAATAATAGAAAAAAATAAGAAAAAGATTAATAAAGGGGAAGTTTTACATATTTATTAAACTCAAACAGTATGGGAAGAGAAAAAAATGAGAGTTAAACTGAGAAACTGTAAATTGCAATAACTAAATTTGTAATAATTTCAATTTTAAAGCATTTTATCTAGTTCAATTAATAAGCTTTTCTCAATTCACCAAATTAAAGGGAAAATGTAATATGTTGTCCTCAAAAGATCCAAATCTAAAATAGTGTAATAAAAAGGTCTTTAACTTGTTTGAACAAACAAAATAAATGATATATTTTATGAAGCACTAGAAATGAGTTTAAATCTTTGCTTAGCAAGTCCAGGACTCAGCTGATCTGTGATCTAAAAAAAACCTCACCAGGTTTAACTTCAGCAAATAATTGATAGAAATAATAATTCAACACTCAATAAGAAACCATAATGTCTGATATGAATTCAAGGACATGTCAGCGTTGAGACACTCTGTGCATTAGTGTTTGGAATAATTCACCCCTTCAAACTGTAAATGAACGTGAAAAAGTGCAACTGTTTATTTCCAGATAATGACAAAATGCTGAACGGCCTTCTTATGACGCATTGTTATGTTCTGCCCACCAAGGCTCTATAAAAGCATTTATTGCTCGGTAAATCTCTTTAATAGATGAAAAAGTAGGAAAAATCAATACTTAAACAAATACAGATTAGTTAGTGCCTCCCAAACACACACATATGGACATAGACTGCATGTGTAGTCCAAAGCTCTCTTTATTTACTGAACACAAATGCAATTCATTAACAGATAAAAGCTTTAAAAGCAACAGTTTGTAACTTTATAGAAGATAAATTGATGACAAAATGCTGTGTATACATCTACAGTTGTAAAAATTATGTGCTCCTTTTGCACCTAAACACACTCAGCACAGTACACACACTTTGACAGAGTCTTGTGGCTCATTTTGTTAAATGTCGGTATGTTGGATGAGCAAATCCATTTAGTAGCTTTGATCTCACAAAATATGAGAACATTTTTGACCAGCTAGAAGAAACCAAAACAAAATCGTGATGGTTTATCTTTTTATGCTAATTTGACCAAAAGTTGTTAAGATATTTCACTCTGGTCCGAGGTGATTGACTGATCGACTCTCTGACTAATTTTTAGAGTCTGGCAATATTATCAAACACATCTTTGCAGTGTCAGATCTCTTTGCTAAGGGGGGAAAAAAATTTCAGTTTTGTGGAACTTTTGATTTAAAAAAATGAGAATATCTGGCAAAGCAAAAAGCATTTTTACTCATTTAAAAAAAAATGTTCCCTGCACAGATCTTTTTGGTAATGTTACAGACACTTAAAATAACAACTGCAGCCTTTGAGTGAGCAAAAAAAACAGTTTTTGTGGAGGAGGTAGAGACAGCTGGATCAAATTGCAGCTATTAGAGCTGTGTTGTGGCTCCCGTCTTCCTGAGATGATCTACTTGAACAATAACATGACCTACGGTAAGTAGAAGTCATTTGCACATCAAAACATGTAAAAACAAGAACCAGGTTTAAAGCAAAACCCTGGAATGTTCTCTCAAAATCTGGCTTCACTTATTTGAGTTGGCTGAAGTTTTCTATCCCATCTCAGGATCTTCTTCAGCAGATGAATTTAGATTTTTTTTCTTTTGTCGAATGCAATTTTAAGATGAAGAATGAAATTCAACTTGCCCATACCGCAACAAATACAATCAAAGAGCTGAAAAATAATGTTGCCACTTCATATTTTTTGGCAGAGAGGAAGGTCAGCTTCGTACTAAAGAGGGCATCACATTATCTGAGGCGAGTCATCCATCTGACTGACTCCTTTCTATTGTTTCATTAATGATGAGAATGGCACAGTAGCCTCTTCCTCCCAGAGTGGGTGGAAGAAACATGATAGTGTGACATGACATATGACATGCAGACGAGTGCAGTGAAACCATAAGTGATGCTCACTCAATCCACTAAAAGTCTACTGGCTGGGGGAAGAATTGTGCACAGGAAGTGCCTGGGTGGACAGTAATGATCTGTCAGCACAGGGGACATACAAAAGATGGGTGTTTATCTTGACTGCACTGACACGCTCTTAAGCCTTGGGAATAATATGTAAAATGCTTGCACACTATAGCAAAGCATTTCCTGTAATGCACACAGTTTCACAAGAATGAAACTGGCAAATTTAATCCACGAGATTTTATATGGGACTTTCAGGCAAATCAGCTGCATTTTAAATAGAACAATAAATTATTATGATGATTGTTCCTCCATGATTTCACTTGTTACTAAAAATGTAATGACATCAGTCAGAAAAAGCAAATAATGTGAACCATGCAAACAAAAATATATCTTACCAGAAACAAACAAATTAAA
>JAPZDZ010000011.1:12410783-12423513 GCA_029783805.1 Acanthurus tennentii
AAATACAATTTGGCATTATATGGTGTGTGGTTGAACAGTTTCTGGTTGAGAGGTTTCCTACATGCTTTAGGTTCAAAGAACTAAGACTGAATTGCTGGTTTAATATTACATTTGATTTTTTAATTCCATGTATTGATTTATTCTTGATTTGAGGACTGTATGTTTTGTGTTCTGATAATTTTGAATTAATCTCTAGGTATGAGCAGCGAATCACGGATTCCTGTGTGAAGCAAATTTTTCAAAGTGCAACTTCTTGAATCAGCTTTTTCATGAGCTCAGAGCTTCTGATGAATCAGCTTCAGCTATGAGTGGAAAAAGCTGTCAGCTCCTGGTGTCTCCTTGCAGCGTGTCCCCATCCTTGTCTATGATAGGAGGACACAAGTCCAAATCCATCAGGATACCCATGTCTTCCCCACAACAGGCCAGTCTGAGTCCCTCTTTGAGCATGGAGAGAGTAAAAAGAGGGAGCACGCACTCCTTTGCTTCTGGAAAACAGAGCGGAAGCCAAGTTGTCCTGCCAACCTTGAGCCTCCGCAGGCAGGTGTTGACCAACGGGAAACAACTAAGCATGCCGAGTGCATCCCCACGCCAGCAAGCGTCCACGCATCACCCTCCAACCACAACAGTGACGACCACCGTACAGACGGGACTCTGCTCCTCTAACAACACTTTCAAAGGTAAAAACAGAGGTTTTATGTGAGCAAAATGTTTTTAACTTTCAGCGTAGTTTTAGTCGCCAGAAAATTATTTTAGTACTGCAGTATTCACAATTCTAACCCCCAGCACAAAACAAACCCTGTCTTTTATTGATAATTAACCAAGCATAAAACTTGTCTCCAGATTTTTGTGCCGAGGAAAAGTAGAAGGAGGTGAAAGCTCATTAGAGATTAACAGAGCAGAAAGTGTGTCTGGCCCGCTCTGGTTGGCGAGGGAAATTTCACAACCCACAATTGCTGCATAAACCCGAGATAAAGCAGACTAATTGTGATGCATTTGAGTCTGTTTTGCACCGATGACTTTGGATGGCTGTGTAATATTATGTTAACTTTTTAAACTGATTTGTGGTGATTTGTCGA
Organism: Acanthurus tennentii; assembly: GCA_029783805.1. Classification (NCBI taxonomy): domain Eukaryota; kingdom Metazoa; phylum Chordata; class Actinopteri; order Acanthuriformes; family Acanthuridae; genus Acanthurus; species Acanthurus tennentii. The sequence goes on from JAPZDZ010000011.1 coordinate 12,411,860, forward strand.
ATTGATAAATGTTGCTCCGCTGTCACCTTTACTGGAATAAATGATCTCCAATTTTGGGCCTGTGTCCTCCAGGTGGCCCTGAGTCTGGGCCTTCTATGGGAGTGTTCGGTCAGTCGGCTGCCTCCAACCTAACAGTGACCAGTAGCCCCATGACTGTCGCCACAGGCCAGCAGTTTGCTGCGGGGCCAGTCGTACCATTTCCTCCATCACATCCACATAGTGTACAGATTCCCCACACCGATGCCAGGTGGGCAATATCAATAACAGTTTATGATGATGAGCTCACTAAACCTTAAGAGTGATACTAAAGTGAATAACAACAATCTGTTTCAGATCCTTACTGTCCAGAGAATCCCTGGCATCCACTACCCTGAGTCTGTTTGAAACTCAGTCAGTGTTTAGTGGCAGACATGACTGGACATATGGCTACCGTGTGCTTCCTCCACTGGGTCCACCGCAGTGCTCCACTCAGGCCAGCGAGGGTGCTGTGCAGCTCAGCCTTTCCCCAGGTACGGCCATGTCCGGCACGACCTTATCAGGTGGCACCAGCACCTCTGCCTCCCTGCCTTCGTATCTCTTCACAGCCGATGCCGGGAGCCCCAGACAGTCTCGTGCTAAGAAAAGAGCTCTTTCCCTGTCGCCTTTGTCAGATGTCATGGGTATTGATTTCAACTCCATCATACGCACCTCTCCTACCTCGCTCGTGGCTTATATCAATGGTTCCCGCAGCTCTCCATCCCACCCCACATTCTCACCCGTCCAGTCTGAAGGCTATGGTCACTTCCTGGGTGTGAAGGGCTGCTGCATCCCCCAGGCCCATCCCTACAGCATGCCAAACTCATCACAAGCTCTGGCCCCGCAGACGGAGTGTGGCAGTATGCAGATGCTTGAAGAGGGAGGGGGTCTGGAGAGCCAGATGGCAAACATGGTGGTGGAGCAGCAGTGCCTCCCAGAGGAAGGAGGGGCACTGGAGAAGACTACAGTAAGGTGCAGCCAAACCACCAATAACCTGCTACCCCAGCTACAGCTACAGCCGGTTCTGTTGACTACTATTCAAGAAGCTGCTACACCACAGGGGCCTCCACCGCCCTACCACTCACACCAGCACATCCACCTCAATAGACGTCACTACAAATTAAAGCCCCCATCTCAGGACCTTGTCGTACAGGCTCCTATGGTTCCCCTCAGGCATGGGGTCAGCTCTTTACCCCAGGTCCCAATGCTGGAGGAAGAAGATGGAGAGTTTGAGGACTATGGGGCCCACTGCTGCAGGTGGTTGAACTGCAGTGCAGTCTATGAGCAAAAGGAGGAGCTGGTATGGCACATAGAAAAGCTACATGTGGACCAGCGGAAGGCGGAGGATTTCACGTGCTACTGGGTTGGCTGTCCACGCAACTTCAAACCCTTCAATGCCCGATACAAGCTTCTTATCCACATGAGGGTCCATTCAGGAGAGAAACCCAACAAGTGCACGGTACACCATGCAGATCACAGCCGAGTATCTAAATTAACTCTGTGCTTTATTTTCACACTTTCTTTTTTTGTATCTGTAAGCTATCTCTCCTCCTCAAAATCCACAGATAGCGCAGCTCAATCTGAATCAGATAAATGTTGTTTTTTTTTTACCCATTTGTGAGAAGGCTGAGTTAATGCAGCCAAAGCAGGAACATGATGAATGTCAGGGGTTCTCCGAGTTCAATACTCAGTGTTCCATTCAATGCCACAGTATCTATTTGAAGGCTTTCAAGCCTCAGGCTGCAGAAAAAAAGCCTTTTTAGGACAAATGCCTTCATGTGCTCTGTGTTTATGGCCAAGGTTTAGATCAAAAATATGGTCTCTCTCTCCTCTTAACTTTAGCCATGGGGTAATTAGCGAAGCTCTGTGATAATTGACATGGGAGTTAACTCAATTATGTAGTTATTAAATCAGTACAAAGGATGTCTAGCACTTTAGATCTGGCGTGGCACCACCGTTTTCTAGTAGCTACTAGGCCTGTCAGCAGCAGGGGGTTTGCCAGGCCACCGTCTGACAAACTTGGCTGTCGTTCTGGGAAGGTGATGCCCCGTAGTCTGGCTCTCTACAGGTCTGCATCTGTGGCCAAAGAGCTGGCGTTTTCTGCGGGCCTAACTATTAATGAACTATTTGCTTTGTTTGTCAAAGATGGATGATCTAGTTGTTGTGGATGTGGTTTAATTAAATGGTGCCTCTTCAGTTTGGTTATTTGTTCTGATGTAATGTGAGTCTAGAATCTAGAAACAAGATTAGGAGACTGCAGCTAACGCTAAATGCTGTACATCTACATGCTATTAATGCTAACGGTGGCAATGATCATGTACATTTGTCATGAAGTGTATTGTTTACCACGTTCACCATCTTAGTTAAGTTTAGCATGTCAATATTTAATCAATAGATCAACACCAAGCACAAATTACATCCAAAATTGATGGAATTGTTGTTAGCTATTTGGTCATATTTGGTCATAAACCAAAGTATGTGGCAATAATAATTTTGAAAATAAGTGTGGAGTTGGATTAAAAGTCAGGGGATAACTAAAGTAAGTACATTCAGAATGTCCAAATTTCACAACAAATCCTCTCAAAATGTAAATCTGCTTGTGGCACTAATAAAAAAGTCATAGGGTTATCAGAGTCACTGGGATGCATTGTTTGGGTAGCAATGCTGTTTGTACCAAGTTTCGAACTCACTTGTCCAGTATGTGTTGAGATATGTCACAGGATGAAGTAAAAAATTTGACCTTGTGTTGGTGTTGGTGGAAAAGTCATGGGATCACCAAAGTCAATAGGAGGCATTTCTGGGCACCATGGTTATCAAAACAAATCTCAATATCAGTATTCATCTTGCAGCTGTTCAGAAATTTCTGTTAAAGTAAAAAGGTCAAAACAAAAAGTTAGAGAATCAGTGGGATTCAATGATTGATTCAATGATGATTCAGTGATTCAATCCATCCAAAAGTTGAGAGAAGCACTTATCTATTTATAGAGCTGCTAGTGCTGCTAGCCTCGCTAAAAATGATGTATGGATTGAGCTTTTAACTTCCTTCTCTTTCTTTTCTCGCTCCCGCTGGGAAAATACTTGAGACTAAGATGAGTAATTGACCAACAACTGACCAAACATGCTGCATGTCGCTGCTTTCAACAAGTCAATTATTAACGGCGTGCATACCTGCAGTCGACCTTTTGCACCAAAATACTCACTTATTAGTTGAAGCACACTCTGTTGCCATGGGGCTGCAAGCTTAAGATGTGTCTGTGCTCAATGTAATCATTCCATAATGAAGAAAGTATTCATGGTCACAACCCAATGGCAAAAACAAAATTGACACAAAGTGGCACTTGTGCTGGTTCTAAAATAATTATAGTACAGGCGAATTTTGTGTAAAGAGAGAAGAAGTCGGTCTTTATCGTCTCTGCGCTGTAATTAGACGTTTTCTTTAGGTCAAGTTTGAACATTCTGTCAGGAATTCAGGCTTTTTCCTCTTTTCACAAGAACGCCTTAATAGACCTAAACGAGAGACCGTACATGTGATTACTCCCACTCCCTCTTAGGTTTTAAAATTATGCTTAAAGTTAAAGGAAATGCTCGATAAGAAAACTGTGGCTTTTCAGAGAACATTTGTAATAGCTAAAAGTACTTTCATATTTCCCCTGAAACAGCCCTTTATTCAAATTATACAGCAGTCCAAGATGCACAGAACCCAGTTTTTCTTTGGAAATGATTGGCAGGTGAATAAACTGATGCATGATAAATGGAGTGCGAGCCGGCAGTAGAACAATAAGGTAGCTCTTGTTACACAGTGAATGTGCAGGGCAGGCCTGGGCTTGTACCTGTCATCTCACAATCTGTTTAATGATGATTGAGCGGCCAACAGTTTGTTAGCATATCCTTGACTCACCAGCCTATTTGCGTCTGTCACTGTGATTTAAACATATGAGGTTGGTGAAGCACAGTTTGAGAACCCAAACAAAAAAATGTCTTCTTGCCATTGTGAGTCAGCACATTAATTGTGAAATTTGGATTATTTTTTAATATCATTCCTTGCTATTACCATTTTGCTAATCGCTCCTCAGGTAGTGGAGAAATGGCTTTGCTTTTTTGAAATTATGAGCTTGAGCACTGCGGCTGCCATGTTTTCTACAATCTCTCCGAAAAGGAAAAATTCAATACTAAAAAATTCTGCTCAGTTAATTTCTGTTTTAAGAGGTATAATTTTGTTTTCTTCTGTGTTTTCTTTTCTTTTTTCTTTCTTTTTTTGACTATTTTCAAATATACTTAATAAGTTCCGGTAAAACAGTAATTACAACCACTGAACATCAGCTGTTGGCAAAGTTGGCCAGGGTTTACTTCATCTACTTTCTCTCATTATGCATTCATGCTGTGATCAATCCGTGCATTTGCATAGAGTGAAAATGAAGCTCTGGTCTCTTCTAATCCACTAAATTTTTCCGCATGAACGGTTTGTAACTCCATCCTTACTAATGCTACCAAAGGCATGCCTGATAAGATTTCAGGTTTGACAACATTTTAAGCGCCATCCTAACAATTGTTTGGAGGGAAGTGACTTGGTTTATTCAACTGGAAAAGATGCTTTAATACTTGGAATATATTTTCTCATTACAGCATCTGTCATTTTTCTGAAGTAGTTAAAAAAATATTCTGTTCCTTTGTTTAGTTTGCTCTTTTTCAAAATTATCCATCCAATCCAGAACTGTCCTAAGTAAGAAATTTGTATGTTTCGTAGGTTTCAAATTCATTTCAGTATTTTAACAATACATATCAAAGTGTCATAGGTTGGACTAAGTGTCAGCAGGATGGTTGGGTTAGGGGTTAGGGTTAGGGTTAGTTGATTAGTTTTAACTTAATTTAACTAGACTTTAACCAGAGAAATGCAAGTTTCAAAATATAAAAACATAAATGAACTAGAGTTACTGCATTTTTTTTGCTGAGCCGTACAATACCAACATTAACTCTGGAGATTAAGTTTAAAATCCCACATAATGGCCTTTAAATTTTTTTGTGTGATATGAATTATTCTCAATTTGTTATATATGTTGTTTTAATTTTTTGAATCATCATATGATTAAATTTCTGTAAACATCATGTCCCACATTTCCAGTTGTTGTGGCCAAACTATTTCTTCTCATGTAACATCTCTCCAGGACTTACAGGCAGATAGAGGCAGGGACTGAAAGCTAAAAATATACAGTATAAGGAAACAAGTTGAAACAAAAAGAGCAAAGAGGGTAGAAATATCACTGGAAAGCAGGGAAGAGTGGAGTCCAGAGTGAATTGACCTCAGAGTGAGACTGGGCACCGAACAGACTCTGCTGGCACAGATCTGCAGCTGTCATTGTTCAGCCGGGGCATGAGTACCTGCCAGGACCTGTCAGAAGCTGGCTGTAACACTGATCTACACTGAGGAGCCGTGCTGCTTTCTTTTCAGCCCAAACGTCCCTCGCGACAAACTCAAAAGCCCTCCGTGCTTTATGAGCGCTTCATGAGACAGAGAGAGTTACCCACCCTCGGCTGGTCCTGGAGTCTTGGCAGTATTTTAGCTTTATGCTGGTTCTCACTTGTCTGTTATGTTTGGTTCTGAGAGACTATTTATCTCTGTTTGTGCTGTTTTTTTCTTATGGCACTCCAGCTTTGGGGTCTGTTGCAAATTCTTTTTCTATAAACTATATTTAGGATCGGTTCACTTTGCAAGTATACCAACTTACTTTTTTATAGAAGGAAAATGTGCCTAAATCAAGTGTGTGGGAAGAGGTTATGAGGAGCATTTTTCATTTTGTGCAACTCTACTGTTTTTGATCGGTTACTAATTTAGATTTGCCTTGACAAAATGTTAATTTTAACTCTTTACATTCTGCAGTGGTGAACCCTACACCTTAGGCTTTTGTGAAATAACCAGAAAACAACCAGCATCCATTTCATATTCAAAGAATTATTCTCCTAACGCTGAATTGTAACAAGCTTTGCTGCAAACAAAGTCAAGAAGATCTTTATTTTCAAGTTGAACTTCAGAAAACAGGATGTGCTTGTTATAGTTTTTGAAAGTAGATGTTGTCAGAGAAAAACCTGTGTCATAATGTGAAAGAACTGCAAATATTTCTAGGCGAACTACAGAGGAATGTTATAAGTGAGCTATTAAAGGGAAGAAAACAACATTTTAATTTGGCTTTGGCACCGATGACTGAGAGGTATCAGTATGTGAGGAATCTAGACTGAAAGAAAAAATAACAAAATTGGACATGGTCTGTGTGTTTTCACCATAAGGCTTAGTAAGGACATTCCAAACCCCCTGCGAACAGGAAGAGGGAGGGTAAAGGCCTGGCCTTCCAGAGAAAACTATGATGATTCACATATTTCAGCAGTGAGGTCACTATTAATGTTTTCCTGAAGATGCAAGTCTGAGTGTTTGATGCAGTTATACATTACATGTTATGTAGTCATTCCTCAGTCTCAGTTTTGCTGTAAATGTATTAAGATTGCTTCACTAAAGGTGACTCTACTTTTTTGTAACTTCAATGACCAGCTGCTGTCAAGGTGATGCAAGATGAAGGATTCAAAACACAGATGACAAATATAGTGATGTATGTATAAACACTGACCCCTGCTGGTGCAAGACATAACCATCAGAAATGTGTTACTAAAAAAAAAGATATTTTTCTTTAGCCTGTTCATTTAAAATCTATATTTGGAACAAAAAACATTCTTTTTTGTCTAGCTTTGGACAGAATTTGTAAGATCGTTGCAACTGAAACCTCTTGAAGATCAGCCTGCTGCAGTGTGTTGTTACATTCGGAAGATAACCTGCATCTGAGTCCTTAATCCTGTTGTCAGTGAGATATTTTGACCAAGTATACATCGTTTTAGAGCTCAAAGCCTTGTAATTCAACCTGTTAAATTATATCAAGGTCTCAGTATCACTGTGTATCTTTATGTGCCGCAAGAAGAGTGTCTAACTGCCAAACAAAAAAGAAAATAGCTGACAACAAATTGTGTATCTCCACAATGTTTGTGCCTCTGTTAATTTGGTTTAGTACTAATTTATGTTGAGTAATTCTGACTGAGGAGTCATCTGTTAGAAAAGAGCAGGATCATGACTGCAATGAAAATGAGTCAAGAGCAGCAACCACGTAACTTTGATTGTGATATTTTCTAGGTTTCATGAACATAATATTCAGTCATTTTAATGGATATATTTGCCTTTTCTGTAGCAAAGTTGTGCGAAATAAATTCATAATAGTGTTGGAATTGGCTCATAGTAGGAACATTGTGATCATAAAAGATAATAAAACACAAAGAGACATGATACAGCTGTGTCTGCTCACTATTAACAATCAGGAGTTCCAGTTGTGACTAGACAACACAAACTTGCTACAATTCACATTCACCTGTTTCACCCTCTGAGGGTTTTGCTGCTTTATAGCTACTTGTCAGTCAACTGTGGAGCCTCTGTAGCACAGAGCAGCAAGGGCTCACTTGAGTGCCAGTTGAGACAAGATGACAGTAGTTTTTCCATTCAAAGGTTTTCTATGGGTTTCCTATATTTCCTCTCCTACTCCCTCCCACACACTGAGGTCAGCAGGCCTTTGTCTGCAGTGACATCCAGCTCATAAGCTCATATAGCTCCAGGTTTCAGCATCAGGTTGGAGATGCCTGCAAAGCGTGTATTGAGTATTGCACTGGATGGAGCTAACAGGTCTGTTTTAAATGCATGTAAGTGCTCTGACTAGCTTTACCGTGTTTCTCTGCGGTTGCAGTTTGAGGGCTGCAAGAAGGCTTTCTCTCGGCTAGAAAACCTGAAGATCCACCTGCGTAGCCACACGGGGGAGAAACCCTATTTGTGTCAGCACCCAGGATGTCACAAGGCCTTCAGCAACTCAAGTGACAGAGCTAAGCACCAGCGCACACACTTGGAAACGGTGAGTAGAAGCCTTGCACAGACATGAACAATTATGGATGGTATTTCATAGCTTGGGTTTGGATGCCTTTGCCTCAATGTGGAGTCCTAACAGTTTTTTATATGTCTCTGGTTGTACAGAAGCCTTATACCTGCCAAGTGCCTGGCTGTGCAAAGCGTTATACTGATCCCAGCTCCTTAAGGAAACATGTGAAATCCCATTCTACTAAAGAACGACAGTTACGGAAGAAGGTATATACCACAGTGCATTCTTAAGCATATATTCACAATTTCTTACAGCTTTTCCTCTTTAGGTGTAAGCTCCAGTTATCTTGAGAATGTCAAATAGCTGTTTTTTTTAATTGGCATAATCAATTGGATTTACAAAAGCTGGTCTCGAATTGTGCAGTCAGTAAATTATTTCCGCCTTGACCAGATTTCATGAGGGATGGTTGCATTTAACAACGTCACCTCCTCATCGTTAGAATCAACGCAAGCAAAGCTGCGTTACACATTTTACACTTGCTTTTCATTTGTCGTAAATTACTGACGGTATACAGTATACTCTCTGTGAAGTGATCTCTGTTCAGTTGCCGGCAAGACTTTTGCAGGATTGTGAGAGATTTATGCTCTTTGGCTCTATCTGAGGGTGATGTCACCATAGATACAGACACAGAAGGTGGGTAGTTACTAAAAAAAGTGACAATTTACAAAGTCTCTCACATGCACAACTTTTTCATCTAATACTCAAATATATGTTTAATGTAACAGAGATTTGGCTAATGATCAAGATGGGGTACATATTATATATTTTTCTTACCAAGACCACTGCAGAATTCTGTCTTCCATACTATATAAAGACCTAAGCATTCATTGGCTGTTTCACGTCTTGCCTGCAAATAGTTCTTACAGAAGCAAACAGGCTTCAAAGCTCTTTCATTAAGGATTTTATCATACTGAACCAATGGCTTTGTACTAAGACATGTCAGGCACATACTCTGCCCTTTTCCTTATATGTATTTTCCATAACTGGCTACCTCTTTATAATTCTTTACTTCTGTATAGCAGTTTGCATTGTCCTTTGAGGAGTCAGCCATCCCTGCGATGCATTCAAAGGCCATACTCATGCACAAGAAATTCAAAGAAAAGAATGCATTCAAGTTCTAGACAAAACACAACCCAAGCTGCTTAAAGGGCATTTTCAGCCCCAAGTGACAGACAAAGGTGACTTTGGATGAGAACAGTGGGACTTGTATTATTAAAATGACCAGTAACTAAAACCAAAATCTAAAGGATTATTTATTAAAGTTATAGCAAAGAAAACATTGGAGGTGACACAAAGTTTTATGTCTTCAGGTTGTTATTTCAGATTAACAGATTATTTTTGAATTGATTTCAGTGTTTTTCGATTGAATTTTCCACACAGTCATTCTTGGCCACAGGTTATCTAAAAGAGACTTGGCTTCTATGTTCATATATATTAATGAAGCTATTTTAGTACCTAAAAAAGTAAGAAGACCTCAAGGTGACACAGAGAAAGCATAATATTAAAGTCTGATGTGTATATCTGCAATTCAAAGAGCATCATGGTACAAAAAAAATCACTTAACAGTAGCACAGTAAAAAGGATTAAGGTGCTCTACCCATTAAAAATAAGTAACAGAAGTAACACTGTAGATAAAACAATGGCTGCATTACAAATGTAATGTTAGTATTATGATACACTGATTTAAAAAAAACCTACAAGAATCCCATGACTGTTTATGCAATTCACCACTGTTGATGTTTATTTCTCTAGATGAAATCCACTGCTGCTGTGACCCAGGACACGCTGACAGACTGTTTAACCATCCACACTCTGCAGCCGAGCCTCTCTCCTCTGGCAAGGATAGACAACAACTTGAACTCTTCCCCCGGTGTGTCCCATGAGTCATACTCTGGTATGTCTAAAGCTCTGTTTTTTTGCATTAAAGTGTTTAACATGAAGACTAGATACTCAAGCACATCCCCCCCTGCAACCATGTGCACATAATAGGTTTATCCGTTAGATTTAGGCTGTGCTGGACAGCCCCGAAGTGTTGGTCATCCCTGTTCCTCAGCTGCTCCACAGGGACAAGACTCCTCCAGCAATCCTCACCTGGCCTTGTTGTGCTCCTTACAAGATGATTACAGGTAATGAGGATTTTTTCTGCGTGTGTGTGTTATTATGCTACATCTGACGGTTTTATATTTAAAATGAAATAAAATGAAAAAATCCTTTGGCATATGATCCACATAATGAATAATTCAAACAAGTGGTCAATTTATGTGCACATACATAACAAGACAGGAATTCTGAGCACATTTATGTGGAAAAGTATCTGTGCTGTTGGTAATAAACATGCATTGTTGTGTCAGCGCACACATACTCATTTATGTGCAAAAAAGAGAAAGAGGTCTTTTCATGTTAATCTTTTTGAAATACTGTGAAATATAACCATGTGCAGCAACATAAGAGTAAACAGTTGGAGCAGTAAGCTTTGCTTAGCGAGCCAACTGGTATTTTTCTTTTCATTTAGTATTTCCATTGGCACAGTTAGAACTTCGACCATGACTGATTTAAATGCTTCGCAAGTCCTTTTTCTTCCTTTTAATGATCTGAAACAAACAACTTAAACATTGGTTGTCATGGCTTCGAGACTATAAGCTCATAATTAGAATAATCAGTTTTGTACCCTGATAAAAGAGTATAAAGGTTTGTGTGTGTTTTTTTTCTTGTTTATTTGTTTTTTTGTGTTTGTGTGTGTGTGTGTGTGTGCGTGGGTGGGTGGGTGGGTGCTACAGCTCAGTTGAGGCTTTACAGGTTGAAGACATTTCCCTAGTCGACCCATAGGAACACATCCCTTCATCTATACACTTCAAAGCATGTGATAAAGTATTTCGGTGGCTCTGAGCAGCCAGATGCTCATGGCTCCTCACAGGCTGCGATTGTTCTCGTATCAGCGGTAGGTCGAAGCTTTCACTGCAGGATTCTGGGTAGACAATTGGCCTGTGAAAGCAGACCTCGCCTTGCCTCATTGGTCTCAACCACTGGTATTAATGGATGCTATAGCCACCAACAAGAGCAGCTAAGGAATTCAATAAGTGAATCATAAAATCTAAAAAATACCATTTAAGGGTCCAGTGGGAGAAGAAAAGACACCGTAATTACTTTTTTAGATGTTAAATCAATTGTAAAGTCCTTGTTGCCATTTTCTGGGATTCCTTTGGGTTCCATTCAGTCCGTGCATATTGTCAGCAAACTCTGGCTTGCGAATGTGTTTCTTGGCCAAACCTAACAGCAGGGGTGTCAGCTGCCATAGCCATTGAACAATACTGAAATTTACTTGTTTAATCCTCTGTTTTTTTACCAATGAACCACGTGAATCCTTAAGTAATGTCTTTGTTTTGTTTTTTTATGATGTAAAAATGAGCAACAGTGATGTAAAAAGTGGGTAATTATTTACGATAGTGTTGAACTCCAATAAACCGTATTTAGTGAAGATACACAAGCCGTCCTTTTTAAGCTGATTACACTTGAGACCGATTCCTTGATTATATCCATATACAAGAAAGACAAAAAAATAAATTACAGGCATTAACTTGCACTATTATGTTAGAAAATGCTATGAATGATTGGGTGTCATGGGCTGTAGTCTGTAAAGTATAGACTGTAATATATCGTTTGCCCCTGGAGTGCTTCTTTTGCTAC
>JAPZDZ010000011.1:12442774-12458164 GCA_029783805.1 Acanthurus tennentii
TAGCCTTTGTTCTTGGGTGAAGTCTGTATGTGTGTGTATGTGTCTCTCTGTGTGTCTGCATATGCGTGTGTGTGTGTAAACATGGATGCATTGGTCTGCACTGCGTTTTTTATGTGCATGTGTACCTGTGTGTGTCTGCGTGCTTGTGTGTGCATGCGTGTGTGTGTGTGTGTGTGTGTGTGTTGGAACACATCCATCAGTCACCCTACCTCAAACCAGTGGTGCCAGCCCTTTTTGACGCGTGCAGCACAGTCACCAAACCTTATTGCACACACACCACTGTACTGCACAAATCTCAACACGATAGAGAAAAACGGCATTGCTTTTCTCTCACCTCTGATACATTTTCACTTCGGTTATTAGCCCATAAAATGCTTTCATTCTTTGTTCCCTGTTTAAGGATCATCTTTGTACAGTGGACCAAAAGTAGATATTTTGTGATATTCAAAGAGATATATAGATATATATATGTATAGTATATATAATGATGATACACTACATATATTTGTTGCTTTTTATGTGGTTGATCTGATTGTTTATATGTGATTGTTTCTTTTGGTAGCTCCTCTGTAATTAGTTCATAGACTGTGAAATGGGGAAAGGCATGGGGACTAACTTCTGATTCATTAGACTACATCGATACTTGAACTGTTAAAGCCTTCTATGTCGTGGAGAATATTGAGATTAATCCTCTAAAGGAACATTTTGTTACTAAAATCATTTTTGTTCATGTTTTATTTCATGCTTGTGGAAATGGTCTGCACCATTTCTCTGCAGAAATGTTTATTTATTGATATTTATTGTGTTTTTGTTTGGGTTCATTTGCATACCCGTTACAACATATTTAAATGGGTACGATAAAGAATCATGAATTATACCACTAAAAAGAGCAGACCTACTGTACAGGAGGAAGGTTTTTGGTTATTTGTTTTACTTTGTACGTCATGTATGTAAGTTGATTAAGGTAAAAAAAAAAAAAGAAAATGAAAAAAAGAAGGTGGCACTGTATTTGCTGTATTCACAAGCCTATAGGATCTATCACTAGTCAAAGAATTCCTTAAGATACTCAATGTAAACAGGAACTTTGCCATTTTTTTTGGTTGTGCCTGTTTAGATAAAACATGCTAGCAGTGAAAGAGGGTGGGAAAGTGCAAATACTGCACATCATTTAGGTTACTGGGTCAGTGGACTCTCGCAGATGTTGCATGAAATCATTTCCATGACACTTTGGGGAATCTGAAAAGTAAACTCTGGCAACCTCAAAGACATTCCTCAGTGATTGAACCCAAGGTACACATCTCATACTGTAGCCTTACCCTCATCCTGCTGGCTTGAAATGTCTGGCTCACCAGATCTAGGAATGGAGCGCACACAAATCTGCCTGTCTTTATTATGTTGCTTGAGGACAGTTTGCAAAGTCTGCAAGAAAAGGTCAATGAACTTTAAGTAGCTGGAAGTTGGAATCCCAGGGCATTATGTTTGCATCAGTCTGTGACCATAATGAACTCTCATGATAGATTACTCCCTGACTCTTGTTATCGAGCTGTCGAATGCAAGTTGGGAGAACACAGAGAAAGTAATGAAAATGTCCAATAAAAAAATGATTGGATGCAAAAAACTTAAGCCCTTAGATCATCTCTTTTACTTTCTCCAGAGCCACACATAAATCTGTGTTTTCGTTATAACGACTCTGTTCCCGAGAGCTCACTCGACTGACTCCAACACTCGCTGAATTTTTTAAGAGTGAAGTTGTAAAAAGTGATGGGGTTCGTTCTGTGACTTAAAAAATTTAAATCATGGTGTAAAGCTGGGCAGTGTGTAAGGAATACTACTTTTTTGTTGCCTATAGCTTTTTGTTTACTTTGTGTCTCACTGGATGATTTTTTTAAAACATATAAATCTCAGCTCCCTTGTCACATAAATTTAACTACAACATTGTAGATGTAAAACTTGTATTATTTTGTGCCTGAAGTGAAAATGGCTTCTGAAATGTTTTCTTTAAATCTTAATTGTGTGCTTTAGAATCATAAGTGCTTTTTGGTCTTACACGCCTACCATGTGCTGCTAGAAACTGTTCTTGTTGGTTTGTTATGTTGTTTTTCCCCCCTCACATTTTGATTCCTACATATAAAACAGACAGTGATTTATCTTTCCGCATCTCAAATCCTGCCTGGTCAACACTGGGCTGATTGATGCTAACGTTGCCAACACAATTGTACTTTATTTCTCGAGGTCTTTTAAATTAAAAAGTAAGTTGTTGTTTTTTTTTGTTATTTTTTTCGTGACAGATGTTTTCAAATGAGCCAGTTTCCAACTAGACAACTTCTGAAGAAAAAAAAAAAAGACATAAGCTATTCCTTAACTTGTCATAGGAGCAAAAGCTAGGAATTGCCTCTTCACCTGGACAAAATGGCAGCTTCACTGACCCATAGCAGACTCCAGTGCCTTTAATTTCGCCCCGGCCAGAGCAGATGGCCTGGGTGACTCTTGGGTCTCTGGTGGGCTCCAGATCGAGGCTATCAGAGCAGACACTTCAATGCACAGGTGCTGCCACTGAGAAGACACCAGGGCTGAGGAAGCATAAGAACCTGTCCTCACACTGGACTGTTTATTATTTACTGGATGTGACACCACGGACTCACACACACACTCATACTTAGTAATTTACACATCGTAAATTATCTGCAGACGGCTTTTTAATGTATAGAACTGGTTAATGAACAAGAAGAGTTACTGTAAGTAAAATGCTCTCTTCTGACTTGTTTTTTCATGATCGTGATTTCTTTTTTCCTTTTTTTGTCAAATGATATTTTCTGAATGCTGTGACCTGTTTGAGATTTGTATTTGGATGTTTTCAAGTGCCATTTGACAGTCTAGTGAGTCGTGGCCATCTGTAGCACGCTCTAATGCAAGCACAAGCATTTGGCAGTGGCATTTGGGGAAGGTTTTTATTTTGATTCACCCTAGACAAAAATATGTATATATCAAAAACTGAAAAGGTATATTTATTTGTGTCCTAATTATTTGATTTGTTCTTTTGGTGAACATTTTATCAGATATGTTGGCTAAAGTGCTTTTGTGATTTCTTTTTTTCCTCTTTTTTTGATAATGTATAGTACCTGATATAATATATACACACAAATTTTCATGTGACTTTCTTTTTGTGTGCCATTAAGTTTTCTTCTCAAATTGGCAAGCAAACCAATGAGTGTAGGGTGATTTTTATTGTGCATTTTACAAAAAACGAGGACAGTTGGGGGACTTTTATATTTATAAAGACATTATCATTTAGTGTGTCGTATTGATGAATATAGAAACTATTAAAGACACATGTAGTTTGGTTTTCTGAATATTTCAGATCTCAGCTCAGGCTAGCTTCTTAGTGTTGTTTTCTTAAAATTTGTGACTTGTCTTTGCAGTAATAAACGTTTTCTTGTTGAAAGACAACTTCTTTCCCCATCATTTTGACTCTATGCACCAATCAATTTCAAAATCAATACAATGTCACTTCTCCAACACTGCATGTTAGCCCATTAAATTTTATTTAACCATATTCATACATATAAACACCAATATCATTCAAACTCCATATGTATTCAGAATGCAAAACACAACCATAAAGATTAAGATGAGCATGAACTTGCATTTCCTCAAAAATGTACAGCATTCTTATTTTTTGTTTTGTTTTTTTTCATCATTTCAATTATGACCAGACGGTTCATCACTGTAAAGGTAGCAAAAAGAGTATAAAATACTGCAACAGCTGTAGGTAAACAGAGCTCCAGATACCAAAAATATTGTTTGATCAATAGTGCTGGCAGAAACTTAAATCGTTCAGTTGATAATTTAAACCAGCCTTTTATAAGCAACATAACACTGAAATGACTGCAGTCTGATAACCTTTCACTTCTCATTGGGTATATTTGGCATCAGTATGGCTTAAACTTCCTCTCACAGTTCATTCCTTGCTTCCTTTACTCAGCTGATGTCAAGAATATGTTACAGTAAGTGTCATCTGATAATACTCAAATTAAAATGGATGGTGCTAAACCATCTTAAAGGGATGCTCCACCAAAAATCTATCTTTCAAGTACCAGAGATTCGCTGCCTCTTTGTTTGAAAGGTGAACCAAAACTCATTATGCTCTGAGCCAGAACAGAGCAGAACACACCTTTCAAACCTGCTCTGTTTCATACTGAAAACATTGATTTTGGTAAAACATTTTTAAGCTATTTTTTAATGGATCTCACTAAGGTCATTAGCAAGTAAAAAATTTAAGCTATGCTAAGATATCATATGGATACAACCAGTAACCACACATACTATGAAACAAGACAAAATATTTAGGCAAATCAATAAAGTGCTAACGGACACTATGTGGGCTTCTAATAAAAAAAATAACAACTACAAATGTGATTATGTCGATGTTTGGAATAACCTCTTCTTTTGAAAACATTTCATAATTTTAATGAAATCTTGTGTTGGGAAACTTCAAGTAGAAAACATCAGCCTCGACAAAGTGGTGGAATAATTAAAAGTTTTATAGTGTTAAAGGAGAGGCCAAGGTCTGCTAAAACGGGCTCTTCAAATGCTCTTTACGTCATTTAAAAACAGCTATTCAAAGAGGGGATATAAACCAAAGAATGTCGAACAAGGACTTTCAGCATTGAAAAAATATTAAAGACTACATCTTACAAAAACATGAGTAATGAATAACATAATTTTACATAAATGTCAAGATCTGTGGGAGAGGGACTCCACCTACATGAAGCCATACAAGCACTGGAGAGCCAATGAAGGAGGACTGGGCTAGCAGTATACTCCAACTGAAATCACATTTAGTGTGTTCAAACAGGATAATTAACATCCAAGGTGCACATTGTGCTACTCTCATCTGTTTTTTCAGCCAAACAGTTTACCCAATTATCAAACTGTCCAAAAAAATATTTTCAAGAGGCTGTGTACACCTTTAAATCTTAAATATGGAAATGTTAACACTGAAAAAACAATAGCAAAGGATGAAGATGCATTGGTGCTAATTAGATGTTTGAAGGGCTTTTGCATCTTCTTTTTCGTTCCTGTGAGAACACGTTCTTTAAATCATATCCATGTGTGAGTATTTCTTTAGTACTTGAGATTTGAGAGACACAGCCCTGTTCCCCTCATGCTGTTGTTCTGTTCCAATTGGTGAACAATGTCAGAATGCTGTCTTCCTTCTTTTCAGGCGCATCCTCTTGGCAGCACCTCCCAAAGTGACTCACAAGTTCCTTCAGCTGTTGTTGGGAAGTCACTGAACTTACAGACTTGGAGGCTCCCTTAGTATGCTGCAAACTGCTAGCGGCACGGGATTAGAAAGCAGTGTGTTTGGAGTATACTGCCAGTCTTTATGCCCTTGTTTCTACAACCTACTCAGCATTCCTGTGCTTGCAGTCCTCCTTAGGCACTCCAGGCCTATAGGTGAAGTGGTTTGTTAAAAGTACAGGTCTTTTTGTACAGTTCAGGTCTTTAACTCAGTCAAGAGGTTGAGGGTCAGCTATGGGCATAGTGTGCAGAACTTCATCCAGCAGCTGCAGAGCTCGGTGTAAATGGATCTCAATCCAGCAGGGCGTTTCTTTAATGCTTTGCCGTGGGTAGTCGGGCCCCCAGCCCTTTACGA
This sequence comes from Acanthurus tennentii, assembly GCA_029783805.1. Lineage (NCBI taxonomy): Eukaryota > Metazoa > Chordata > Actinopteri > Acanthuriformes > Acanthuridae > Acanthurus > Acanthurus tennentii. Next base: position 12,448,431 of record JAPZDZ010000011.1, read on the forward strand.
AGCTCATCCGCAGGATGCACAACCTGCGCAGGTCATCAACCCCAATGCCTGCAGCTGCAGACAAACCTGCAGGGGAATTAAAGGCAACAACTTTTAGATCAATGTGTCACTACAGGCAGAGCCTTGAAGATAAATGCTGGCTAAGCTACTCTATCAGTAAACGTTGGAACTTTTTGTCAGGTAAATAAACAGCTTTAGTAAAAAAAAAAGTTCAACTGCACAACACACACACATCTTCAACTGTGAGAAGGCAACACGTTTCATGCATTTCACCCAAAGCCGACACTGTGATGATATACTATTTATTATGGCTGTATTAATGTTTGCAATGTGGAAAGTTGTGTCATCATCTGCGACTTACATTTTCATTGCTATGTTCATGCTTATATATTATATTGTTAGAGAGTGCAGTCATAATTCTTGCACTTCAGCTTTAGTTTTGTATGAATTTGGCACAAAAGTGTTTAAAATACATTTTAATGAAACACAATATGAAATCTGACTAACCTCTTCATTACTCCTGATAAAAACATTGCTTCTGAGGTGCTCTTGTATGCTTTCCTGTTTACTTGACCCCTTTACGATGTTGAATCTTAAGTTACTCTAATGTAATTTTTGTTTGGCAGACTGATAAATGTCTTTTGTGAAACATATTTCACAGCTTTAAGAAACGATAACTTTCTAACACCAAAAAGAAACACTGTGTTATTCGAAATAGATAGTTTCCACAGCTGAGTCTGGGTCAGGGTCCAGTTGTAATATTACACTTATTACACTTGTTGAACAGTAGGTGTAGCAGTAAGAACACTCACTGATGGCAGGGGCGATGCCTCCCACTGAGCCTGGGCCGGGAATGTTTCCGGCCACTGCCGCTGCCTGAGCTGCAGCTGCTGCTTGAGCCGTCGCTGCCTGCTGCTGCATCTGCCTGTGGCACTGACGTAAGTCAAACACCTGGAGAGAGACAAGACGAACGCTTAAATATGATGACAAGATGTTGAATAAACACTTAAGCATTAAATTGTCTACAGATATTAATTAAATTCATGTTAACTTGTCAGGATTCCCAACCAAAATACGGTCAACACTTCCTCTTTCTGATTCCTCATCATTTGACCATTAAACTGCAGTCTCACCTTGATGTAAGCGCTGGGGTAGATCTTGTGAACTGCATCTCCAGGAGCACGTCCGGCTTCCCGATCCAGGTAATAGCTCTGCACAAACACTGCATGATCACTCAAACAGCGCACCCAGACGTCTCCCTCCCCTTTACACTCCAGCTGCACACCTTTGCCAATGTGGAGTCTAAGAACAAAGAGGAGGGAAAAAAATTGATGAACGCATGACACATGACACTCTGCATTACTGTCAATTACTCATCACACCTAGATATGTATATTAAAAAAGAACTGATTGAATGGACTACATGTTGGTACATCTCCAAGTTTGCGGCGGTGTACCTGGCTCTTTCTATGTTCTCTGTCCTGTGAACATTGCTGAGCTGCCCTAAACAGAAACGATCCCCTCCTGATGGATCCACATAGCCATCCACAGTCACTATGGGACACGTGGATGGCACCTTAAACGTCTCCCCAACCTGGACATCCATCTCGAAGTACGCAATGGAGCACCAGTATTCTGGAGCTGGAACAAACCAATTAGTGCATGAGGTCAAATGGGTTTTGCTGGTAATGTTAATTTTGTGGGTGTCTTCCATCTCAGGCTTGATACTCACCGGGGTGATTGGATATGGGGGGCTGGAACGCAATTTCATTGGTTACAGGCCCTGCAAGAATATGCTGGTATTAATTCTGGCAAAGCAATTTTAAAATTACACAAGTTTTTAAGATGTGACATGATGTCTATAAATGAGTACAGAAGAAGCAGGGATGGCACAGAAGAGAAACACATTTTCATAAAACATCAACCACGGTTACACGTTTTGTTTTTTTTTTAGCTTGTCACATTCATATATGGATAATGCATAAATTTATCTACACTTGAGAAAGTTTGCTTGAGAAAAATATTATTTTTATATACACAATCTATGCGTTGGTGCAGCTGCTATCACTTTTACGCATTTTTCAAATCAACTTTTGCATCTAGTAAATGCCCTCGATATGGAAATCAGCTTCAGAGCTTAAGTCTATTAAAAGAGGAAACACTGATGTCTTTAGTGAATCTTAGTACCCCTGTCCTGGAATCAGTGGTGAACTAACGGCTCCATGCCTTCCTCGAGGTTAATAACGTCCTCCGGCCAAAGCAGTGGATGTTAAGCTGATTAACTAATTACCAGAGCGCATTATTCTAATAGCACATTATCTCCAGCCACTTCAAAGGGGAAATATACTCAGGAATTTAACAGATGTTCATGTCTGTGAGCTGCAAGCTGTAAGCTGAAAGGATATTGACTATTTTTAAGAAATGATGCAATCTTTGCATAGAGGTTCTCAATATTTTCAAGCCACTCACAGTAATGTCCTGTATGAGGCATGGGTGGATGATGCTGTAGATGCCCGTTCTGATGTTGAGGCACTGCCGGAGTGAAGCTGCTGTTTCTGCTCCAATTAGGATTAGGATCTGTAAATACACGTTGTAAACAGTTTTGCTGCCAAGTTTGTAAAAACCTGAAAGTCTGTGCACAAAAGTAACTTTGTACAACCCCTCTTGTACAATGACACAAAATTAATACTTCACAGCATTTACAGCAGTATTTTTTCTTTGTTACCTGAAGGCAATAATTCTGACTACAAATAAAAGCAATGATTCTATCTTCTATTATGACCGCATAGATTTATGTGTAGCGCAGTGTAGTGTCTCACTTGAGGGTCCAGCACTGATGGTAGAGAACGCAGAGGTTGAGGCTGAACTGCTGCCTTCTGATGGGGGGAGCAGAGCGGGGCTGCTGAAGGTCTCCTGTGGACCAGGCCTTGATGGGGGATGCTGGATAGTCTGCAGGTGGCTTTCGGAGCTTGAGTGAGATGGCGGGTTGTCAAAGTCATACTCATCCTTTACCAAAAGTGGACCTACATGGGGACAAAAGATAAAAGTAAGACTGATAGACAGCCACAAATTCTTCAACCAGCATGAAAAGTTTGGCACTGCTTTACCTGAACTTGATAGAGTCAGTCCTGATAAATCTGCAAAAACATGAAAAAGAACAAATAAATCACTCTATTGGCAAAATTAATAAATAAATAAAATTAAGTGAAGCGCAAAAAAAGCACATAATCCTTACTTACCAATGCCTGGAGAGACGACCCTCTCATAGTGGTATGGGTTGACACAAACATTATCACATTTCAGGTCAAAGGCATACTGGCAATATTTCACGTGTTTCAATTCATTCTTGTGTAGATCAGGCCATCGCCACAGTCGGGCATAAACAACATGTGGGAAACCTTTACGCCCTGCGACCTAAAGCACAGAGATGACAATCTCATGAGACGGGCAAGATTTTTGTGGCACCTCTCTCACAATTTTCTCCTAAAATTACAATGAGTGAAGCATCAACCAACTTGACACTGTACATCTGCTGCTATACCTGTAGGCGTCCATCCAAAGTTCGCTGTATTGTTACACACTTGCTAGGATGAGCTCCATTTGTAGTGATAGCCGTGATAAGGGAATCCAGCTCATCTTTCTTCTCCTTCAGCTTCTTGACAAGACTCTCGATAGCTCGCTTAGCAAAGCTCTCACTCTCTCCTCCCTGTCGGTGACACATCAGGCTATGCACAATGCTCAAGCAGGCATCATTACTTGTGGGAGTGTTCGTGATTGACATCTTGCTCCTTAGGTTTCAACCTTGGGGAGGCTTTCCAGTTGTATCCTTTATGCTTTTACCAGCAGTAGTATCAAGGTGACAAGTTCTATGGATCCAACGCTGTTCAAGCTCAGCAACCTAAAACAGAAAGAGCAGTGCTCTAAAAGTCTTAATCATGACACTGTTTCACTTCTCTACTTATCTGACTGGGGACTACAGGCAGAAAATAGCATTTTACCAAAACCTGCATTAATCATACACGCACTGGCCACATGCATTCCTGTTTTGCACAAGGTTAATGTATTGTCACTGTTCTAATACAGATACATGAAACTTGAAAATGAGAGTTTAAATGGGTATGCCAACGAAAATTTCACATAGTACTACTTAAAACAGCACTCAATATGCAACCCCTGTATCAACCTGGTTTCATATCAGGTGAAGATAGAGCGGATCATTGTGTTCAAGCATCTTTGAAGTCAATCTTGTGTATCTTTCTAAAGAGGACACAATAACATTTCAGCCACAATTAGGAGTCTGCCCAAAAAAGGCTTTTCCAGCAATTTTTAAAACATTGGAAGATATATATTATTTTGTTAGATTGTCTTAATAACTATGCTTTCACGCTTTGTGACAGTTACCAGATTAATGTTGCACGTTTTTTTACAATAACGTACACTTATGCTTTGAACGTACATTACAATCACTGCTTTCTAGATCAGATTTACGCAAGCAAAAACTCTCACAGATCGTCATCTGCAAATCTGTCCAAGACCTTACATATATATGAAATATAATTCAATACATTCTTATACCACTGAAGCCTTACGTTGGTTTATTATGATGATACAGGTTAGGATTATGAGATAATTTTATGCAAATGTAGCAAACGTTAGCTCTGAAAGGTACAGTTGGCTGTTGTCAAAGCTAATAAACACAGGTATCATTCTTACAGTGCCTCTGTAATCTTAACATTGCAGTCAAAACAAGCCGAAATTAAACTAATCAGTTATTATTGCTTTCAGATAATCAATGCAAACGACTATTCATTTAAGGTATGAATGCTGGAGATTACACGCTTGCATTAGTTAGCCTTTGCCGAGGGGTTCTCCGTTAGCCATCACTGGAGTTAACGTTACAGTAAATACCGTTAGCGTGAGTTAGCCAACGACCGAATTTTGAAAAATATTTCCTTTCTATCACAAATTTGATCAAACAGAAACTGATTTGTAGACTTACGGTGATTTCTCTGCGCGGTAGCGGTAGTCCCTGTGATAGAAGATAATGAGTGAGTGGTTTTAGCTACCTATGTCTTACTACGTTATCTACCGTTGATGCTATTCTAGTTAGCTTGCTAGCACATTTGCTAACAGCTAATGCTAAAAGACCTTCATCAACTTCACGCTAGCTGGCTAGCCCTCTTCTTCTTCTTGCAAAAATCCGCTGGCGTTACCTCACGAATTATGAAAGTATCACATTAGCTAAACTGGCACTCGGTTATCCGTTCGCCGTATTACAATAAAAATTGTACAAATGGTGTCAGCCAACAACACATTTGCTGGTTAGCTGGCCACGAAAATAAACAAAAAATTCCTCTCCACCCACCACGCTCAAACTCACACACGCATTATGTGACAGGCGTGGCGCTGCTGTTTGTTACCGGATCTGAAAAAAAAAAAATCACCTACTGTTTGTAATCCCATGCAAATATATCACACACACCGGTTTCACAATCAAAACAGCAATTTAACATCAGTTTTTACAGATTGAACCAGTCCATTTATTCTGAGCATTTGTCTCGTTGTATGGGGTGCACTGCACCAGATGTTCCAGAGTATTCCTGGAAATATGTCCTCGTTTTTTTTAAAAATCCAATTCACATATAAGTTATCTTACTCTGCAGTTCACAATCAAGTAAGCTGAACAATCACATGTCTATTATCCAATTAATAAGGACTAGTTTGGTCTGGATAGTCACCTGGGCAAAGTGGGCAGATAACCAATGGCCCCCAGACCCTCAGGGACCCCAAACAGCACAAGCAGTCTGTTTATCAACTGATTTTTTTCGGCTAATCATACTATCATCTTACTTTAGACACTATTTCATGAGGTGATTGTTGTCTGCACTGAAAGCTGTTATGTATAGTCTCTAGTGTGAACTGAAACCTTGTACGTGGACTTGGCCTACTTTAAGATGACAAGGTACATATGCAATACTAAGTGGGCTGCAGAAATTAGGGAGGCAATGACAGCCCACAGCTCTTTTCTGCCCCATTGCTGCAAAGCAATATCAATCACATGACAATGACATGTTGAACTAGTTTATTTAACTTTTAGATATGTTCTACTTTCCATACACCACTTTTAAAAAATGGAACACATGGAGGTGAGATAATTGTGGCTATAATAAGGAATCTAGGAGTGTAAAAACATACCCCTCATGATTGATTTAATAATTACAGCAATATAGATGTATATACATTGAATAAGACAGCTGATACAATGCAGTCAAAAAGATGTCAAATGCCCTTTTCAACCACTAAAAGTATTTACTAGTGTGTTTACCATAATACACTAGTAATATAATTACAGTAAATTATCGACAATGTCAAAGGAAGTCTTGAAACCCTCTTTTCTTTTGTTGTGTGATGACTTTTATTGTAATATAAAGTCTCCCCCTTGTGGTTATAATATACTGTGACATAACAGCAATGAAAACAGTGCCACTCCTAATTCTTCAATATCTCCCACTGAGATGAAGAGTTATGAACAAAGTTGCCATCACGTAAACCTGCTCACATGTGTCATTGACATAGTACCCTTTTCAAACCTTGTGAAAAATTATGCATTATGAAAAAGCAGCTTCTGATATGCAATTTATTGTTGCTTTTCTTCAACAGTAAAAAATAAAATCTCAGTAAAAATCTCAGCATGATGAGCTTGACCTGTCATATATTTGTCTGTATTTGGGAAAAAACAATAATCTATATAGTAAATGTCTTAAGTGTTATAACTACGCACAATATCAGTTCACATTTGTGCTAATCAAATCCCATAAACATACAGTTAGTGCACGGATATTAAGCTTTGTTTCAGTGACATATGCTGAGTTTGGTGTGAAATGTTGTGATATGTTCATATATGATCTAAGGAACTACAATTAAAATCTTGTTTATGAATTTTATAAAAGGAACACATTTATGTACTACAATAAGACAATAAACAGAAATATATAATAATAATAATAATAATAATAATAATATACCAAATTATTTTGGTGGGGTAATGTTACTTTTTTATTTTGTATATTTACTGAAGCTCTGTAAAGGTTCAAGCAGTTGCAGGAACCTGCAGCTACATTAGATTGATCCTTTAAGAGCTGTCTGATGAAGTGAGAGCTATCATTCTAATCAATATGGACTTCTTCCAGAAAAGTAATGAAGGGGAACAAATTTTCTTTAAATCCTTGTCCTTCTTATGCTTAAGGTAGAGTAGTCTAAAAATCTCTTGGATAGAAAGACTTTGAGAATTATACATTGATAAAGCAAATGTGCAGAATGGATCAGAAAGGTGCATTTGGCTATATGCACAGGAAAATGTCCATCTCTGTATCCAAGCTCTATTTTCCTATCAAAATCTGAATGTAGGAACACTATGTCAATATTAAAAGAGAATAGATACAAATTTTTAGTTAGTACTTATCAACCACCACCCACCCTGATAAAGGCCTGCATCAGTTTTTATCAGTCCACATCAGCTTCCAATGTGCAGTTCTGCACATTTTTTGCATCTTATTTTTAACCATTTTTGTTTTGTTTATCATAAATATAGAACTTAGAGATACTAAGGGGGAGGGTATGATGCATTTTTCAAAGTCGAAATGAGAGTCAAAAGAAATTATCCTCTTCTGAATTTCTGACTTCTGAATGTATGATCTTGGCTTTTTAATAAAAATTTAACACAAAAATTCCACCCACCACTAGTCACTGCGATAAATTTTGTACAGCCCCCAAAGTCAAACAGCAACAAGTTAACAAAATAGTCTTTGCATGTTACTCTTTTTAAATTTATTTTCTACATAATGAAACTTTGTTCTTGTTTTAAATAGGCTCCACACTTGGAAATCAATTTGTCCACTGCCATTCAATATCTCTGCCCTGCACACTTGGCCTATGTAAATCAGTGTGCTGGTTGAGGATCCTATTAAGTTAGAAAGTTCCACAGTGTTATTCCATTATTGTTATCTGTTTCCGACTGTTAACAGCAGAAGCTAGGTGATGATGTGACATGTTTTTTTTCCATTTGTACTGTTGCTGAGGCCTTGATAAGGGCGTCAGCATGCCCATGTCAGAAAAAGGAAGTGGGAGGGTCCAGAGGACACCAAGCAACCTGATGGCAGGAGTGTCAATAGAGCATGTTGGCGTTGGAGACCAGGAATCTGACACCACCTTCTCACAAATGCTGCCACTTGGAGTGGCGTCTCATCCTGAGTGACGGTCTACGAGACTCCAGGCTTCTGACACCTTGTTATCACTGTGGCATGGAAGCGGGCAAAGAGAGGCCCTCCAGGCATGTGACGCTAAAAGGGATGGGGATTAAGGTTGTTAGGTGGGCAGTGCTTTGATTACCTGACAATGAAACAGGGTGCACAACAGATCAAAAATTGCTCAGTGAATGTATTTGTTTTCAGATGTTTTATTTTAACAACCATGATGAGATTAATGTCTGTGCGGAATCAAAAAGCAGGATATGAATGGCTGAGGTGTAAGGACAGATTTCACAGCAGAGGACAGAAATGCTAGGTGAGAGAAATTGTATATTTTTTTCAGACAAGAGGCCCTGAGGAGCTTCAAGAAACCATGAAAATCCTCTCCTGGTCAAAAGCAATGGAAAATATATTTTCTGCAAGTTTGGCAAGCAAATGAAAGAGAAAAATGTCACATTCTTTAAACCATTTCAGTGGCTCCAACATGCCATAAGGCACAACAACAAATTATGCCATTTACAAATTTGCAGTGTGCATATCTGCTCATAAAGCATTTTGGCAGGTCAATGATTCAATTACAGTTAAATTTACGAGACTTCTCACTTAAAAAAATGTACAGCATATTATTAGGAGTGCAAATTTATTACAATCTGCTGGCCTACCCTGAAATGTAGCTATTTTTTACAGGAACATTTCAGTTTTGATAAGCTGGAGCTTGTCAACTCACGCACTAGGAGTAATTTCCATCAGAACAAAATGTAGGCGTAAAAACGAATGTTTTGACAAACGTCCACACTAGAACCTGAAATAACCCAAAGCTCAGCTTAACTTTTTCTCATTCTATACCTTGAAACTTCACACTTTGGATACATCTTTTTTTTTTACATATAAGTCTCAATTACATTTTTTAAAATTATTCAGAAAGCTGTTGTTGCATCTGATATCAAAACTTCAGTATTTAACCTTCAACTTGCCCCGAATGACACAAAGCTTATGTTCTCATAAACAGGTAAAAGACACAATTTTACTAGGTTGTCTAGACATGTACAGTCGGGTTTTTCTTTTCTTTCTCTCTCTTCTCGAATGGTCTGTCACTGTGTTGCACAACACTGCCATATTTGAGATATGGAGAGTTACTGTCATTTACAATTAATTGTAGAGCTTATCCAGAAACGTTCTGAAGCACAGAAATCGGCAAATAATTATAATAAGTAGTGTCAGCCTGTTTTTTAAAGGATTTGCAGCAGCACTTTAAAAGCTTTGTATTCTACAATAATATAATAATAACCTTTTTATTTTTATACAATTACAAATTTACATCATGTAGCACAGATTTGTGTCCATCCCTTAAAACTAAGTGTAGACTCACATTTTTACACACCACTGTACTATGAAAACAAGCACATGAAATGACAGATAGATAGATAGATAGATAGATAGATAGATAGATAGATAGATAGATAGATAGATAGATAGATAGATAGATAG
>JAPZDZ010000011.1:12480935-12498017 GCA_029783805.1 Acanthurus tennentii
GGAAAGGTTCAGGATAAAACCCCCAGAGAAAGTTCTGAGGAGAACCACCATAAAAGGGTTCTCTGTAGCGTCCCTCTGTGGTGTAGAACAAGTGTTCTGGGTGGAACCTTTCACAGTTGGTTCTAGGTATGACCTTTGCGGTTGAGTCGGATTTTGAAAACTGTTCAAGCGTTCTGGGTGGAACCTCTGCAAAGAAAAAAAACCTTTATAGAAAGGCTGCATGGTTCTAGATAACATTGAGAGTTTTTAGTAACTCCTTGAATATACATTTATAAGTTGTAGACCAGTAAAGTAGAAAATAAAATGGGCGGGGCAGTAAAACTTCAAATAAGAACCTCGAATTCTTCATTTCAAACATATGAGGATTACCAAAGTATCCTACATTTCATCAATCTAATAAGAAAATGCCCTCAAAGTAAAGGGAACATTTGAGAACATCTCCTTTAATTTAACACTAATCTCTGATCCCTGCACAGTGTTATCAAAGCAGCATTCACGAAACAGCGTGTTGTCACATTAGAAAAATGTACTGACGTGCCAAAATGGATCCATTTATATTGGAAATGATTACTGCTATTCACTGCTCTCCCACTGTTTCATCTCCACACTTGAAAAAATACAAGTTCCATCAAACTGAAAATACCAACATTAAGTGTCTTAATGGTTTTGGGTCACTGACAGACACTGGAGCAGCTTCATCGCACCAAGCAGATCTATTTTTTAATGTTGGTTTGATATTCTTTGTGACTGCTGACTTGAAGGGAAATGTACTTCACTTCATGAATATACAAAGAGGAGAGGGGGCAATAAGAGAGACTGAAGGGAAATATATAGTTAATATAAGTTTTAATTGTTAAATTCTTCTCTAAGGGCCAAAACTGTTTCGGATGTAAATAACACATCCTGTGTCTGAGACTTTTTTTTTTAGTTATGCTTAAAAAACTCATTATAAAACTCATTATTGTAGACCAGAATGAAATCATCAATAAAACATGTGATTCACAGTTTTTGAATGGTGTTTTTACATTAGCTGTTCGAGCATCAGAAGTTGCTCTCCTCACAGCCTTGTTGATCAAAGCAAACAGAAGTTGAAGTTAAATATTAAGCGGAAACCCACGCAGGTTATTGGGAGACAGTGTGAGAAAGCAGAGAATGTCACCTTTGTGCAAGAGCAGAAATGTCACACATGATAGATGAGACCTTTCTGCACTTAAAATGAATTATACTGGATTTATTGACGTTTCCTCCGGGTGTGAATTTTCGGAAATTGCTTTGAGTTCATTACACTTAATGTTAGAAAATATCAGTCGTATTGATCGATGAGCCAAAGGCGATGTTTCATTCAGCCTCTTTTTTTCTTTTTCAAGCTGCTTAACTTCACCTGATACATCGTCACACACAGGCTCTTCTGCTTTTTTTTGCAGTGGATCTGAACCATGACTTTTTCTTCAAGGACTTCTTTCTGCATCATCTTTGCAGACTGAATGAAAAAATTGCTTCATTGTTGAAAGGACAGCAAGAGCTGTTGTTACATAAAGAGTCTTTATCCACTCAATACACGCTCATCTTTTAGTCGTCTGTGCGACTTGCCTGCGGGTTAAGTCATTTTCTTCTGAATTGCTTTTACTTCTAGGCATCAGTCTGAGCCTAAAGTAACAGACTCAGACTAATAATTTGCAATATTTTGGGGAATTTTGCATATTTTTTTCGACTATATATTGATCTGCTAAATGGAGTAAAAGCCACATATTTTTTTCTATTTTGATCAAACTACCAGTTGAGGGAGAAAACTGCACTTGTACAAGGACAGAAAAGGACTCATTGAAGGCTTTCTATTCACTAAGATTAGTTCAATCCAGTCTGAACTCATGCCAGGTACAGCAGACACACAGGGACCAGCTGAGTTATTGTACTTCTGTATGTGTGACACATGTAGGAGATATTGAGCACACATGATCTACACACTGTATGCCTAAAGCTCCTGTAAATTTAATGAAAAGTTGTTGTCGTTGGGGGACATGAACAGGCTTATTTGTATTCCTGTGCAGCCTCAGTGATGCTATCTCTCTCTCTCTCTCTCTCTCCTTTTTCCATTTATCTTGCTTTCCCTGTAACTTGTGCACACTGTTTCGAAACAACTCCACAGACATTCTTGAAGACATTGTAGGTTACTGCCTTGTTTGTCTCCTTGTGCCTGAATGTACAAAGAAATAATCTTTACAGGAGAAATACAAACACAGAGCATGGAAAATGTCATCAAATGTACTTTTTGAACTTGTTGACAGCATGAAATGTGAGATATTTTTCCACCTTTCAGTCAAACATTTATGTGTTCTTTGACATAGGTAGTCATATTGAATGGATCGTGACGCTGTCAGCCCACTTAGAGGCCCTGTTCAAAGTCAAGTGTTAAAAGCTCTATTTTGTTATCATCTCGGTCCGTAGATAGAAATGAATGCTGTTGAACCAACGAAGAGACAGCTTTCAAGACACCACATGTAGATTTTTTTTGTGTGATTATTTCGTGGGATCTTTTAAATCATTTTAATTAATTTGATGCCCTATTTCAATTCTTCATTCTCCATGCTCGAGTCGGTTAATGGACACAAGGTGGTTTTTAAAACTGAAGTCTTAACAACCAACGCTGTCCCTTTATAGTAGAGCAAAGGCCTGAAAGACTTAAAGGAATGAAGGTGACAGAGTGCATTGAGCACTCACAGTTTATCCACAAAATTTGGACAAGTCACTTGTAGCATATTAACAGTTCAGCATGGCACAGTTGTGATTAAATGGAAGCCTGTATGATCTATATTTTCTCACCAGTATGTTGGTTTGGAGGGGGTTGGCGTGAGACCTTGGTGAGGATGGTGGTGGTAAATCACTTTGGTGCAACAGCTGCCAAGCAGGAGACAAGTGTTCAATCCCACATCAAGGTCAAGAGTTTCCACCTGATATAATTTAGTGACTATCAGAACATGTTACAGGTGTTATGTGTTGACCAAACTGGGCATTTTTTTAAGATGACCTTGAGAGATCTTCCTGACATTTTTTGTTGCAACCCAAACAGCTGGAATTTAAGGAGAAAATGGGAGAATTTTTTTTTTTTGCTGCAGCTTTTTTCTTCTGTAAGGCAATTATATGAGAGTTTCTTAGCAACCAGAAAAATATGCTTGTACATAACCAGATAAACCTTCAAAGAAAAAAAACTTACACAGTACACAGTTTAAACATGTCTATGTAAAAATGCATAATGCCAACATCAAATTCCTGATGATTGGGTTGGAGTAGAAGTTGACTCAGTGCAGTGTAGTTCTGAAAAATGCCAAATATTTGTCCATTTATTTCTGCACAAACTGACAATTTTCAGATTTTCTATTTAAAAACGGAAAGTTGGGAGGCTTTGTAGTCCAAACTGCATACTGTGTGTTTTGTATTCATGTGGTCGCAGCGTCCTAGGCTGGGGACCGTTTTTTTTTTGGTTTTTTTTTGAATGTTTTACCCTCTATCTCCCTCTTTCTCTCTCCCCCCCATATTTCATAGCACCCTTCAGAATTTACTATCTGTTTACTAACTAATAAAAAGAGCCAAAATGCCTTACAGGAATCTACAGAAGCAAACACCCTGCATACCGGCACTCTGTTGATGCCGTCAAGGACTTTCTGTGTTGAGATTAGAATGTTTTAACTCAAACGAACATGTTTTTCTTTTTTTTATAATTCAAGGACTCTGTGTTCTCTTACCTGAACCCCTATTATACCAGAAACTGTTTTTCTTTCTTTTCACTTTTCTGCAGTCGGTGATTTATTCTGTGCCACCGTCTGACCTGATACGGTGCACACACACACATGTGCACATACACACACACACACACAAAGAAATTATTTTCTATACGTAAATAGCAGCAATAAATGCTGTTTTGTTGCACCTCTACAGATGATGAAGCTCTTTGTCATCAACACACTTACTGGACAGTAAAATTGCAGCTACTATACGACAGAGATGAATGTAATTATTGCTTGCCTATTATCTATACACACTGGGATGAACAGAGGGGGTACAGAGCAGTGCAATACACAGGATTTGTCACAAAAAAACCCACATAGAAAAAGACGTTTTACATTATAGTAGCACATTGCTGTATTAATTGCAATGAAATGCCCACGCAGTCTTTGGTGTTCAGCGGGGTATTTTCACATCCTTTTCCTGTGGACTCACAGAGGCACAGTCAGTGCAGATTTTAGTCCTAATTAAACACCCACACGACCCACCTCTGCTCTATTCAGGCTGGCATGTGCAGCTGAGGCTAATTCAATTTAACGCGCAGACAAAACGTCTATGAAGAGTTTGCTCAAAAAAAAAACAGGAGAAGGTGCCAGCAGCGCGTTGAATGCTGCTTGTATTTCAGATGGCCCTGTCACACCGGCTGCATAATAACACTGAAAATACCAGAAAAAGGTCAACAATTGGGCTCCGTAAGAGAAAGGTCACCTTTCATTTTCATAATCGAATATTCAAAGAGGATCTAAGAAATTTAAGCTGAGTGCAGGCAAACTGTTTAATTTGCAGGAAGTGAAATGTGTGAAAAAGCCTGATGCTTCTGGAAATAATCCAGTCAGACTGACAGCCAAAAAACTATGAATGACAAAGCCACACCTGACGTCCTGACTTTCACATCGACTTACTGCTGCATTTCTCTTGGTGAGCTATAGGAATAGCAATAGCTGCCAGTCAGGATCATCTATACAGAAAACAACCTCTCCTAAAGCAGCACTACACCACATCCACTACACGGTGATTTGATAATTAATGTAAACGGTATAATATTATGTATGCAACCCTCCAAGGGAAAAACAAGGCAGGCTATCAATCCAACTCTTAAGTGTCACTGCAGCAAGTACTTAATCACACCAACAGAGAGACCGGAGAGGAAATGAAATGCATCAGTGCCACTGCAGCTGAAAATGACAATCAGCCAGTTCAGCGATGCCTCTGATGATCAGGCATATCAATGAGCTGAGAGAAAGAGCCCGAGAGTGAGTGAGAGAGAGAGAGAGAGAGAGACCCGCTGCTACAGAGAGAGAGAGAGAGAGTCATTGGCACAAATGTAGGTCAGTCTGCAGCATCACTAGAAGTATAATAAAAGATTCAGGTGACTGGGGGATGGATGAAAATGAAATGAACTCGTGTCAAAAGGTTATCGTGAGTCCACATCCTCAGATGAGGCCTCAGGATTATTTAATCTTTTTGATGGCTTTGTTTATGATAATATCACGCATCTAAATGCTGGAAGAACCATGGCAACGCAGAGCAAACAGTGATCCAGAGGCAGAAAAAGTGAATCTGTTTAACCAGTCACTGGTTTGTAAAGTGTAATTATTAATTTGGATTTAATTGGTGCGATTGAAACCTTTATGGTCACAATGAAGACATACTATAATTAGGCATTGTAGTTATTAATAATTTATTTATAAATAGCCCTAAATTTCTTTTAGGTAACCGTAAAAGTAAAGGTTTTCAAAGGTTTCAAAGTTTCAAAAAATACTGCCTCTCTTACCCTCCAGTGGTATCCAGCCATACTATGGTCATCCATAACAAAACCAGTTTTGAGTTAACTGTGTTGGAAATATCTTACAGGGAAAGTTCATGTATTTAAACCCAAAACAAATAAAACAGACTGAATTGGATTTGTGTAAATAGGCAAGATACATCTTTTTTGTGACACAACTTTCAGTTAGAAAAATCTTTATAATGCAAAACAATTATTCATATTGTGGATCAGATCAGCACTGAAATGCCCTCATGCTTCCAACCTAAGACATATTTGAGACAAATGCAGACTATGAATATTCTGAGACGTGTTTGTCAAGCAGACACATTGTAAAAATAGCATGATGTAAGATGGAGGGCTTCTCAGACACCACAGCCTGCATGAAACGCGTTTGATCCACTCCTCCAAGTCAACGACTCACAATCCCTCTTTGCACAGCAGCCGCGTCATTACTGTCATTACCATTTTACCGCCGGCTACAGATACCAGGATGGGGGGGGGGGACGACGCAAAAACAGCAGGAAAACAACAGAGAAGAGAAGACAGAGAGACAAACATTAGCAGAAAATAGTCCTTTCTACCATATTAGCTTGTGTACAATTTTTAAAACAAACAAGCCAACCGGCAGTGAAGAATATAGATGGGGACACTGACTCACAAAACGTTTGGTTGAGTTCATTTAGAGAGTAATTTCAAAGAGATGACATCAGCATCATCATCATATTCCTAAATCACAAAAATGGATACAAAAAAAAGATAATCATGCAGTCACAGTGAAATGCAAATTAAATAGGACTCTGTTATAAGCTAGAGGTTTGTGAGTAGGAGCTCAGACACCAATAAAGCATTCAAACATATGATCACTAGCACGCCATCAGATCATATGAAAATATTAACAGTATTAAAACATCTGTAGTAAGAAAAAACAAAGAAAAAACACCACCCTAACTACTAAAAAGTCCTAGGCCATTTATTCCATCAGCCTGAGCACTGGTGAAATTGGAAAAGTACAATGGATAGCAACATATGGTAAGTGGAAATAACAGTACTATGTCTCCACAATTTCAATGTAATTTGTTTGGACTTGCTCATCTGTGAACACAGAAATTTCAGCACAATTACCTCCCTTCGACAAACAACAAGAGAATTACAGAGGCTACAGAACGGGAAGCACAACATGATGTATGCGTGAGGAAACGCATTTTGCAAAACTAAAATTTATGTATAAACACTCCAATGTGAAGAAGAGCATTATTGTAATTATTTCCTCTTATAGTTAGATTGTGATGAGCTGTTTTCTGTTTATGAGGTATGTTTGACGGAAAAAGAAAAATTTATCAGTTCTTTCCGAACAGGAGCAGGAGCCATACAGGTAATTATAATGTTGCTTTTTTAATGCCTAAATGATTTGTTTGTTTTGTTGGAGATAGAAAATCTAATTTTCTTCCTCTTATTTTAGTTGGTTAGCAACAAAAATGTGCATCACAGCCAACATCTGGCAAGTGTTGGCACAGAAACAGCCCAGTCAGCCCATTATTGCTTTGTGATCTTGTCGTCATCTGACAAAATCAGCACTGTGCGTTCGCTAAAGTGACATTTAAAGTGATTAATCACAGAAAAAAGTTTCAGGTAACACAGAGTTCTTTTAACATCACAGCCACACATTATGTTATCTTTTTGTTAAAACTTTGCTGAGCCAGCATTTTAACAGTCTTCCACTATGATGACTGCTTGAAAATTGTAATTTTTGATCGACTAAAACACTGTTTTAGTATGGAGAAATGGCTAAAACAAAGAGAGAAAAAAAAGGCAGAATGCCTCAAATTCAACCAACTTTATGTGGATGTACTGTTACCCACCAAACCTCAATTTAAGATTAGTGAGTTTTAGAAAACCGGTAAGGAGAAACAAGAAAAACCTGTTTGTTTTTTTTTTAGTCCTGGTTTAAAGATACCTGAGTGGAGATTAATCATATAAATAGCAGCATACTCAGGTCCCTCCTGGGTTCTAGTGATGATCTGACAGCTTAATATTGTATTCATCTCTCTCTTTTATATTCCATACTGCTGTTTGCACCATCTATTGAGTGAAAAAGCTGTGTAATATAATGCACAATCTTGTTAGACATTTTTGGCACAAACAGCTGCTCCCATGACTACTGAACAATGTTGTTTACACTTGTTGCTCTGCGGCGCTCGCTAACTGAGAGGCTTTTTTTTTGTTGTTGTTCATGCTCCACATCTAGTGTTGTCTTTTGTCAGGTCTTTAATTAATTCTGTACGAGTTGTTTTTACATCCCACTGAATTTACCGGTCTGATGAGAAATCTGTCAGTTATTCAGCTGTGTTGGAAAATTCCTGTTGACAGTTTAAAGCAATCAGGGTTTCCAGGATTTCTTTTTTGTTCCTCCGTCTGTTACAAGGTCAAGTGCGATGATAAGTCACATGAAAAGCTTAATGTGCCAAGTTTTGTCAGTCATTGCTTTAACAAAATGTGATTTTTTTTTAAACTCAGCTTAAGGTGATAAAAGAAATCATTCTGACACAAAGACTCTGAAAGGCTTGTCAGTCTGTTGTGAGACTGAAGGCCAGAAGAAGGCAGACTTTCAAGCATCTGAAAAGGCAAAATGCAAAGTTTGTGACTGGATTTCAAAAGAGACTCCTCTAAAACATTTCAAAAAATTCACCTTGCATAAATGCCTTTTTTTCTCCTGAAGATTAAATGAAAAAAAGCATATCGAAAGTCTTGTCTTTATTATTCTTGATTTTTTCATTACTTCAAGGTGAACTACCTGTAAAGATAATAAACTGCTGTGTAAAATTGGACCTTTCAAAACACAGGACACACTTTGGAGCCTCTTCTGGTCTTTTTCATCACTTGAAGCCCTTGACATTGAAAACAAGCTGTTTTCTGGCATTTTAAACACAATAGCATCATCTGCTGGAGCTGGCTGCCTCGCTGACATCAGGCCACTCTCTGAACTGTCCACTAGAGGGAGCAGAGCAGAGACACCGTGCAGAAACTGGCAATGCAGAGCTAGAGGATTGTTTCATTTAACTCATTACATGTCATAAATTTAAATTTTTCAGCAGTATGATCATCCCTACTATAAAAATGTATGCATTTATGCATTGTAGCAGTTTTATAGGCAAATTAATGAACATGTCAAAATGCATTTTGGCTCTACCTCCATAAAAGCATGTCATCTGTTGAGTTATGAGCTGAGATTATCTTGTGATTTGGAAGAAATCAAGCACAAGTATAATATCTTCGGAGCAAGATTGATAACCAACAGTGAAAAGCAATTTTCCTTTTGTTGCTCAGAGCGGCAGGTGCTTTAAATATGTAAAGGCTCATTCACAATATCATTAAATTTGTTTTGTACCCTATGCAGGTGCCTTCTTTGACAGCCACTCACACAGGTAAATAAATGAAAAGAGAGAGAGAAAATGAAAATTACAAAATAAGTTTATTCATATAAACAACTACAAAACTCTATTAAATCGGGTATTTTGCAGCGGGAGACAAATTAGATGATATGGTATTACATTGTTTCACAATAGCAATATCAAAACACATACAAACAGACAATAAGTTAATCTGTACTCTTCACAAAGCCCTTCTGCTTTGACCTTTGAGTTTATACAGCTCGCCCTGTCTGTAAGAGGAGGCACAACTATCCTGAGATTCACCGTTTTATCGGATTTGGTCAAACTTCTGACTTTGCAAAAAATATTTCTAAGTTGATCCATCACTGTGTATTTGTTTGTCACACACCCTCCCACACGGGAGAGTCCCAAATGGCCTCTTATTTACAAAGTATTTTGGAGCTGTGAAGACTGAGACTAACACTGCATAGATGATTCATTCACACCATCGGAAACATGGATTATGTTTTTTTTTTCTTCTAATTATTTCAGGGCTCCCAGGGTGACCGAGTCCTTTCCCTCAGTGGAGTATGTGAGCGAGGATCGTTTCGCGGTGGCATAAGAGGCGTATGACGGGGCTGGGGAGGTGGAGGAGGAGGGTAAGCGGGGCAGAGTGGCTGTAGAGGAAGGGAGGGGTTGAGTCTGTCGTTCAGAGGTGCAGTAAGCCGGAGAGGAGGACCTGCCCTTGCTTTGGAGGCTGCTGCTGCTGCTGCTCTGCAAAGGAGAGCTGGACGTTTTCGGGCCTCGGGACAGAGACGACGTGGAGGAGCTGGACAGAGGTGAGGTCCTCATGCCATAACCGAGGATGCCAGTGCTCATGAGAAACTCCCTCGAACCGTAGGCTGGAGGAGTTGGTCCACGGGAGCCTGTCGGTCGGATGTTGTCTGGAGGTAGACTCCTCCTGCAGGGGATGTCATAGATCCCCACATCTGGGCCGTAAAGGGCCTGGGATCTGGCCTGGAGGCGCAACATCCTCTCCCTCTCCTCCATCTCCCGTCTCTCGTGGATGGATGCCATGATGGTCTTTGAAAAGTTGTCATAGCGTGCAGCGGCAGACTTCTGAGGTGTCAAGCCTTGTGGCGCGATATCACGAAGGCTTTCTCTGAGACTTTGAGAGGTCATATCTCGCATCCCCAGACCTGGAGGGGTGAGGTCTCGTGATGTGATGCTTTGAGATGCAAGGTCTCTCGGCAACAGCCCTTGAAAAGCCGGAGAGGGGTCTCTTTGAATGAAACCTTGGAAGGAAGGCGATGGATCCCTTGAGGTGAGGCCTTGCAAGGAGGGTGAGAGATCTCGAGGTTGAGGTGATTGTCTGGTGACGCCCATAAACACGGGACTGTAGGCGTGAGGACGAGTCCGCTGCACCACTGTCCCATCTGTGCCCAGAGCCATAAACTGAGGGTGATAGCCGACTGGGAGAGCCCCTCTCTGAGCCAGAAACTGAGGGTCTGTAGGTTTGATGAGGTTATCGTAGGAGAGGCTGCTGTTATGGTTGGCCAGTAGGCTGGAGGAGGTAATGATTCCCGGTGTGGGATTGGATCCTAAACCTTCTCCATGCATGGCAGGTAGATGGGATTTACTGCCGTGGCGATTGCCGTGTTTGAGGGTGAGAGAGCGGGAGTTGAGGGTCATAGAGTTAAACGGCAGTGAGGCAGAGATGCTGTTGGTGTGGACGGGCAGGGCGGCATGCTGGCTGCCTCTGCCAGGGCTTCCTCTAGACTCAGAGCAGGTGTCAGGACCTTTGTTGTTCCCTTGCTGCTCTGTTGTCTTCAGCAACTAAACAACATAACAAGATACATAGATATGTCTGTCAGACAAGGATAAAAACCAGAGAATCCTGCTCCTACATGTAAATATCAGACTTAAAAGCACCTGCT
This sequence comes from Acanthurus tennentii, assembly GCA_029783805.1. NCBI lineage: Eukaryota > Metazoa > Chordata > Actinopteri > Acanthuriformes > Acanthuridae > Acanthurus > Acanthurus tennentii. The sequence goes on from JAPZDZ010000011.1 coordinate 12,491,789, forward strand.
CTGGAGGAATGGGTGAGGATCCTCTGGATATGGCTTCCAGGACAGGCCGTAGCTGCGGCACAGTGGGAATGGATACAGGAATAATGGATTTTGTGTGGTGTCCTGTCTCTGGAAAAGGAAAAAATACTGTGTTTGATCATAGAATACAGAAATTGTACTGAAAAACTACAAAAACAGCCTAGGAATGACATCAAAAAGGAAAGTTTGAAAGAATAAGAATGGCAATAACATAAACTACATGTTCCTTTCTGTGGTTATCCCAAGGCTTTTTGGTTTCTATTAAGGATTAAAAAAATTTAAAAGTAAACCACAAATGCAAATTTTACATTTAAAAACAGGCTAAATGTTGTTCTTAAACAGCAGGACAGTGTAGTTTCTAGCAAACATAATTAATATACAAGGATATAATGTATTTGTTAGGGACTACTTTGAGTGTGGATTAATACACTCTTGGAAAAAATACTGCTTTAGTGCTGTACAGTACCATCCATGGCAGCCAGTTGGCTTTTCAGCAGGCCGTGGTCTGGTTTTGGTGGCAGTGGTGGAGGAGTTTTCACTTGTTTGATGTCTGACAGCTCGACAGCTCCGGCTGACGTTTGCTGGCAGGAGTGAAAAACACGAGAGATCAAATCCCTTGACAACTTGAGTTACAATCCTTGGATGATGTGTGAGAATATTTGTGAACCGATCATCATGTCATTTTTTTTGTGCATACTTTATTCTGTAGATCTTGACTCTGTATGCCGTTGTCTCTGACTTTCACTGGCATCTGCCTGTCGATCTCCGGCCTCAGGAACGGAGGCTGAACGTGGATCACTGTTTTCTTAGATGGCCTCGCTGTGTATCTGGTGTCACGTGACAAACGGGGTGTCAGCCAGTGAGCTATAATGCTTCATGAAAAGATTAAGATTAAGCTTTTGAAATGTCTCTTACTTTGGGGAGATGGGACTGCAAACCAGATACTCCAGGTTGTTACAACAACCTCGAGTGAACGGATTTACGCCTCCTTGAAACTTCCCAGTTACCTGTGAAATCATGAAGAGATGAAGGTACAAATCTGTCATTTTTTTATTTCAGATGTAAATTAACATGTATATGAGCTATTTTTTGATAATTATAAATAATACATCAAAATAACATTGTAATCACATGTCACTGTGTAAAGATTTAGGGAGATTTCTTAGCAGAATATGGCAGAAATGGACTATAGCAAAAAAAAACTATAGGTAAGTTTTTCTGAAGCAACCCAGAAAAAAACAAACTTAACGCTGGCTTTAGAAAGGGGCTTTTGTTTTCTTGTTTTTTTGGGGGGTGGAGGTTGTTTTTTATTGTTTTTGTATGTTTGTTGTTGTTTGTATGTAGCCACCATGGATTCTCCTACAAGCTTTCAATAGGAGGGTAAGGCAAAAGGTTAGTTGCATTATGCATTTTCATCACTAGATGTCACTAAATCCTACATACTGGACCTTTAAGTGTTAAAGCTCTACTTAATCAATATAATGCACTTTTTCTATGGTATTCCTATTGTTAATTATATTAGTTTAATATATGAAAATGAAACTGACTTGCTCATTGGTGGTCCGTCCTCTGGACACCAGGTACAAGTGGAATCCAGTGAGGCCCAGGACTGGGATGAGAAACAGCCCTGATATACTGATCACTACCAATCTGCACATGCTGTTAAGAAAAACGGCTTCATAACAGTCTCACTGAGAAACACTTAATACATTTAAACATATACAGTGCAGAAAGATGCATGTTTCTACACATAGAGTGTGTAAAAGGATACGTGACGGTGCAGTGCAGCTTCCACAATTCATCCATGTGGTGCATCACATAAATGAGGCCAAAGGTGAAGACGCCAATCATGTGAACTGTCAGCGACAAGAGGAACAGGAAGAAGTAGCGGTAGTTTCGCCTCCCGATGCAGTTGTTCACCCAGGGACAGTGGTGGTCAAAGTCCTGAGAGAAGAGAGTGGAAGAAATAATAATATGCAGGGTCTATATTGAACAACTTGTAGCGGTGAAGATCAAGAAATGAGGAATATCCACTTTGCTTTCTAAATACACTTTGTTTGTTACAGGCCGTCTGAACCCTTTTTCAAATTGCATTTCTACGGAGACTACAAGGGATCTGAGAAAAGGATTAACCTGATTAATGAGATCTCTCTCTGCCTCCATCACACTCTGTCCATCATTCACTCGCTGCAGAAATCCCCTTTATTGACTTTCACCACACACACTGCTACACTCGTAAGCATTCTTCTTCCCTGATCTTTCCATCTATGCCCTCTATGTTCTTATATTTATCACCACATTTGTTTTCAACCTTCTCTTTATGAAGTTTTTTACTAAAAAGCGACACTATTAGTGCAGTGTCTCTTATCCATCATCTGTCCCTGCACTGACCTCCACACAGTGATCACAGACGCTGCAGTGGGAGCAGCGTGGAGGTCTGTAGAAATGGCAGGAAGCACACCACTTCATCCGCACTTGAACACCCTTGACGTCCACGTTCTTGTACAGCGGAGCGCGGAATTCGTCGTCCTTGTCCTCATCCTCGTTTGCTGAAAGAACAATCGCCACTGTAATGCTTCCACAATTTTTTATTTTATTTTTTTGTTAAAGTTGATATCTTCTACTGTAAGCATAACATCGATGATGACAAACCCATTGGCAGCACCCCAGCATCCATAAAGGTTGCCATGGTGAAGTTGGCCAGCACAAAAAGGAAGAGGATGGCACAGCATGGCGGCACAGCAGGGCAGATGGTCAAAGCCAGCCACGGGCATCTGAATATGCAAACAGAGGAGGGAAAAAAAAAATATTTACTGTACTTGTCTTCAACAGTTCATCCGAGGCAGAATTCATATTGTAAATCTGGGAGTTTTGACATTGTTTTTAAGCCTAACAAGTATCCATCCCTTAGAGGTTAAGGTTAACACAAATCAGAGCTACAACAAAGATTTCAAGAGATAATCTTCATCCCATTTATTTTGATGGGAGCAGTGGATTCAAAATGTAATTGTTTACAGTGAAAGATAAGCATGTATTACTGTGTGTTCACCAGTGTCCTCAACAAGGGATTAAATGACGGGGTACCCTGCGGCGAAGACAAGACACTTCCTGTGTCTGGGTCACATGATGAAGCAGCTCTGGACACTTTAAGAGCCGCAACTAAAGATTACTGTTAATATCAATCAATTTGTTAACTATTTTTAATCACTTTTTAATCATTTAGTCAATAAAATATTAAAAAGTAATAAAAGACGCATCACAAGTTTCTAGATCCCAGCATGCAATTGTCAGATTACTTATTTAATCCGACAAACTGCCTAAAGGCCAAATACAGTATAATCACCTTAAAGTTAAAAAAAAAACACACAAAAAATACAAATCCTAACAATTCAGAACCCTAAATCAACAAATATGTAGAACTTTTACCTTTAAAATTGTCTCACAGAGTTCCGCACTCGTAAAAAAGGCTGACAATTCATTTTCAACTTCATGATTCACATATAAAACTTTGATTAACTTCTTAATTTTGCAGGGATGACAAGTTTGGTGAAATCTGGTGTTTTAGGTTGACAGTCTGGTGATCCATTTTGACACGTCAGACTGTCACTTAGGTAAACAGCCTTTTGCAAACATTGATTACATAGATTCCAGCTGCAGAGAAAGTGAATGGTTAGCTGCAATCCAAAAGAACAGAAAATCATAAAAATATCATTAGCACATTATAGTTAAATTGAACAAGATAGCAACCAAATAGTCATAACCAAAGGTGTGCAGTCAAGGAATTACTCAGTAAATGATCAAAGAGAAAAAAGAAAGAACATGGATTCAAATTGGTGAAGTGTTAAATTGAATTTTTTTTTCAATTACATTAATTGTTCAAAAAATTGCCTTAAGATGCTTCTAAACTCAGTCAAACTGTAATTTTTATCATGGAAATTAGTGTCCTTACCCACAAATTTAAACCAGTTTAAAGTCTTCCTTTGTATTTGTGTCCTAAAATCTTAGAAGACCATCACTTATCTCTTCCACCAATTGTGTGCATGTGTGTGTGCTGAATTATACCGAATGAGAGTATGATTATATCTCTACTGTGTGAGATTAGAAGGGGGGGGGGGCAGCGTAATCAGGTTACAGTGGTAGACAGAGAGGAAAAGATTCTCTGGATTATATTAACAGTGTTTGATTGAACATCACATGTTTAACCTATATACTGTTTGTATATTTTCTGATGTTACGTGTGTTGTTCAAGTGTTACAGTTTTTGTTATAGTAGAAAACGGAAAATGTATAAATCATGCATCTTTTAGGACCACTGAATGGAAATGGTATAACTAGTAAAACCAGTGTCGGGGCCAGAAAATTAGTCAAACTGGTTATATATTCTGCATTTCTTAAAATATGAATCAGTGAACACTTATGAGTAATTAAGCAGCATCTTGTGAAAGTGAAAACACTGACGAAATTAAGAGTCATCCGCCTCAATTATGCGCTTCATCCCAGTGCAGCCCCAATCCTCAAACCCCCCGGCTGGTTTTAGGCTGTGGGGGAGGGGACCCCACTCCCGAGAGGAGCGCCTGCTGATGCCATGCCAGCTGCAAACCCAGTAATCCCTGGATTATAAACTCTGGATTACAGACCATTTCTGCCAGTCCAGTGCATTGTGTGTTCCTCACATTAGATACAAACAGAGCATGCCATCAAGGCTCACTGTATATCACACAGCACGCCACTACACACTGTATACCGTGAGGTAAATCTGATTCACTGCTGGCGGTCTGTACCTGCAGAAGATTCCCTCTTACAACAGATGATGAGGAAAAACTGCAAATAGGACCAGAATTCCTTTGAAGATTTGAATAAATTTAGCATAATGAAATTACAAGGACCTTAAGCAGCAGAGAATGTCTGACAGAAAGGAGCATAATATAGCCCCCTCAAGCCCACCCCTCCCCTCTTTCTCATGAAATACAGCCATGTTGGACATGTGCTTAACTGTCATAGCTGATCAGTTATGTTAAGCTATGTAACCCGAGCTGGTTAGTTACAACAACATGGCTCATATAAAGATTTTGTTTTTACTTATTGCTGTTTTCTATTTATTACCCAGAGTCTATAAAATAAAAATGTTGTAACTGTTTTTTCTCTTCAGATAGACGAACTAAGACATGGATAGAGAGGCAGATAGAGATAGACAGTTCTTTATCAGTTTCATTACATTCACCAAATTGGCTTACTATGACATATACAGCCAGTTCCACATCAATTACGGCGCTGCAGATGAAACACAGAGGGTGAGCTGAGTTCATCTGAGTGATTTCTTGTGGACTAGATTACAGTGTGGACGCCTCTGCATGGTCGACCAGGCCTCCATCATCGGTCTGGGACCATCTGGACCGCAGGGAGAGGCAGTTCATTACGCCGCAGTGTGGCAAAGACAAGCCCCATCTAATGAAACAGCTCGGGCAGAGCTGTATTAAATCACACAGAACAGTAAGCTGCTCTGCAATCTGCACGCTGCCCTCATCTCCACAGTGGGTCAGTGGCACAGCAGACGCACATTTGGTCAAGCGGTAGGTTCTCTACGGCTGACAGCCAGGGCTCCTTTTGTGACATTGTTGTCAAAGTTACATAAATGACATCAAAAACATATAATCTTTTAGAATGATGGACACAACGTTAATACAAAAAAACAAATGGTAGTGAATAAATTCCTGCAGCTGGATGATAAATCTGCACATAGCATGTGCTAACAGTGTTGCGTGTATGACGTGATCTGTGACTTGTTTTATCCATTTTTTAATCATTTCTGTTCTTGCTGAGCACCACTCAGTAAAGATGAAGGCAGACAAAGGATTGTGGTTACATGAATATTTTTGGAAAATGATGAATTTCAATGGTTGCATTTTTTCCTTTTGATGGATGCAAGTAAAGAAATTAAATGTTTAAACCAACACAGACAATGAGCAAGAACATGCAGTATGTGTTTCTTAAAATAAAGACATAAGATATTCTTGTTCCTAGAAAGGAAATGCTGAGTTCATATGTAATAAAATTAATTATTGCTTAGTGCATTACACTAAAGCCTTTTGCTTTCACAGCCTCACTAAGTCTAAAAGAGGTAGATGTTAGGTAATGATAGTTAAATCTAAACAGATAATGCAGAATAACTAAAAATACACTTTCAAATTACTGGCTTGATAACTTAATAACTT
>JAPZDZ010000011.1:12542366-12555676 GCA_029783805.1 Acanthurus tennentii
TATGCTAAAAAACAATGCAATACACGTTTTATAATATTTCAACGTCCCTAGATACAATTAACTATAGAAAAAGGATTTTACTGTGAAGGGGAACAAATCAGTTTATGGGTGCACAGCTTCATGGTGGTCGTGTGTCCAGACTGACTGTGCTGCATTTGGCTGCTAACAACCATGGAATAATGCTGAGTGTTGTTCTTGCATATGCATATGTGATGCTCACTACATCAGACTGGATACACATCTGACACGATTTTCTAATTATAATCATTAAATAAGCCATTCTCTTTACCTTTTTAACCTATAATGTAAGGGAGTGTGATTTACATTTTAAATAGCCAGCAAGTTACAACATTCCACTTGCTGAGTTGATGAAGTTGATTTTTTGCTGTCTTTCAGCTGGATGCCGTGTAATCGTACAGAAGGGATGCCTCGTGGAGACTTTAACATTTATTTTGCCAGCAGCAGACGAGGTTTCGTCAGAGCTGAGGAGTATGTGAATCTACTGTTTTGAAATCAGGGATCATTGCCTTCATTTTACCATAAAACTCCTGTTCCAACATTTTTCTGATATAATTCTTCCTCATGTGAATCCATTTATATAGCTATATTGTGCTATATACTACAAAACTTTTATGCCAAAGTAATAGATAACTTTTCTCTGAATTCTGGTGTGCACCACAGGGCAGTGGGCATAGTTCTACTCGTGGTCATCCTGGCAGCTCTCCTTATTCTGGGCTGCTGGTACTTCAAGAAAAGGAGTGGCTACAAAATAATCAGGGTGAGACAATCATGCTTTCTTTAATAAAGTGCTCAAATTTTATACTATAAGTGAGGATTTATCTGCATCATATATAAATAACCCATAGGTAATAGATGTTTTTTTTCAAAATTCCATCACAAAACCTATTATGATGGGTTGAGTAATTACTATAATGTGGCATATTCACGTGGAAATGAAGATGCTTAACTAGTAAAGACCTATTTTCCTTTTTTTTTAATCTTTTCCCTCTATATTTCCCCCTGTCCTCGTTTCCTGATGTTTTATGACATTTCCTTACACATCTGTCTCTCCTCTGCAGGACCCTAGATCAGGATCACCACGTTACACAGGAGGCCAGTACTCAGAGGCAGGACCTTCAGCAGATAACAAGATGGCTCTAACTGACTTTGGCAGCTTCCGACCTGCAGTAAGGGACAAGTTGTTAGCCAATGACTGTCTTTACTGGCCTTTGATCATATCTTTTATTGTCAAGAAAAAGATTTATAACAAATTCAACAGCCCAAAATATAGAAAATAAAATCATTTTTGCATAATTTTTTTTTTCAATACATTAATCGGCAAATACCAAATGGGAAGACTTAAACTCTATAAAATCTAAAGTCCATGTCAGGAGGTACTTATTCAGTACAAAGCCTTAGAGGGCTCTGAACACAGTGCAGAACACGTGAAACTGATGCAATGGATGCCTGAAGGAGAGATTATTGTGTCACCAGACTAGGGGTTGTTATTAAGAATGTTTCATTCCCAGGGGAGGTTATGTGTATGCATGCGTGTGGGAGAAGTATCAGATCAGCACCCTCTCATGGGATGAAGTTATAGTACAATGCACAATGCACTTTAAAAAAAAACTAATGCTATTTTACTGCTGCAGTTACCAGATGTCAAAAAGAACATTTTATTCATGCTGGACCCACTGATGACTCCATCAATAGAGATCAAGAATATATAAACCTACAAAGTGCTTTAAGTTTCCAGATATGATACTGAATTGCATGTGCCTCAGAGTTGCTTTAAATGTAATAAGCCATTAAAAATGCTTGTTTAAACATTAAATCCTGTAAAAATTAAGAAATTTAAAGACAAGAAAAAATTAAGAGTGGAATTTTTTCTCTAAATTCTCAGCTGTTTCATCTGGATGTATATGCTCTACTCCTCTACAGGTTCCTAATGCTCCTCCAGCCTATGAAAAGATTTCTTCAGGACCACTGCCTCCTCCCTATTCTCCCTAAGGGACCTCTGAAGAAGATGAACAGATGTTTGAAGAAAAAAGAAAAATATGTGGAAAATAACTCTTAACCTTATCTGTTTTCTGATGATATATTATCTAATGTCACTCCGTGGTTCTTCTTATACCAATAGTTTAAAGTATTGTATCCATCACTTTGTAAAATTATTAACAAGAGAACACAATGTATATACTGTAGGTTGTTTCAATAAACAATGACAAATGATTTCACAAGAGTCTCTTCAGTTCATGAGGAAGCAGCTCAAACACACATGTTGGGGACAGTCGCATTGTTTATTTCCATGCAGTAACGTCCACATTTGTTCAATGAACATGTACCTAGTAAATATTTTTGAAAAAACTATATGGTAAAAATAAATAAATGTTTCTTCGAAACATGTAGTATGGGCTCAAGCGTAGTACAAATTCATCTATTAGTTTATTTATAATTCTAAAAAGTAAATGTAGTTTTCAAACAGAGACTATTTGAAAAAAGACAACATGACAGAATCTGGACACTGACAGTTGTGTTGTTCACTTGACGGATAAAGTAGAGCAACTGTGCCGATGAATAGTATCCCAATTATTCTCTTGAAGCAGTATCTAATGGCACTGAAAACTATTACAAAAGCTTCAGTTGAAATTCCTTTCATCTACCCTTCCATTCTACTGATTTGTATAACAGTTGTCTTTACTGGCCATAAAGTAAAAAATAGGAAAGTCAAAAGTCTATAACATTCATCTGAGGGCAACCTCAACAGTTTTCATGTGAGAAATCCGTCACAGTATACATTTTTCTGATTGAACAAACAGTTTGTCTATAAGATGATCAAACCAGAGGGTGTAACTTACTGTTTCCTTAATGTAAGTTACGAGTGAAACTGCAGCTGGAAAGAAGTTCTTTCACTAACCCAAGTATTACTACAAGCATTGGATAGGAGTTCTGTCAAACTAAGGAGCTGGAAAGTGGTGTCTTAGTTCTCACAGAGCTGGTACCATCTCAGTTAATTGGTACACTTTCTGTCTGCCTGTGAAGGTCGTAAAGAGGAATCATGTGTGTGTAGTGCTCCAGTGGAACTGTCAGGGGAAGCCACCAGTGCATCCAGCGGTTTGGGGCAGGCAGTCAGCTCTGCTGGATTGACCTGGCACTGAACTGTGTTCAAAACAGCGCCATCAGGACTAATGAGTAGCTTCGATGCTACATTGGTATGAATACCTAAGGATGAGGTCTGCAGAGAGTGCTTTCCAAGTGCTTGATTGGTTAGGAGAACAGGTGGGTGGGTGGTGTTATTTGTCTTCAGTGTTGTGATTGGTTGAGCTGGAGAAATTATTACAGTGTCACTGGATGAAGGAGCGGTCACCACAGGTGCTGTTTCAAAGGTGTTGACAGTGCTTCCAATTGGTGTAACTGTAGCAATAGGCAGCGTCTGCATCCTAGATACAGAATTTACAATAGGTGGAACAGCAACTGTTGGTAATACTTGCGTCCGCATGCCAGCAAGCACTGGTTGCATGACTGCAGGCACTGGTTTTTTGATTGATGTGTTGTCTAGTCCTGTATGCACTAAAGCCTGGGATAGAGCAGTTGAGGTTGGTGCAATTCCAGCTGTTGTCTGCTGGGCCTGTATGGTTGGGCCTGGGGTTGACACTGAAACCATCTGCTGGACAGGAGAAGAATGCAAAGGTGGTGTTCCTGCTGCCACAGGAGCTGCAACTGAAGAGAGGGGTGCAGGAATTGATAGGCTGGGTAAAACACAAACAGACATGGAAGACAGAGGTGCTGACACTCTGGACAAGGTGGGTGCTACTGCAGGTGAAATGGTGAATGAACTGTCAGCTTGTGTTGTTGTACCAGCCGCTAATCTGATTGTTGCCTGTGCTGAGCCAAGAGCAGGGGCATTAGATGCCACTGAGGACACTAGGGCTGGGACACTGCCTAACCTTGGCGGGGCTGAGACCAAAGAGGGAGAACCTATAGGAGGTGATGTAAAATTACAAGCCTGTGCGGCTGGCAATCTTGGCAGAGCGGACACTACATTTGTTTTATTGGGTAACAAAGCTGAGCTCAGGCCAGGTGTTCCTGTTAGTTGGACTGGCGTGACACTGGGAGTGGTTGCTAGTAATGATGCACCAACAGAAGGTGTGCATGCTACAAAAGGACGACTTACAGCTGGCACACCAGGCAGCCTGGCTGGTGACTGGGGTAAAACTGGTGCTTGAGGGGCTACAGTGACATGGCTTGTCCCTTGGGGAGGTACTGATGCTCTAGTGCTGGCAGCACTGGCAGTAGGCACTTGATGTGGTGCAGGGCTAGAGATGATAAGGACATGGCTGCCTGGACCCAAACCCTGGGGAGGGACTACAAAACGTGCATTGTTAAGGAGAATCTGAGTGCCGGCAGCAAGGGGTGTAGAGGTGTTGATGACTATCCTCTGCTGGACTGTGCCAGAAGCAGACTGGGTATTGGTGGTTGCCGCAGAGGAGACAGGTGTTTGGGTTTTATTGAGAGCAAGCTGAGAGGAGGATACATAGGACGTTGCTTCCTGACCAATGCCACTTTGGGTTTTTGGAGACTGACGTATATGAGTGGGTGTTGAGGTTTGGGCTGGGCTACTCTGCACTGTAGTGGTTACCTGAGCGGGGTAGTTGCTGCACTGTAAGTTTGGAGGCATACCAAGGTCCACCTTGGTCATGCTTCCTACAGTTGAAGTGGCAGCAGTAGATGCTAATGTTGAAGTGGCTGATTGGGAGATCATGGTAAAAGGGGGGATATCCGGGAGCTTAGAGCTGGTGGTCAGAGGAGTGGTCGAGGTAAGCTGGGCAGAACAGCTTGAAATGGTTTTTGAACTTGTACCAGGGACCAGTCCTGTGGTGGTGGCTCTTGAATGGGTCATATTCGAGACAGACACTGGTGTGCTTGTGGGAGGAGAACACGACAGGGCACCAATAGTCTGTCCAATGGTTGTTGTCTTCCCTGACAACTGGATTTGAACCCCTGGAGACACAGAAAGACAATTTATTTTATTCAACAGCTAAACATTGATGATGGGACCCTGTTTCGGGTTTGACTAGTGACACTACAATACATAATTTAAACTACTGAATACTATAACAATTTATAAAAGTTTCACATTCCTCCAACCAAATTCTAAAGTCTCCATATACAAATAGGGCACAAAATTTGCAAAAGCCACCAGCCAAATGCTGGTAACATATGCAAGTTATTGGTAGATTCACTTCTTTAGTACTTGATACTTAAATCTATTAAGGAGGTCATCAAATATGAACATTAATTGGCCATTTTGCTGGTGGAAGAAAAAGTTATTATGCACCTTGTAAACAAATTAGTTACTTTTTAATAAGGTGCATTAATATACATTTTACAGACTGTTTTAATCTTACAAACCAGCAGACATCATGAGAATATCAGTAAAACATCACACCAAACAAACCTACCTGAGGGTAGAGTGATGTTTTTGACCTTGGACGATGTGTCTAACTTGATGCCGCCAACAGGTTGGCCTGGGCTTAATCCCATCTTTAACGTTTGACTTGATAATGAGGTGGTCAGTAGCTGTCCACCAGGCCCAGTTGGTATTGCTGGCTTTGGAATGCTTCCCATGGAGGTGGTCGTTGATGTTGCTGTGGGCTGGCTATAGAACATGAGTCTTGAACTAGGAAGTGATTTTGAAGGAGACGGTGTACCTTTTGATAAGGCTACATTTGAGTTGGAGGAAGAAGATGGAGTAACCAGAATAAATTTAGTTACTGGGGATCTCTCATCTGTACTAGCCCGTTTCACACCAGTCTTGCTGATGAACTCTGCTTGTGTGAGAACTTGGGGAACACGAGAACTACTCAGTGATGGGACTATAACAGTGTTTGTACCTAATGAAGCTTGAAAATGAGAAGAGGCAGTGGCAGCTGTTTGCGATGGCTTGCCAGTCTTTGTTGCAACTGTAGAGCCAGCTGAGGTGCTGGAGCCTTGGCCTAAAGCAACAGTAGCAGTTGCAGTCTGGTTTCCAGGGCTTGTAATAGGAATGCTATCAGAAACTGCAGTGAGCATGGGAGATGCGACAGTGGAAGCAGACTTTAGTACTGAAGAAATCTGCTTCTGAGGTTGAGTAACTGAGATACTTGTGACTGCTGGTATGGTGCACTGGGAAGTCTGAGAGGAAACAGGAGGAGAAAAAGCTGGTGATGTCTTGGATACGAGAAATGCTTTAAACTGGGGTGAGATGGTGATGACTGAACTGGTGGACAAAGAACCAAGGGCCTTCTGGTCCGAGGATGTCTGAACTTTGACAATGCCTGTGTTGCCACCCCTAGTTGTTACCAATATTGACTGTGAATCTCGGATACACACAGTCTTGAGCTCCTGTTTAGGGTCTGTGGACTTGGTGGGCTCTGTAGAAGGTGAATTAGAAGGAGTTGTGATGAGTGAGGGGTTTGGCAATACACCTTGTGTTATGCTAGCCTGGGTACTGCAGACTTGTGCCCCCTTGAACCCTGCTGTGCTCATGGTCCCCTGTTGCAGACAAGAAGAAACAGAAGGAGAAAGGGTCCTCATTGTCTGGGCATCTTTTAGGGGAGCTACTTGCTGAACAGGGATTCTGTTTTCAGGAATGGTGAACCCAGGCACATTGGTGGACATACATAGAGGACTGGTCACTTTAGAAACTGGGACCTGCATGCTTTTAGACTGTTGATGTAAAGATGCCTTTTCTTCAGTTTTGTGAATGAGTAGGTTAGAGGGAAGAATCACCACTTGCTGCATGATCTTATCCCCGGTGTTCTGGTCCACAACAGGATGAACAGAGATCTTGACTGGGCTGCTACTGTCTGTCTTTACAATGTGGCCCAGCCTCTCGGGTACCTTGTACACCACTTGGACAGGACTTTTTGGTACAGTCAGGGTTGGTTTGGCCTGCAGTGGTTTAGGAAGAGCTGCCGTCACTGTGGCTGTTCCTGGCTGTTTAAGTTCTTCCGTCTGTTGTAGTCCTTGCACCTGTATTTGTTGAGAGTTCTGCTGAGGACAGGGTGGAGAACTTTGTGCTTTTGAAAGTTTTGTGGTATTCATTGCAGAGGTAGGCAGGGAGCCTGAAGACTCTTTGCTCTGTCTACCAACTTTGTAGACCTCTGGGTAATCAGTAGGCCGTTTCATTAAGGTCACTTTGTTTCCCACGCTCTTAGCCAGCAGGGTGGGGATGGGCGTGTAGCCCTTAGGTAGTCCAGTGGTAGGGTGGATAATGGGTTGTCTGGATGACAGTGAAATCTCAGCTCCCACCTTTGGTGCCCATGCTGAGTTTGAGTCCCTGGATTGATTTGATTGAATCAGGTCAGATCTGGTTTGAGGCCCAGAGTCAGTTGTAGAAGTAATGTTACAACTACCAGTCTGAGCTCTTGGCAGCAGACTGACGACCTTCTCTGTGATGGCCAAAGGGTGTTTTAGGTGGTTGGTAGGTACATAGGTCACTGTTCTTTCTCCGGTAGATTCTGCCACAAGCTCCCTGGTGCTTGCTGAAAACATAAAAAAAATGTTTTTAAGGATGCACTGATTAATTAGACATCCATATGGGCTCAACAAGATCGTGACATATCATCTTAACCTATAGTTACATAAATGCAAAACTATGTCTTTTAACTGCATCATAGCCTTAAACAGCAAGAAAAACATCACTTAAATCACTATCATTACATTACAAAGTTCAGACTTTAGTTTCTGGTTTAATTACTCTACCTCCACTCCAGAGTCCTCTGGGAACCATATGTTCCAGGTCTTCCTCATCCAATCGTCTATAATGATCCGAGATTGAACAAATCTCCTTCCCCAAACCCCTCTCTTCATCATCATCATCTGATGATGATGAAATACACTCCTCGCGCACAAAGTTACTGTACTCTGGGTGCCTCTTGAAATCATCAAATTCCTTCTTTAAACGAAGCCTGATATAGAGGAAAATAAATAACAAAGCACAGATTTGTCTCTAGTCCAGTAATGATGATACAATACAAAGTGCTTTTTAATTGTGGTCATTATGCATTGAGCTAGTCAGCTGAGTTCAAACTGTAAAAACTAAGAGTTACTATCAGGACAAGGTTTTTTCAGAAAAGAAAGGTATTAATGAAGGTTTGATCCAATTATCTTTTAAATGTCAAAGGAATTGTACCTGTTTCTTTGAAAGGCCTTAACAAGTTTGGGTTCCCAGGGTGAAAGCTCATTTAGAAGTCTGATTAGAGTGCTATGGAGGTCTTTTACTGCTTCTCTCCTGTAATACCACCGACCCTGTTAGTTCAAACAAGCAGAGAATTCTTCGTCAAGTCAACAATATTGCAGTATCGGTGTGAGCACATTGTCTTCTCGTCCAAATTCAGAAGGATCTGGAGCATGTGTGAAAGTCTTACCAACAGACTTATAAATGTTACCTACCAATCTCTTTTTGGTGCTCTCCAGGTCATCGAGCTCATCTTCTGTCTTGCTGATCAGCTCTCGCAGCTCCTCAAGGTTGGTGCATACCAACTACAGAGGAGAAATAACAGACTGAGCAAGACACTTTGAATAAGGCAAAAAAGAGAAAGGAGGGGCAGAGGAAAACAAGGCTTGAATAAAGGCTATAAAATATCTAGTATTATTTAAGATAATAGTGAAAACCTTGAATGATGGCTCGACTGGAGGTTCATCTTTAATCTTCTTTGAAGATTCAAGTTTTTTTCCTGTCAGAGAGACAACAGTCACTGATCCAACAGGTTATTGATGAAGCACTTTTACTGAATAATGAAGCAAATTTAAATAATATCCCGTATGGCCTTAAGGATGTGAATGTACACTTAATAATTAGCCTGATGCACAACCAGGAGAAAACATTTGACTAACATCAACATTAAATATTCTAACCTGTTTTATGTTTTTTCTTCTTGTCTTTCCTTTTGATCGTTGTGGCAACTCCCCGCACTGCAGACTTGGCAGCCTTAGCTGGGGACAGCCTCATCCTGCCCACGTGCTGCAACTGCTTGTGCTCTCCTTTCACCCTCAGCAGCTGTTCCCTCCCTCGCTTTTTCTTCCGCTTTTTTTTTTTAGTCCAGATTTTGTCATTCACATGTTCTTCACATGAGTTTTGACCACTCTCAGAAGACAACTGTGTTGCTACCCCTGAAGTGCCACAGCAACAGTTGATTTTCTCAGATTTATTATTACTAGTTTTGTTTTTAAAACATTCCAAACAGGAGAAGCTTTGGTGTCCCTGACTAGGGCTTTCTCCCTCGAATTTGAGCCCTGCTGGTTTCGTTGGGGAGGTCTGACTCATTAAGCGAGCAGGTGACCTGCCAGTGTAGCTGTGCTCCCCTACACTCAGACAGGGCTCCTGTGTCTCTGCTTTAATGGTGCGTAATGAGCCAAGTGAGAAGCCCTGCTCTTGTTTTAATGTAAGTTGCTTTGATTGATGCTCTAACTTTACAGTCTCTTCCTTAAATTCAATTTTCACACCACCTTCTTCAATGGGACTAGTGTGTGAAAGAGATAAGGGGTCAGTGTGTATTTTTAAATCCAATTTCAAGTCATCACAGGACTCTCCATCAGAAGACCCTGATTCAGAACCCCCCTCCTTCTTCAGTGACCACGACTCAAACCTTTTTTTGTCTTCCTCTCCATCCCCATTTTCCCCTTTGTAAACTTCATGTGTCTCTGCTTTCCATTTTACAAAATCACTGGACTCTCCCGTGTCAATGGAACCTCCATAACAACCACTGTCACTTTTAACCCCCTCATCCTTTATTCCATCTGACTCTTCACCCTCTGTTCCTGGTTCTCTTTCAATCCTTTTGACCAATTCAGAGGGGAAAGGGAAAGTTGGCGGTGTGCTGGGAGTCTGGCAGTAGATCCTCAGGTCTGCCCCACAGAAATGTGGGAAATGTATATAGGCATTCTCCTTGCTGTCATAACCCAAAATAGACTCCCTACATTCATGGATTGGCTGAGACAGCAGAGCATCCTGAACATCTTTCTGTGTCTCATAAACATGATCACACAGTCCCTTCAGAAGCCATACTCGCTGGTAGAAAGGCAGCAGGTGAAAGGGTTTTTCCTCCAGAGGACTTACTTCCCCAAGGGTGCTGAAAAACTGGTGGCACAGTCCCAGCTGCTCAGCCCGACTTCGCTGATCATGGGAGGCACCAACAGCTCGATACCAGCCCATGACACGCTGCCTGAGTTCTGACTCCCATCGGCGGTAAGGCAGGGCAGGTCGGCGATGCAGGGTGGACCTCCGTTGGGGTGGGGACAGCAGGGAAGACATGATTTTGGACAGGAGGTGGCTGCAGCGGGGCATCAGCAAACAACGCTCCAGCTCAAAAAATACAATCTCTGGGAGGTTAAGGGCATTTTGAGCCAAGCAGAGGAAGTGTCCTATTGCAGGGAGTTCCCAAAGTGTGTCCACAGTGTGAGGGGAAGCTTGTGACAACAAAGTCTGCTCCCATTCTTCTACCTCTTTGGCTGACATTTCCTCTGCCTCTTTCTTCTCCAGCTCACGTTGCCTGAAAAGTCATGAAACATGTATAGATTGTTGGTTTGTTTACTTTGCATAAAATTGAGTTAAATTTGTTCATTATTGTCAAACAATTAACTGACTAACAGCAATTTTTAATCTTTTCTTTTAAATAGTCACTCACCTCTTTTCATCCTTGGCCCTCTGTTGCTCTTCTAGCCGTAGGGTCTGGACCATGATTGACTCATGCCCACCAACAGTGATAGTAGCCAGGCTACGTGGTGCCAGTCTCCTCCTTGTGGAGGTGCCCCCTGAACCACGTTCCTCTTCAGCACCAAAACGCCCTTTAGATGTCACTGCCAAGGTTGTCTTCTCTCGCAGAGTCCTAATTTGCCAGATAAAGAGAAAAAATAATGTATGAATATATGATTTGAGTTGATTGACAGTAGATGTAGGCTTGAAATAAAATAATACAGCTACACTACTGAGGTAATTCATCTTCTAAACAAGTGTTCAAAATGCATGAAAATGAATTTTAAAATGTACAACTGAGTACACATTTAATTAACAATAAAATGACTGTGAAATCATTATATTCTAGTGAACAGACTCCTCTTTTGTCATTATTAGTAAAAATTAATACACTTTAAATGCTGTGTAAAAATACCGGCTGGCAATAAAATGATTCTGCTGCTTTGTTGCAAAAGAGCAATCGCTAATGTTTGTGAGCTAACCTTGTCAGAAAAACATTAGTTGCACAGCAACATTAACTTATGATCACATGTTTTAGAAAGTATTCTTGAAACCTTCTATGTTTGCAGGTGTATGATTACTCTGAACATTTGCCGGTTAAGCTTTTTCATTTAGGAAAGTAATAGCAATTTTTTACCTAGAAAGCAACGTAAGCTTCTGCTCCAGCATGATTTCCAGCTTTTGAGCCTGTTTGGAGATCCAGTGGTCCACCCCATGGTAGCGATAACAGTTCTCCAACATTAACCTGAAGTCTGCCACAAACTCTGTTATGGTCTCATACTCTTGACTGATAAACTTCTCTTCCATTCTCCTCAAGCACATCGACTGCCTCAGTTGTGCCTGACTCCAGCCTCGCACACCTCCAATACCATGCTGGGCCTCCTGGTGGCCAATGGGATGGAGAAACGGACTTGTGATCCCTTTGTGCTTGTCCAAGAGAAAGCCAGTGAATATTCTATATGCCTGATGGACCTCATAGTTCATATCCTCTTCAAAGCTATTACTGTTGGTGGAAATGCACACCTCAGGCAAAGAGAGGTCACTGTTAGAAAACTCTGACATGCCATCATTGCTGTTTGCAAGGTGGTCACTCTCAGCAGTAACGTCTCCACTGTGGCCAGGACAGTGCAGTGCTACCATAGTCTCAACATCACAGGTGCCGTTACTGAGCCCGCTCTCAGTTATGATAAGGTCAGTGCTTCTGCTTACCCATTTGGATTGTGTAGACATGACAAAAGATGTGGGCAGCTTGGGTGCTCCTTGGTCTGTCACAGTCAGGTCCTGGTTGTGAAACAAAGGTTGGCTACAAGTTGCTGTGATTTGGTCTGTTATATCCCCCTGATCCATGCTGAGGCACCTAA
This sequence comes from Acanthurus tennentii, assembly GCA_029783805.1. Classification (NCBI taxonomy): domain Eukaryota; kingdom Metazoa; phylum Chordata; class Actinopteri; order Acanthuriformes; family Acanthuridae; genus Acanthurus; species Acanthurus tennentii. The sequence continues at coordinate 12,554,466 of JAPZDZ010000011.1, forward strand.
AGTGGGTAACAGGTGTCATGTTTGGTGAATTTAGATGTTGAAAAAACAACATTCCAACATCCCTAAATCAAAATTAAAAAAAAAAAAAAATCAAAGCAACTATAGTAGCAAGGTCTAAAGGAAAGTATTGTCAGGATATGATATATTCATGACATACATTTTAGTAACATCCATATGAGCTGAGATTTCTGAAATTAAAATTTATGTCATGATAGGTGTTCACATTTTAACTGCCACATGATTAAACACTGGAATATCTACCTAAAAGTGGTTGTGTCTACTTTACGTTACTAACAGCTGAACTTACTTTAACAACCTGCCTGATCTCTGCAAACTTTTGCTTTCCCCTGGATCATGACCAGCTAGCTTGAAGTGAGCTATTAGCAAGAAAGCTAACGGTAGATTAAAACAACAGAGAGTAAACAAAGTTTGTTCTGCTTGCTCACAGAGATCTACAGTGCATTCCCTTTTCACGTCGCGTCTCTTGATCACGTGAAAAATAAGACCAAAACAAATTGACCAGACGCAGAGTTTGGTTGGTTAGACAACATACCTCGACGTTTTCAATAGGGCTCCAGACACGCACCAGGCAGGACCGCTTTTAGCAAGCTTAGCAGCCACGACAGCTTGCTAGCTAGGTTAGCTTGCTATTGTCTCCAGTCTGGGGCCTGCAATTGCTGCGTTCACTGTCCATGCTAAAACATTTGTAGTAATTAAATGCCCAGAAGATAAAAAGTTATGCAGACATCTCATGTCGTCTGCGCATGGAGTCATGTTAGTGACTGCAAAATTGCTAAAGGAGCATTAGCCGGAGTAGCTGATTGTCCGACAATGCATAACAGTTCATTATGACTGACCAGCCAGCTAACCCGCTAGGTTTGCAAGTTGACAGCGACTTTTTGACAAGTAAAAAATACTAGGTTCACTTTAGAGACAAATGTGCGTCATGTGTCAGAATTCTCCTGAAGCCTATAGGGATTACAAAAAGCTAGTAACCGACTGCTCTGTTTGGATTGCTTGAAGACTACTGTACCGTTCACTTCACTTCCACCCTGCGTGCGCGCGATGCAAATGTGCGCAGCCTGCCCTGACGTAACTCGCTAGTCGCGTGTCACACCAAATTGTTATTTTGGTTTCGGAGCTAATGCTGACACACACTTACATTACAATGTGTCATTAACCTTATGGTGGTTGTGTCACCCATTTTCACT
>JAPZDZ010000011.1:12555776-12573833 GCA_029783805.1 Acanthurus tennentii
ACTCGCTTGTAACCACTAGATGTCGCTGGTCACCAATGTACCAAACACAGTTAGCCTCTCAGATGCCTCTCAACCTCAGTCTGTTCCCACATGTTAAGCCTTAACACATGGTTATTCTGGTGTGTCAATCCTAGCCCAGGATTTGTGTTTTGCAAGAGAGAATTAACAACCTGGCAGACTTATATCAGAGTCCTGTGACGTTGTGTTTGGGTTGCTGCATGTAGGCTATACACTGCTGCAGGTTTAGGAGAGGGATTCTAGTTGTTTATCACTAGATTGATAGGTTTGAGTTGTGTCTCTGAATATATTAAGCCCTTCATTGTTTTAGTATGACAGCAATTTTTAAGTCACTTGACGCAAGCAAAAGGACATAATGTTCAGTAGAAAGAAAGTAGATGTTTTATTCTATTTTACTGAAAGTGGCAGACTTGCCAGTGGCGCATTGAGGAGGTCTCCAGCTGGGACAATTGTTAATTAAGCAGTATGCCACTAGAGGTGTGTGCTTTAGTGATTTCAGCTCAGCTAGGAGCTGAGGTATCGTGAGGCAAGGGGTTTCAGTCAAATAGCTGCCTTCTGTTCATACACAAGGAGAAAAAAATCCCTGATGTGCATTGCAGGGGTGCATGCAAATATTTTGAGGGACACAGAGAAAGCCAGACCTAGAGGGCTGTAGGGCAAGGCTTTAAGCAGCCTCTATTATATGTTTTAGGATAGACAGATTCTGTGGCAATATACAAAAAAAAAGAATGGATTTGCATTTTGGATTTTAACTGATCTGCTATTTGTGTGCAGACAGTAATGTAAGTCATTATTTTATCACCATGGGATCAATATGATAGGGATTATCATACTCTAAAATGCTTTACAGCAATAATGCAGGCCTTATTTCAGTAATAAAGACCAATATCACATAAAATGTATAAAATGTAAGATTTTCTACGCTTCTTTGTTTAGTGAATCCATACAGACATTAAATTTGTATAAACAGATAGAGGATGCAAAGGGCTCCACATAAGGCAATGAAATAGGCAACTATAATAGCAGCTAAGAGCAGCTTCAGTAAATTTGCTTAACTAAGTGTTACACAATAAACCTAGGACTATCTAATATACTATCACAGGAATGGATATTGCACCCAATACACAAAGAGAGGGAGTAATGGGAGGTCGGTAGAGGTCTATTAGCCAGTTTTTTGAAGTATGGAAGTATTTTCATCTTAACACTTTATAGCAGGCTGGTCCTTGTTGGAATTACATTACCACATATTGCCTGTAGGCTACAAGGCTTAGGGTCAGTCTTAGCAGTGATTTTTATGTAATTACATTTAGTTTAAATGTGAAAACTGTCAGAAAAATATAGGGGTGCCTTTTTTTTTCCTTGTAAATTTAGTAGAGTATAAGAATAAGGAAGCAAACATGGAAATCACTATTTGCCTCATAATGTGGGCTACTTTCCTCTACTGATCAGAGCTATCTTTTCGACTCTAGCAAAAGTCCCGAGTTAACAATATCTACATCGCACATCAAACCATCACATAAAAACTACATGTCCCTATGTTTTGCCCTCAGACATATTGATAACAGTAGCTCTACATGACGGGTAGGGCCTTCAGACATGGTAGAGCTGTGCCTTTAACTGCAAACTGTGCTCGCCTAAACGTTATTTCGCGAGATTTGCTTGGCGCCGCGACCTCATGTGAGACACCTCCTGCGCGAGCCAGTCCGACGTTACCTCTGCAGAGGAAAACGCAATGGAGCCCTGAATATTTTTTCTTTTTCATTTCTGTCTCATTAAGCCCCCCTGGAAAACAACAGACGTATCAAAATTCTCCGTTAACTGCTATTTATTTGAAGCGTTACAGGGTGGTGCAACGATGTGGATCCAGGTTCGCACTATAGACGGGAAGGAGACGAGAACCGTTGAGGATCTTTCTAGATTGACCAAAATTGAGTCTTTACGGTTGAAAATACAAGACATCTTCAATGTAAGCCCACATCAGCAGCGCCTGTTCTACAGAGGGAAGCAGGTAAACCTAATTTTTGTTTCAACCCGTCATGCAACAGTCGGTTTTTGATGCTTTGGCAGGCTTTGCTGCTGGTGGAGATATGTGGTCCTCTGGTGTTGTAGCCGTTTCTGACCCATGCGAGCTTCCTGTTTTGATAGGAATTCGCCAATAGTTCTTGCGCAAGAGCCTGAGGTACGTGGTGTGCCAGCCCCCGAGAAAAAAAACGGCGATATTATATGAATGTATAGCCACACTATGGAAGCGCTGCAGTTTTTTGGGGTTAGCACTGTGGAGACCCGCGTGCAACAAATGTCTAACCGCCGTAGACATGTTTGTTTACATTGCCGCGAGAGAGAAAAAAGAGAACATCGCCTTCTGTTTCCACATGTAGACCAAAGTAGTGCAGTGCGAAAAAAATCAACCCGCATATCTCACCGATTAACCTTGTTTAACCGAAATAACAGCAGCTGGATCACACACAGCAGCCGCTGTACATAAATATCTTAGACTACTTATAACGCATATCATTGTTCTGTACTTGTAACATGTGACACGAGTAGATATAAGTTGCAATATCGCCATTCGTGGACCATCAAGCTTGTGCATGTGGTGGGTTATGTAGATGTTAATAATAATTCATGGTAGGTGGGGGCTTGTGCCTCCACGTGCCCTAACATCTTAAAAGCAACTATACTGTTTACACCCTGGCGTCACTACCACATGCACTCTCTGCAGTGTGGACAGACGGGGCTGTCTGTTGTTAAGATGCCCTCTTGACCCCTCAAGGCCTGGCAGTTCAGAAGTTCAAATACAGTAGAACACAGATTTAGATGGATTGACATGTTTTCTAGGCGTGTTTTTCATTTAACCTTATTTCCAAACATTATGCTTAACTTCAGTAACAAAGATTGTAATATTTAGACAATTCTATTTTGTTCCATTATACTAGTAATTTAATGTTGTTTGGGCTTTCCACTATACCTGTTTGATTATTGATTACTGTTAAAAATATTGTTATCCAAAAGACGAAATACTGATAGCATTTTACTGCTGTGATAATTAAAAAAAAGCACAATACTGATATTTGTCTGCATCGCTCTCCTCAACTTTTTTTTATCACATTGACCATATTGACTAGATCAACTGGAATTTACATGATGACTTTAAGTTGTAAATTAACATTGACTCATGTTAACATATTGACTTGGAATTTGTAATACATAATATTAAACTGACATTTCTCTGGGAAAACATTTTGGGTTAGTACTACAATGTCTGTTTCTCTGGGATAAAACTAGTGCAAAAACCACAATGACTGTTCAAGACCGAATTCAGACTTAAACTGTATGTGTTTGGATTTAAGAGTATGACCAGAACATAATATTAGTCACTGTCCTGGTGGGATAGTATTTCCACACACTGTCAAAACATGTTGTGTTAGAAATGTGATGATTCATACATTATTTAAACAGATGTTCATGTACCATCTTTCTTTGGAACATAGTTATTGAAGCAAGTTTAATATAGACAATAAAGAATGGTGTAAAAAGTGCAAGTGGCCGTCCGGACATGGGCACGTGTTTGTGGGTGTCATGGCGTATAGTTATATGCAACTTGCATGCTCACAGCCTGTTGTTTACTTTTTGGACACAAAGGTGTATTTATGATCTACCACACACACCCACATTGTAACTGAAACTGTTAAAGTAGTAATTGCAAACAGAATTTTTTAAAAATGTGTATACTGCAACCTAAAGATTTAGTTCTGTAATATGAGTTCAGCCCAGACAGAAGTCTATATCTTTTACTGTTTATGCTGTGTTTGTTCAAATATGTGAACATTCAGTATACTCGTCAATAAACTTATAAAAGCCAGAAGAATGACCCTCTGTGTCTTATAATGTATGACAGGTAAAAGCCTTCAAACTGCCATGTGTTATGCAAGTAAGAAGTAGAAAATGCTCACTGCTGGCAGAACTGTAGTGCCATGATTTATTTAGTAGTTTAGCATAACATTACAAAGCTGATATTAACACATGTATGACTCACCCCGGCAGATAAGCCCCTGGAAGCAAATAACCTACATGATGTGTTGAACTAATCTCACACATTGTTTACATTTAGTCACACCTTCCTGTATTCATATGTATCAGCCAGTATTACAGGCCAAGAAATTCCTTTATAAAAGGTTTCCCACATTTTTAAGTTGTCCAGCATACTTCCTGATGTGTTATTAAATGATAATGAAGTCACTAACATTTAATTCTGAGTCAGTCAGGCCACAATGAGTTGATTTTCTTCTCTGTTTGTGAAGCTGAACAGCTGAACGAAAGGAGGGAAAATAAGCCAAGAACTATTCGGAATGGTGAAGGAGGGATTTTGATGTCTAGAACATTTGTATTTATCCCTGTAGGCTCCAGCTCTTTTGTTTTTTTGGGTCAAAACATTAGTTAACTTCACTGTCCATATAGTGGCAAACCATTATTATGAGAAAAGATGGAAGTCTTTGTATTACAGCTTTTTGCACCAGTGCATTTGGATGCATTTTCCATGCTGTTTAAAATGTTTTGAGCATTTTCCTAAAATCAAGAAAAACCCCTGTGCAACTTGAAGCACCAAAGGGTCAAAGCACAGAACAAGACTCTCCTTTCAATTAAACAGTAATAACTAAAATGTAGTCAATTAACTCTAGCTTTATTAACAGTTAATTTGGTCTTATTGCTGAAGTTTTCATGGACTGTCGAAACTGTGGTTGCAAAGGCTAGGCCCGTGCACTAAATCCTGTGCTTCCTTCATTTCACTGGAAAATAAGTGGGGAGGGTAGATTAGGGGATTTCCATGTGTTAAGTAATGCAAGGAATGAGCCAGTGACACGCAGCGTACACTAGCTAGTGCCCTTACATGCTTGGAGTGGTGCCTGCGCTCTGTTAGGATTTGGACTTGTAGCAGAATAACTCAGTCTAATTCCCTTTTCAAAATGGCGTCTTGTTTTTCCCTCCAGCTCACTGCGCACGCTGCCTCGCCAGTTCAAAGTCATGCCTGCCCTTCAGTCGGAAAGGTCTCAAGCCAGCTGCCACACAACTTTGACTCAGTATTTTTTTATGGGCTTTTCAATTTGCCTATGCAGTCTTCATTGTGTCTCTGTTTCACTTTGTACAACATCTCATGTCACTCACATTCACGAGCAGACACTCATGCACCTTTTACTGTCCACGCAGCCTTTCTGCTCAACGCCCACACTCACTTTTGCAGTAGACTTTTCATTTACTAATTTGAAAAAACATTGGGTCTATTGTGGTTTAAAGCTCGGCTTGTATTGCGTCTGTGTGCTTCAGCTATAAGGCTGTCCTTCACTAGTGTTTTTTTTTTATCTAGGCAGCAGCATGTTTCAAGTTCAAGTTTCATGTTTAAATAGTAGGAATGTCGTCTACTGTTAGCTGTTGCCTGTTGTTGGGCTGCAGGAAAGCTTTATTGGCTTGCCCTCTTTCACACAGACAGTTACTGTGACCTAGATATCTTTACAATTTGATTATGCATTCATTGATGTTGGGGCTTCTCGATTGATGGGTTTTCTCTGGTCATTGCAAAGCTTCAGAATTTCATAGAGAATGTCAGGAGAAGCAGAGTAGACTGCAGCCATGCATGTACAGTCAAACTCTTCCTTAACAGGCCGGACAAAAAACAAAGAGAGGAATTCAACTTCACCTGCAGGGTTTCTTACACTCCCACATGTTTTCATAGTTTTGCCACTCCTTTTCGTAGTAGCTTTATCTCGCTTAGTGGTCAAATGTCCTACCTGTTAACTGTCAGCTTTTGCATGTCCACTGTGAATAGCAGGGTTTCCCCTATTGTTTTTTGAGGAATGACCAGGTTATCATATCACTAATTGTCCCGTTTTTTTTTTTTTGGTTTATGTTGCTTGTGTCAGTAATGGCATGTTTACATGCAGTAGTTGTATTAGGATTAAAAGCCAATCTGCGATCTAAATACAAACAAAATGTTCTTTGTATAGTCAAATTCAAAACACAGCATTGCAACCCACCAACATAGTATCAATAGACAGATGAACGTCACACACCAGTTAAGTTAATAGTGTGTTATTAATGCAGCATATATCCTAATGCAACAGAATACAAACAGTTTTCAGTCGTGGTAAAGAAATTATTTTTGGTCTGCTTACCTAACTAAATTATGTTATTGATTGAAAGGACTTATAGCTTAAATTTCTATATTAATTCAGTTAAGGATCTACTGAATAGTTTAAACCTACACTCTTTATCTTAACATTCAAATTTTAAATCAACATCCAAGTATCACACATTTTCAGGCCTTTGAGCATTGTGTGGTTGTATAGGTGCATGGGAGGGACAAATGCCAGCAGACAGCTGCTAATGGAGCTTGTGAGGTGAAAGTTGAGGGCCGACTGGGGCTTTTGGGGGAAAAAAAAATCAGAAGTCACACCTGATTTTGCTGTGACCCAGAGTCATAGGAGAGCTCAGAGTTTATTTTTTAATCCCTTGGAATGAAAAACCAATTTCATTTTCAACCTGACACAGCATTTGGTGACGTCCTGCACTGAATTAGCCTCTCTGTCTTGACTGCTTACTGGATGAGAGACGTACTTTACTTCATGAATGCAGAGAGAAATGAGTGGGAAAAGGAAAAACTGTACGGAAGGAAATGAAAGAACTGGAGTCTGGTGAGTGCTGAGTTCAGTCAGAGGCTGAATTTAAAAACACACACATATGGAAAAGCTGCCCTTTTTGCTGGCTACAGCTCACTAGCTGAAGGCTTCTTTACACTTCTCTGACTGTTTGTGGCAGGGAGCCTCAATTGAGTGTGAGAAGATGACATTCAGTACAGCCCTAAATTAAAGCTGGGTCATGAGACTTAGCCAGTAAACTCATGCTTACAATAACTGGCGTCTACATTCATTGTGTCCCCCTTGCTTCCTTCTCAGTGACAAAATATCATGCAGTTTACGGATACCTTAAAAATGATGGCGAGACTGCGAACTGAGAATGTAGACGAGATACCAAGAAATGTTGCAAGGTTTTTGAAAACATATAGCTTTTAATAATAATGAAATTCTAATTGAAGGATTTTTGCACAGACCAGCAAAAAAAAATATTTCATTGTTTCACAAATGTTGCCAATATAATAAATCAATACAACTGAATACTGCTACCTCGGCACAGTTCAACATTCTCCTTTTTTTGCATTTGCTGAAGCCATGAGAACTAACTCAAGTAATAAACAGGACGTCACATGCCAAGCTTTATTACCTTCCTAGGTAATTTGTGCTAATTAACACTGGAAATTTTGGGTAAGAGATTGAATGACTGTGGGCATAATGAGGAATAAAAGATCAAAGAGGGAAGCTCGGTAGATGGCGGGCACACAGACACACCCCATGTCATTGTTTTTGGAAATATGACCTATTTTTTTCCAGCTCTTTGCTAAGACGGCCTGCGGGTGGAGACAAGGGCGAAGAAGAAGCTGCGTAGGAGTAGGGGGGTTTGGGTGGCCTGCCTGAGCAAAAGAGGCTGATATCTGCTCTGTTATGAAAGCTTCTCTCCACCAGCAGTGTGTGCCCAGCTTGGGTTTCGCTCATTTGAATCACCTCTTAAAACTAGGCACTGATATTAAATTGCCCACATTGTTTTTTTTAATCTTCCAGTTTGAGTTTACCTTTACTGAATAACTTGATATATTCTGTGATTGTTATGCAGGCATATATACGGAGTAGATGTTGCTGAGTTACCTAAATTTCAAAATCATTCCTGCATTAAGAGCTTTTAAACCCTCACAATAAGATTCTGTTTGACAGCATGTTGGCATAATAAAATGTATTGAATATTTACAGCTAAATCTCTCCCTAATCTCAGTTTCATCTCTGTAATAAGTATTGTTGGCAGGAGGTTTTTCATAACCAGACATTTTCCATCACCGATATTAACTGATGTGGAATAGACACGAGGTATGAGTGAGGTATAAACATTTATCTCAGAATGCACATTCAGTATGTTTCCACAGCATTTCAGCAGCCACAGGTTTTTCTATTGTCTATCTTAGAGCTTCTTCTGACATTGTACTTTTGGCGCCTGTTACAATAAGAAACTAGTCTCTGAAACACTGCCTGTCAAAATCCAGCAGGGAAGTAAGCCTTGTGGAGAAGTGTTAATTTTATTCCACTCAACAATGCGATACACATGCGAGCACACACACACCCACACAAACACACACCGTTGCCACACCAAGGATTTTTGACTCTGATTTGTTCGAGCCTTTGTAGAAATCTTCAAGTCAAGTGTCTCTGGTTTGTCTAAAGCTTTGTTGTGATTTGTGCTTGGGACTGAAGTCTCTCACTGGAACGTGAACAGCATTTCTCTGAGTCACATAATGAAGATACCAGAAGCAATGCGTTTTTTCGTTCTGCGTTATTTTGATGAAAAGGAAAATGTCATACCCATAATGATGTTTTTCGTCCTACTGGGTTGAGATATTCAACACGTTAATACTTCTGTCAAAGAGACATTGACCTCTATTTGTAAAATGAAGTATTTTTTCTAAAGCTGTCTGTTAGATAGTGGTTCTTTGTTTTAATGATTCTTAGCACTGATGTCAGGGCTGTAACACCTCACAGTGAGAGGCTGATCATGCAATGAAGTCGCTGTGGAAAGCGGGTACATCTAAGATATTATTTATGAGGTTTGGGGCGATGCATGAAATTCTACTGTATGTTGTTCTGATACCCAGGTCTGTGACTAATCCTCTGTCTATCTACCTTCATGTACATCCCAACAGTATCGGCAGTCTTATTGTTTGTGTGGTACATTTTCTGTTAGTGTGTTTGCTTGCCTTTATTTTCTTGATGCAGTAGCAAGCAGCATAAGACAGCGCAGCATAGGCAGTTGCTGAGACCAAATTTGAAGACCGAGTTTAGGCAGGGAGACAGACAAAGAAATGCTGAGATAGATGGCTACATAAAGACAGACAGGTAGGTGAGTATAGCAACCACTGTATGGCTGTTTGCACCACTGCTCCTCTGATCTAAATTTCATGAGACTATTAAGAACAGGGAGGGATGGGGAAATTGTGCTTGCTCCCTCTACTGCTCCCTTTCTACGCCTGCGACCGCTTTCCTCCTCGCTGTCAAATAACGAAGAAGAGAAGGGGAGCGCGAGTGAGAGCGGCGGCCATGCTCGTCTCTCCAGTACAATGGGCTTGTGGGGTTCAGGGCTGAAATAAATAGCTGATGTCTGTAATGAGTTTGCGTGTCTGCTATAAGCTCCAATTCTTAGGCAGTAGCCGGACTGAATACTTAACAGTAGATCTATTGTGGTAGAGGAGTAAATATTTTGGGCCCTCATAATTTTTTTCTCAAAAGCTTGTTTATTTTTTTGTTGTTGTTTGTTTTTGAGAGAAAGATAGGGAGAACCATATTCTGATGCCTATAAGCCGCGCTGCCTGACAGAGTCGTGCTGATGGTGGTGGTGGGTTGGTGTCGACAGAAATTGTATACATGATTCAGGTTCATGGGTGTTGGGGGAGGGAGGGGGGGATCTCTTGTGGTTGTCATAGCAACCCAGTCATTTCTTTCCTCCAGCTACATCTCCTCGCTTAAATTCATGCATTCGTTTTTAAAATTTATTTTTTTCTTTTATTTCTTGTAAAAAGGTCGATGTAGGATATATATATAAGCATGTGGAGCTGCAGTCGAGTATCCATCTCTGTGCTGGATGGGAGAACGAATGCAAACCTGGCTGACCAGTCGGTGGGACCATGTTGCTAGTTTTAAGTCCATGCTGTTTCAAATGTTGTTTCCCCGCTTTACAAGAATTTAAAAAAGCTGAATCAGTTCAGCGATTCACGTTAATGTGTAGTTATATGCATTTAATCACTAAGTAAACATCAGCTCATTTGAGAACAGAGAGCAGATGTTGTTGCTGCGGACTCCAAGGAACATCGTTACACACCACTGGTGTATTTAAAGGCATGTAGAAATGCTGAAGTGCTGTGTGTGTATTTTAATAGACCCTGTGTGCTGCCGAGTGCAGTAACAATGCATAGTTGTTTTCCCTCACTGTGCTCAATGTTTTCTTCAGTCTACGTGTTCTTTGTTTGTCCTTGACAAGTGGCTGAGTGTATTTGTCTAGGGTATTCAATGATGCAGGGGTGTTCATTTCATATCACGTGGATGTCTATTAAAAAAAAAATTGGAACAAAATGTCTTAATTGACATTTGTGCAGTTGTTCAAAGTACTTTCTTTCTGTGTTTCTTTCTGCAAATTTGATTATTAATTCAGTGATTTACTTAAATAAAGTAAACAAAAGCTAGTGTTCATTTGTAACTGTTATGTTTTCAAGGTTATGAAAATGGTTAAATATAATTCTACTCCTTAAAAATGTGCTTTCCCATCTGCCCAATCATTCATGTAAATCCAAATAGTGTCAGTTTTTTAAAACTGAACCAGTCTCATCATCATATTTGTTTGTTGGCCCCTGAGGTCTCACACCAGATGTAAGCCCTTAACAAAAACGCTCTAGAAATACTATAAATTAAAACTACAGTAGAATTTAATATATAATATATAAAAATTGTGATTGTATGCCCAATAAAACTATGATATAGAAAAACAAAACCAGTAAATTCATTCTAAAAATGAAATAAATTAGCTTAAAGTATTGAGAAAAGACAAAAATATTTTTCTTTTATCTTGTTAAATTACAACTGGCTGGCTAATTACAGATATGAAAAATGGCTAGTTAGAGTTTTCCTGGTTAGATTTTATTAAATGTGTTTTTTGTCATATCAGTGGCAACTAAACACCTGTGGTGTATTTTTGTCAGCTGTCTTGTGAAAATGATTATCAATTGCAGTAGTATATAGGCACAGATACACCGTCGTTATGGCTTTTTGCATCTGTGCCTATTCATGTCAGTGGCTTTTCTCATTGTTTTGATTTTTATCCTTTCAGATGGAAGATGGCCAAACACTGTTTGACTACAATGTGGGTCTCAATGACATCATCCAGCTGTTGATTCGCTCGCAGACTGACCCTCCAGACAGCCCAGCCACTAAGGACTCCTCTGGAGTAGCCTGTAGTTCAGCTCCCCCTCCTGACCCCAGGTTGGAAAGCCACAACTCCCCTGCTCCTGCCTCGCCTGCTGCAATGGACACCACCAACAATATAGACAATGACAGCAGCACTGTCACTACCAGCACTGTTAATGAACCCAAGCCAGACACCAGCACTACCAGTAACTCAGCCATTACCAAAAATGGGTTCCAATCCTCCAGTCCAGCACAGGACACCCAGCCCCCCACATCTAGCAGAAACACACTAGCTGACCCAGGAATTGGTGTGTACAAGGTGAGAATAAAAACATAAATGTTTGGTAACTATTTGCAATATTGAATATGAAACTGTCTGGTCTGACTTTTGATTTAATTACTAGGCATTTAGAAGTGTAATGTCAAGACACTGCCACAGGTTCTTGGACGGTGCCGTCTTATTTGTTTAAATTTCAAATTTAAAAAAAAAAAAAAATTAGGAATCAAACATTTCTTGTGCTCCACTCCCCAAACCGCCTTGTAAACGTGAAGTCCATATAAATTTTGCATTGAATGTGGATGTAATTTGGCATAATTTAAACTACATGAAGTGAAGAGTGTGTTTGCTTTTGCACATTAGGTTTTATAGCTTTATATCCCTTCCTAGATTTGTAATTAAACTTGTACAGCAGTTTTTATTAGTGCTATTTTGCTCATAGCAAGACTGCTTAGACACACTGTTCAAGCCAAATTGACCGGAAACTGCATCCATGTGTCCTTGTGTGAGAGTGCAAGTGTTGGTACCAACAAATGTATCCGTCCACTCTCACTATTTAAGTGCTCTGTCTTTAGGTCTGATACCCTGAATGCCTTTAAATTATTAGGACTAATGACATCCACACAAGCGTGTAGCTGACTCTGCCAGGTAGGCACATTCCAAACCACACATAAGAAACAGTTCTTTACAAGCCTGTCACTAACCAAGCCACAGATTTTTAAACAGACAGTTAAAAACCCATATGTTTTTGAGTCTGCTCCTCTGTGTTCTACTGAGCTTTGTTGGCTTGCTGACCCACATGTCTGAGAATTATTTGTGTGGGACTGGACTCTTTCTTTTGCCAAAAGTCCAATTCACCATGCTGAAAGATCAATACTGTAACTAAGTAGAGGAATCGTAAATTGTGCAACTTCACTGGATATCAAGGTCACATGCCTTTACAGGCTTTAAGCATTCAGTGCAGACTGTGAATATTTTATGTGGTTTTCACAAAGGAACGCACAGCTACGCAGCGCCATGGAAAAAATTTATTTCGACAATGCATCCCGAATATTTGTATATACACAGGAGTATGAGGATTAACATTATGATCTTACTGTGAAATTGAAAGTATAATAATTTTTATACAGAGAACTAATGAAAACGTAAATGAAGCATGTTTCAACCTATTAACTGCAAGTAGCCTATCACTATTAGTAATAGTCACAGAACCCTTGTATTTAATAAGCTACTCTTTTGTTCCAGAATTCAGTTTGTTACACTTTATGTAAGCTGTATAGCAATTCATTTGCAAAGACTTACTACTCATTTGATAATATGGATTTCACTGTGATGGAATTAGAGTGTGATCGTCAATTTTTATATGGCACTGAAAAATGTCTTACCCAGGCAAGGAAAAATGTATTTAAAAATCTGATATTCTATGTAATGCTTTTATTTTAAGTAAATAGTAAGTATACCATAAATTGGCTGAAACATTTTTTTTTTTAACAGACGGATGGAAACAAAATTGACTCTGAGTTATTTTTGTCTTCGTTTCTTTTTAGATTAACGAGCTGGTGGACTGCAGGGATGTCAGCATTGGTGCTTGGTTTGAAGCCTGCATCGAAAATGTGACACGTGCTCCCAAAGGACAGATAACGCCTACAAAGGGCAAGGTGGGTCGGCCACCTAAAAGGACTAATGGAAAGCTGGAGGCCGAGCAGGAACAGGCTCAAGGCCACGGCCAAACCACAGACAGTAACAGGAATAATGTTGCGTTAAGCTCAGAGAGTAATGGAGCCTCCACCTCTCAGACAGACTCTACAGCAGCTACAGAGACCAAGGATAGAGAAGAGGATGTAATTTACCACATTAAATATGAGGAGTAAGTGATGACTCATTTTGCTTGGGGAATGTTCCTGCTGCAACTGAACTGATTTTGGTTACAGTGATAACAAACACATCACTGCAGGGTTCTGATAAAAGTGCACGGTTGAGATCGGCATTATGCATTTTAGCAGACATCTGCAGCGTGTCAGTGCGGCAGCATTTCTGTCTGCGAACAAAAATCATTCTGAATGGTAAAATGCTATTAGGAATTGGAATTTGCAGTGCTGGGGCTTAAATAGGTACATGATAGTGTGACTCTGTGCCTTCCATTGCAAAGGCTTCACTACAGCACAGCGAAAAATAGGGCTTCATACTTGCTTATTATGCCATTGTAAAAAAATATATTTGCTTATGCTGCTTTGTTGCTCTCTCGCTTAAAATTTTCACAAAAAACATAAATAACATTAGGTGTTTGTGTTATACTATTGGCTGCAAGCATCAGGAACGTTGGCTTCTCATGTTAAGAATTGCAGCCTCTGCTTTCCCCTGGCAGTCTAGGGGATGAAGAGAGGGGGTTTGTGTAGTTGATGCTACAATTTGGACTCTATATCTCGCGCTCTCCTTTTCCAGCAAATTCATTCAGAAGCCCTCGTTTCCATGGTAACTCATGAGTTCTCAGGAGCATTACTTCTTTGCTTGCCTCCTTCAGCTTTGTCTGTAATTGCTGTGAACATGCCACCGGTGAGACATAGCCTCCTCGCTGTGTCTACCGTAGTGTGTGCCTGTGCGTTTCCATCATGGGATGATATGCCAGAGAAACTCCATCGCTGGTTGCAGAGCGGTAATTGTGTGTTTCCTTTCAGACAGGCGTCATTCCCATTTGACATTCCTCAATCTTTCAAATCCCCAGTAATTATGTGTTTTTTGGTCATTTGCAACAGGACAGAAGTGGTCCTGCAGGGGCGATCCAATAATATGCACCATTCTGTGTCCTCCTTTTTGTTAAAATTTAATAGATTTGTTTATTATGTTTTGTTTGTTTGGTTATTAAGATTATTGTCTTTGCCTCATGTTCCTCATTTGCTCCATTTGATAGCTGGCATTTAAAAGAGGCAGGGAACGAAAAGGAGACGCAAATAACGGCAAAGGTCTCAGCCAGGTTTGAGCCCAAGAGGTCTCAATAATAGCGGGTGCGTCTTCAGAAACTGACATATAACTACAACCCCAGTTTTGTGTGCTGCTGAGAAACAACAGCTACAAATGGAAAATTAAAATGATCAGCTTTTTGTTTCAGTGACATATGTTGTAGCTGTCTCTGTCCTGGTCGCTTCTCAACCATTTTGGTTTGCTCGAGAAAGTGGAGGGTGGGTAAGGTTGCTCCACCTTCCCTCGTGCACACTCACAAAAACACACATACACCTACTCCCACCTACTCCCCCCTTAAACACCTGCCTGCATGGAGTGAGAAAGACAGCTAGTTTGAAGACATTAATGAATGTTTTTGCATGAGGCTCTTCTGAACAGTGTTTCAACAGAATATAAAGAGCCCCAAAATCAAAGAGATATGTTAGGAGAATCCACTCTCTGCTACTCCCAGGAACTGAGGCGTTGTGTGTGTGTGTGTGTGTGTGTGTGTGTGTGTGTGTGTGTGTCTTGCTCCACAACAAGACTCTCTCAGATGGTTTCATGGTTAAATCTTGGCTAAGCTCAGCATATGTTTAAGATTCTCTGTGGAGAGAGTAACAAATATAGACATAAAACGGGCAAATATAATTTATGTTTATGTAGCTTTCAAGTAGACTGATACAGTTGCTATATGCAAATGGAAAAATTGGAATCTTCGTTTTTAATGTTGCCTCATGTTTTCATTTTAAGCACATCGAAACCTAATGCTAAGGGAGAATTCCTTTTTGTGGAGGTTGGGCAGTAGACAGACTAATGTCAGACTGATTTTTTTGGCTTTTTTAAAATCAACACAAAATATTTTTAAGGTCTTTACTGTGTAAACATTTTATTATAAACAGTATATCTAATTACCAATAAAGGCTTTAAATATGATGCAAATAAATAAACTCCTGGCCATCAGGGCCACTATAACTTTACCCTCGTACAACAGGATTAATCCCAGTCAAAACCCAGACAAATTTTCCAAAAACTGCACGTTGGCAGGGTTTTTGGGAGTGTTGTTGCCCCCTTTGATCTCTGCCCCATTTGAGGCTATTTTAGTAAAAGCAGAGGTTTAAATAGTAAAATTAATAATGGATTAATTTATTTCATTTAGCTGCTTCAGTTTCAGGAGCCTGGTATTGCACATGCTGTCATGACTACCACATTGTCATGGTTTACTGGGACACTTGAACACAATGGAGCAGTTGTTAATGTTATTACAGAGTCAGAATGTCTATGTTAAAAAAGGCTTGTTGCCATCCAGAGCTCTGCACCCCATGTCAGAAAACCATTGTTTTAACACACTTAATTAAGAAGCTGTTTAAACTAAAATTTGTGTTTTGGGAAGGGTTTACTTAAACGAGAGGCTTAAGTGCCTCTTCATTGCACTTTGTTTTCTAATTAGCAAGGATCAACATATGCGACTGAAGCAATATTTTCAGTATCTAAAGCTGTGGCAGTTGGCTTGCCATTATCTAAGCACGGGGGCCACCTGAGTGCCGCTAAGAGAGTTTTATTTGCTGCAGTGTCTAATTTAGAAAGTGAGAATGAATTAAAGATGAGATAAAGTTTAATTTCAGTTTCAGTGTAGTTTCTCTTTTTTACTTGCCCACTCTCTTATCTAGTTTTTTTCTCACAGAGCAGCCATTGTTTCAGTGTTGTAATAGAAAACCAAATGGCTGTCACTGGCTTACTGTATGGTTTTGGTTTTGGTTTTGGTATTACCATATATGTCGATAATGTGCAGATAATTCACAGCTTATTACTCTAAATTAAGGGTCATGTTCACTCCGACTGTAGTCTTTGATATGTACTTTACATGGTAAAAAGGAATTTTGACCTTGATTTATTGCAGCTTTAGTTGCAGATTCCTGGTATTGTTCCTGCTAAATGTGGCTGGCTCAGAGTATTGTTAATGTTTATTGGTAAACCCAGTCAAAACCTGTACAAAATCACATACCTTATATTTTTACTTTATTTTAGTTTGTAAACCAGCTGCCCTTAAAGGGCACATACTATTGCACGCAGTATGTATACAATTGGATATAGTCACAACATTGCACCTTTATATTTTGAGCCTTCTGCTCTTACATGTGTCATGCAAAATTCAGTGTAGTAATTATACACACAAGTTGCAAAAATATGCAGTACTTGCACTTGAATGCCCTGTCATCTGCCAATGAGCTGTCATCTGTCTGTGCTCTTTTGGCTGCTTAGTGGGTGTGATGTTTCTTTCACTGTACAGAGAATTGTGCGTCATAGCCAGAAAAGCATGCAGACTGTAAAATGAGACGAGATGCAGAATTTTTGGCATACTGAATTTATATACTATGTATTAGGACATACTTAATCTTTTTCTTGCATACAAAGTAGTATGGAAGTACAGATTTTGGAACACAGTCACAATGTCTGCTGTGCAAAAGCATTATTGGTTACCTGTCTAAGGCTCCTCCTCAGTACATACATATATTTGTTGCAACTGTGTGATCACAAGCAATTTTAACAGCTTCTAAATTAATCTGATAGTATAAGTTTTTGTTTGTAGAAAAACAAAGACCTCATCCATTAACTGCACCTGTTAATACTGCGCAGGATTGCAGGTGACTGGATTAAGTTGAAAATTGGCGCAGTCTTGTGTTTTTCTTTTAAGTTTATTCATCTGAATGTCCCTAGAGCACAAATTCCCCAATTTACAACCACTGGAGGGCACCAAAGTCATAAATGTTTATATTATACACAGAATGGTTATGATAACCCAATTGGGGAATCATTACATTAAAAATATGAAAATTACATTTTAGTAAATTAAATAAGAAGTTACAACAGCCCATGTTAAATCCTTTTGTTATAAATTAGTGTATTATATCAGATCATCTCTCGCTGAATATTAATATCTATTCAAGTGTCAAAAATCCTACATTGGTCAAGCTCTTTGTAGTAAAATTAGGTAATGCCTACAAGTTACAGTATGTTGGCTTCCGTGGATTTAAAGAAATAGAGATTTAATTTAGTTAAAGAGAGAGACTTGCTGTCACATTAAAATGAGGGCACAATCACACATGCCTGAAATTAACATTAGCAAATTACTGTTCACTTCCACTCCATGACAGTGACATGGCGGGTAAAACATTTGTTTGCAGTGTCTTAGACATCTCTGGTCAAGGATTACCAAAGTGAACTTCATATAAAGCAAAGATGAAAATATGCTTTTCCACTGTAGGTGAATGTTTTAATTTGCTCTTTCCCCTGCAAAGAATGGGAGTAAATGGTAAATGAATATTAGCAAATGTTAATTGCACACATGTGTGACCTTGCCCTTTACAGGAATCCAGGTTGAAAATCAGCAAATTGGCCCTTTAATACCTCAAGTCACCCTCTAATTCCTCTCACTTGCCTGAACTTCAAAATTTCTCATCTTAAGGTTAAAGTGATTTAGAAAGACGCTCCTAAAAAGTTGTAGCTTCACATGTTGGCCTCAATTACCAACAAAGTGAAGGTTGAGAGAGACTGCAGTCGCTTTCCCTCGCTACTGTGAAGCAATTATATATAGATTGTTTAGTGTCAGAGTTAGTCTGCCTTGGCTGCTTATCACCAAATTGAGGATTTCTCATTTTCTCGGTAGCCCTTCTCCGTCTTTACAGGGACTGCAGCTAAGCTCACAAAACACTAATGATGGTTTCATAACAAAGGAGGCTTCAGAGGAATAGTTTGGGGTTTTTGAAGTGGAGATGTATAAAG
>JAPZDZ010000011.1:12575999-12602887 GCA_029783805.1 Acanthurus tennentii
CTCAATAGTTTCAACTGGGAGTTGTATGCAAGTGGCAAGTTTGCTACATTTCAGAAGCTCACTTTACTTTCAAGGCTAATAAATAAAAAAACAAAACAAAACAGAAAACTTACAAAATGTAAGAGTAATGTAAATCCCTTTTTATTGGACTAAGATGAGCTAAAATTGCCTTGTGAACTCCTCTCAACTCGAAATACGCCTCATTAAAACTTGACAAAAACAAAAAAAACCTCAACAAATCTGTCTTGGTTGGTCTTTCACTGTTCTAACCTGCTCTGGTTTGTTCAAAATAAATCCCTATTTATAGAGTTAGATGTAAAATATTCCAGTTTAAACAACTGATGACCAGCCTTCCTCTCGTTCCTCTCCAGCTTCACATCTGTAATGTAATTGTCTATTTCATATTATATTAGGCTCTGTAAAATATTTAATCTTGTAGTGTTTTTGCTTTAAATCATCATATTTTTTTCTGGCTGTAGGTCATTTGCTTTAAGTCAGGTCAGTGTACGACGGTACATAGAGTGTGAGTTTGTGTGGTCTTAAACTTGGGTACTGCTGCTCCCCTTGTATTACTCCATGTTCTTCTTCTGTTCATGCTGAGTCCCATTGTGCTCCAGAGTTGATATTCTTCCCCTCTGTGTGTTTGTGTGTGTGTGTGAGCATGTGCATATTGGTTAGTGTCTGCGTGTATTTGTGTTGCTTTTATTCATCCCCCCACCCGCCCTGCCCTACCCAAAACCTCAGTAATCCCTCGGGCCTAAAAAAGGAAATCCCTCCACTGTGCCCTGGCCTCTTCTTCCTGGGAGCACATGCTAGTTGTGCGCCACAACTCTTACAATCTGACTCTGTAGGTGCTCTTCAGTCAATTTATAAGGGCTTTAAATGTGCGGCTTTGTCTTCCTAGAAGTGCGTATGCATACAGGATAAATATTTGTAATGTAGGGTATAATTGTAATTTTAAGCCTAATCTCGACAGGCCATCGTTGGTTCTGTGTTGGTGCACACTTCCCGTGAAAAGTACCCAGTTTGGGTTTCTCTTTCTCCTGAAATAACCCACATAAACTGCTCGCTAGTGCATGCAATTCTCTACTTCCCCCTTCACCTCCCACTGTTTGAGGCTAACACATTGTTCGTTGGTTAGCTTAATTCCAGCTATTGGCAAGCAAGCAAGCTGTCAATTCATCTCAGTGTCTGGCCTGATCCTTACTGTTAATGATGATTGACAGGCAGAAAACTTGCACAGTTAACCTCAATTTTCTTCTCCTCCAAGTTTGCTTGAGTAGAAAACATTTTACACTCATGCAGTTCTTCTTTTTGCTAATAATAAACTACTTAAATTTCACATATTGTAATGGATTTTGTTTGTGGTGATTTAATGTAAAAAAATAACCTTTTTTACTGTCAGAAAACATTTAAGACTTGTCTATTTGTTGTTTAGTTTTAGTTCATACATTACAGAAACAGTTTGTTATATTGGAAAATATTTTATTTTACAATGTTGCCAAGTGTTCGATGAGAAGATTGAAACCCCTCATGTCTGAATGGTAAATACGAGTTAGAGCCAGCAGCTGGTTAGCTTAGCTTAGTTTAGCTTTGCAAGAGGAAAAACAGCTCTTTGGCTTTGTTCGAATGTAAGAAAATCTGCCTACTAACACCTCTAAAGCTCAGTTGTTTGTTTAAACCATCCAAAAACCAAAGCGTATAAACAAAATGTTGCGGTTTAACAGGGGATTATGTGCCTGGATATCTGTTGGCCAGATGCATTAACTGTCTGGCATCACTGGCATCACTGCCCTGCAACCTCAGGCTGACGTCAAGACTAGCATTCTTACGAGGAGCCAAGGAGGCATGTTTGCCAAACATTTTACTTTGTTAAATTTAATTTGCACTGTATTCTTTTTTGGACAGATGAAGGTGGATCAAAGGTTGAAATTATATTTAAATAAACTGACAAATATAAATCTGTAGGTCATACCACCATTATATACTGCGGTTCTGGACAGAATTTTTACTGGTCATGGTCATGTTATGTCAAACTGCCAATTTCTTATGAGCAGCATTTGGCTTTCTTTGCTGAATCCACTTGTCTTGCTCTTCCAACTATTGGAATACAGTTAATGTCAAGTGATCTGTGGTAGCTATGTCCTTAATTTAGTAGATAAGAAGGCAGTTTCGGAATAAGCTTGATGACAACAGATGTAAAAACTTTTCACACTTTAACCCATATTCTTCTCCCTCCTCTTCTGTCTGCCACAGTTACCCTGAGAACGGTGTGGTGGAGATGAGACCAACAGATGTGCGGCCAAGGGCCAGGACCCTGCTGCGGTGGGACCAGCTCCAGGTGGCCATGCATGTGATGGTCAACTACAACATGGAGACACCAGATGAGAGGGGCTTCTGGTTTGATGCTGAGGTTCAGAGCATCAGCCAGACCTCCCGTACCAACAAGGAGCTCCGAGTCAAGATTCTCTTGGGGTAAGTATCTTCCTTTTTAAAGTTAGAGGGTGATGTGCTAAGAGTCGATGGATGATATCTGCTTTATTTTCTACATAAAAATATCTGCCTGGCTAGTTTTCATCTCTGATCATTACCAAGATGTCGAATGTAACATCTGTCTGTGTGTGACTTCCTTCCATCTCTTTGCAACTTGATCAGTAACACATATTTCAATAATTGCTTTTCTACTCATACTGTCATCTTTCTCTTTTCACTCATCATCTCTCACTCGCCTTCCAGAGGTCCTGGAGATGTGATTGGAGATTGTAAAGTTCAATTTCTGGATGAAATCTACCAGGTGGAGAAACCAGGAGCTCGTGCTCTGTCAGCGGCAGATGGACAATTTAAACGTATGTTTAAACTCATACACACACAGTGAAAACAGTAGCAAACTTTATCATTATTTCTTTTGAGAGAATATTACAGGATGATCATATCATAAGATCCTCTTCAAGTTTCTATTCAAACATGTACATGTGTGTATGAATGTTTCCTTCTTGTATTTGAATTCAGGGAAGAGTGGGCCAGAGTGTAAGCACTGCAAGGCTGATCCAGAAGCAGAATGTCGCTTCTGCTCCTGTTGTGTGTGTGGTGGCAAGCAGGATGCTCACATGCAGCTGCTGTGTGATGAGTGTAACATGGCGTTTCACATCTACTGCCTCAACCCGCCGCTGGCCACCATTCCAGATGATGAGGACTGGTGAGCGTGAACGTAGCTCAGCAATTAGCCACAACATCCTGCGCTTCACTTTCAATTAGTGATGGTTGATTGATGGTGTTTGGTATGAGCTGAAGTGCATTTAAGTAGTAATTAAGTGTTGATTGGGTTCCAAATCAATATAAAATAATGACACACTGCAGTCACAGGTGTATGTTTATCTAATGCAGCTGCTTAGTTCCTCAGAGGAAGAGCCCCACCCTTCATTTCTGTGTCTTACATGTCTGCTTCATAGAGCTGTTAGGAAAGCTGAACATGAAATTAGCTCACAACGTTCTTTTTTGCAGCTTTCTGGTATACTGTGAGTTTAAATACTGGAGCAACATCTCTCTATAGCACACTCAAAAACAAATGAATTGTCTCTTTGCCTTCTGGCTAATTTTAGAAAGCTTTTCTTCTTATTTTAGTAACATATGTTTGCCATAACTTGGCCAGCTCATCTTCTTACATAGAGCTTTTTTAATCCAACTCACGTACTTTGCTTACAGACAAGATTTCCTCTCATTCTGCCAGGTACTGTCCTACCTGTAAGAATGACACTAGTGAGGTTGTTAAGGCAGGAGAAAAGCTCAAAGCCAGCAAGAAGAAAGCCAAGATGCCTTCGGCAACGACGGAGAGTCAAAGAGACTGGGGAAAGGTGAGACCCAAGAGGTGCACACACACCAGGTGGACTGACAGCTGCTCTGTAAGACTTAAAGTAAATTTTAACGGTAAGCCTGAGGGAAGGCCCATAGTTCTTGGAAGGTGCAAAGAATCTACGAATAAAGAAGTCTATGTCAAGGGTTATAATACAAAGTAGACCCCTCCTTCTAGGTTTAAAGCCATTGCTTTTTTTAATTTAAACATTAAATTTAAATACAAATGTCTTTTAATAGATTTCCTAGCAAATTTGATCAAAAAAAAATGTAATATTATCAGAAATTAACAGATTGACTTACAACAAACCACCTGAAAATACTCACTAAATTACAAATATATCTTTATTTGATCTACATCCTGAGAACTGATTTGTTCTTTAGTTTATTTTTTATGTTTGATATTAAGATCAGAGTTTGTGTCCGTGAGTTGTGTTGTGCTTGATCAGAGATAAATGCTGTCTTTCATGTGAGCACATTTGTGTACACCTCTTTGAAGCTCTGTCAAATATTGCCAGAGCGCAACACAGTTTTGTCCCTCAGATCTACTGATCAGTACAGAAGTTTTTGATCCAGTCAACAATGCTTAATATTTGGGATTCACAATAGTAAAGTAAATTACCGACTGATAATGGAAAATTCATAATATTATGTATTATTCTGATCATGAAATCAAAGCTGATAAGTAGAGCTAATATAAAGTTTTCTTATGTTTTCTGCTAGAAAAAAATTATGAAAGTTTTAAGAGTCAGTACTTTCTGCTTTTGTGGAATAGTTATGTGAGATTTGGCTCGGAGAAAGCTGTGGAATGTTAAATCTAACATGTTTGCTCACTTTCTTGGAGCCTTTCTGTGCCATAAGTGCGCATAAACTAAAGATAGTAATTGAACCTTTGAAAACACAAAATTTTTGAAATTTGCAATTATCTTATCAGTAGTGGCCATTAGAAGGAGGTAATTATTGTTATCTGCCTAAAGCCATCTCTGTCTTTTATCTCCACTTAATGTCTACGTAATGTTTTCATGCTCCAGGAGTTGATTAACATTGTTGTCTGAGCCCTTGTATTTTTTTCAAATGCTCACATTTGTGTAAACATTGATGTCGTTGATTATCCAACTCTTTTTGTATAATTCTAACAATTTAAGAACTCTGCATACACAAGCGGTTTTTCACAAAGGCAAAATTTAATTTAAATGTTTTACTTGGACTTAACTGAAATTATCTCATGCTAGCTGCTGCTGCTGCAGAAAAAAGACAGAGGAACACGGCTGACATGCAATATATTTAAAATAGTTTAAAAGCATTATGTTTTATTGTTATACATTCTCCAAAAATCTCTTCCAAGTCCTCTCATGGCAAAACTGTGAGATATTGTGTGGCTCGTTTTCATCCTGGCCTGGCTGCCTCCCTGATGCTCCATGGTGTAATGTGAACAATGCCATTAAGCATGACTTAGCCACTTTCCTGGAACTGCCAACGGAAAATAACTCATTTCTTTACCAGAATGCTCCCTTTCTCTCTTTGGACTAATTGAAAACAGCCTGGCTTGTGTGTTGGAGCACATTGAAGTGCTGTGAGTCACACAGCATTTATACTTGCATTTCACATAATCGCAATTTTATAACCCATAAAATAAAATACCTTCTTTGTCTCCTTGCTTTTGAAATCCTTGGTTGCACCTAAATAGAAAACTGACAATTTCTGCATTGATATTCATCATAAGACAATGTGATCTAAAGGTATTTGCAAGCGTGGACATTAATGGTGTTTCTGTACATGTGGTTTAGATACTTTGTTGTTTTTCTTGCTTTGATTGCAGGGTATGGCCTGTGTAGGCCGTACCAAGGAGTGCACAATTGTTCCTTCAAACCACTATGGACCCATACCTGGTATTCCTGTTGGAACCACTTGGAAATTCAGAGTTCAGGTTAGCTGTTTTTACATGAAGATTTTTGCATAATTACGCGGATGTGAAAATTGAAAGATAATTAAGAAGCTTGTTAAATCTCTAATGTCTGATCCCATAATTTACACACAGTTGATTATACAATAATGGATTATATTGTCACTTCTATTTGTAAATTATCACTCACACTTCAGGTGAGTGAGGCAGGTGTTCACAGGCCGCATGTTGGTGGGATCCACGGCCGCAGTAATGATGGTTCCTATTCATTGGTGTTGGCAGGAGGCTTTGAGGATGAAGTGGTGGGTTATTTGTATTTTTTACCACATGTTTATGATCCCCTGTTATGTGCAAAGCATTTTTAGTCTGACAGATAGTATCAAGTAAGGGGACTTTCCTTAAGTATACTGATCACCTTATCATGGTTGACGTGGCCTGCTGCAGGACCGAGGGGATGAGTTCACCTACACAGGCAGCGGGGGTCGTGACCTCTCAGGAAACAAGCGGATTGGCGAGCACTCTTTTGACCAGACCCTGACACACATGAACAGGTACAAAAACTGACTTGCATGCAGTGATAAATTGTGTTAATTAATGGAGAGACAGCTACCTGAGTAGAGAGGTTTAAAGTTAAATAAGATGGTTCCTTTTGGACCCTTTCTCAGTTCTGCCTAAAACTGTTCTCAAATGTTTAGTCAAGCTCAGATTTTTAGACTTGCACAGATTTTTAAAATTCTTTTTTTCTTCATTAAATCAGATAGAAGGACTTCTTGTTAGAAATTAGCTTATTATTATTATTAAGATCCATTAACATCCCTATAGTCTTAGTAAGACTTGATAGCCATCCCTCTGCCTTATCTATGACTTTTGAATCCTGACCTCTGCAGGGCATTGGCTTTAAACTGCGATGCACCGCTGAATGATAAAGACGGAGCTGAGTCAAGGAACTGGCGGGCAGGAAAGCCAGTGAGAGTGGTGCGCAGCTCCAAGGGTCGGCGTATCAGCAAATACGCTCCTGAGGAGGGAAACCGTTACGATGGTATTTACAAGGTACAGATGCATTTAGGTTTAATTTAAGAGATCTGCTAGCTTGAAAAAAATAAGAAGATGCTTTTACAAGTATGCTATCGTACTGCTATCTTAGCCTATCAGAAATATAGTTAACTTTCGCTCCCTGAGACCAATTACTTTATTTTACCTTCCTTTCATTCTTCTTGACTGTACTTGCAAAAAAGTATCTAAAAATAGTTCTGAATCTGATTCATTTAATGTAATTCTGAATGTGTGTGAATTATAGGTGGTAAAATACTGGCCAGAGATCGGAAAGTGTGGTTACCTTGTATGGCGGTACCTGCTTAGACGGGACGATTTGGAACCAGCACCGTGGACACCTGAAGGAATAGAGAGGAGCAAAAAACTGGGCCTTACTGTTCAGGTTAGAATGTATCTGCATGTATGTTGCACATGTACGTACATCCTCAGTTTTTGAATGTGACAATAAAAAAGTTGCTCAAATTGAAAACAGAAACAAACATCTTCCCTTGAGGCAGTCCACCTGGTGCTTATGTCTCTCTCTCTGTGTCTGAAGTACCCGCCAGGCTACTTGGCGGCCATGGCTAACAAAACAAAGAAGGAGGCCTGCGCCAGACCAGGTCGCGGCGGTCGGAGTAAGCACTATCCCGGGAGGGGGAGGCCACGGAGACAACGCAAGATCAAGGAGAAAGAGGAGAGCGGGGAGGAGGAGGAGGAGGATCAGCTAATGGCCAGCATGGATGAAGGGGAGCTACAAAGTAACGGAGAGCAGAAGACAACCAAAGATAGTGGTGGGTGCTTTTACAGATGAAGCTCAAAGCAGGTCAGACAAGGTGTTGTAAGAAGAGGACAGGTGAGAACAGTGTGAGCAATGAAACTACTTTCAAAGATAGTTTTGAAATAACGGATATTCGCCATTACCTCCCTCTTTTCAAGCTATAACTGACTTTTGTCCCCTGGGTGTTGCCATTTTTATTTTTAATCTTTTATGTGTGCCTTTACCAGAGTTGTCACCGGTGGCAGAGCCTCCCTCCAAACGAGTGAAGATAGAGGAGACCTTCCAGCTGTCAGAGCAGCAGCAGCAGCTGATCCGAGAGGACACAGCCAACAAGAAACTCTGGGATGAAGCCATGGGGAACCTTAAAGAGGGACCGGTATGAATCCTGGTTGTCTTTAGCACTCTAACACATTTCTGACTCTTTAACACGGTGTTCATAAGTCATGTCACACAGCAGCCTCTTGGAGAAGAACTCACTGAATTTCACTGATCCATGAAAATGAAATTCATCCCCCTAGTATTCAGATAAAGTCCAGCTTAAATCACACATTGTCATCCCTTTTTGCATTCTTAAATAATGTCAATGGGATTTTTAAACGTATTGTTAATGCAAATGGTTATAAGCTTGTGGCCTCATGGAAAGGGGATTAGTTATAGAGAACTTGATTATGCAGAAAGTTTGAAGGTAATAATTTTTGTGGTATTTCTGTTTCGGGTAATTGAAAATTGCAAGTCCGTACTATCTGAGAAGACAAATATAGGCCTTTGTGTAATTAACTCCTGCTAGTTTAAATAAAGCAGCTTGCTTCTCTATGATGCTTTGAGAAGGATCACCCTTCCCTGGTGTTATCTACGTGTTCCTGTGAACCTCCGTGGGGTTAGTCCTTGAGACGTTGGGAGAGGATGACTGCATGAAGGCCTTTGTTCTCAGACAGACTTACAATTTTCAATTACCTTTTCAATTACCACAATATTGTCTGACATTAAATTGTCTGGGTGCAGCTTTTGGCACATGTCAGTGGATGTGTGTGTCGATGTCTGTTTGACTGACACCAGCTGGCAGGCTGCTAAAGTTCCTGTAGGGAACAAGACACATAGTACAGAAACTTGCACTGTCGCTACATGCATTGGGCAGACAGCTCGTTGTTAGGAGTGATTTCGAAGAGTAAGAACCACACAGGCATGTAACTGGGACGGAACAGTTACATTTACATGCTGTATAATGTGCTGCAGCTGAATAGCTAATTAGCTGTCTAGCTTGCAAACTGACATGTTTTTCTTGGGTTTCTGTCTTCCTACATGAAAAGAATTTCCTGCGCAAGATGGAGCAGATCTTCATGTGTGTGTGCTGCCAGGAGCTGGCCTTCCAACCTATCACCACCGTCTGCTCACACAATGTCTGCAAGGTGCGAACTGAGTGGATGCATTTTAAATGAAGTCTTCTTAAAACCCTCTGTCCTTGTATTTGTGTGTGAATCTCTCCTGCTGTCCTCTCTCCCCAGACCTGTCTCCAGAGGTCATTTCGAGCGAAGGTGTACACCTGCCCTGCCTGCCGCCACGACTTGGGCAAAGACTACATCATGACCCAAAACGTGACGCTTCAGATGCTGCTTGATCAGTTCTTTCCCGGCTACAGCAAGGGCCGATGAGGTCGAAATCACATTTATTAGTAGAATATGTACATACATGCACATAAGCATCCATTCTGTGCACCCATGTATACCGTCAAGTACCTAGAGCTCCACTTTAAACGCGTTGCGCACACATACTGTACTTACCCACGGGCAAATGTATATTGCATATACAGCCATTTATGTATACAATCATTCATACACAAACAACCTCATTAGGGACTGACCTCATCTGTATAACGTTGGACTGTCTCCATTAACGTCACCAGCCTGACATTCAACCAAGGACATTTTTTAACCTTCCTACACCTGCCACACAAAGACAAACGCACAAAAGGAGCCCAAATTCACACCCACTACCTTTGTCAAGATTTTAGCAAATTTTTTTGTTCGCCCCTCTACTGTGTTGTTCACAGGTTTCATAAATTGACATATGACACTATGTATGAGTGCAAATTTCTCCCTGGCTACATCATTGAATCAGCCACTAGACTCCTGCCAACCTGTACGCATTTTGTGTACCATGTACGCAGTTAACACCAAAATACTGAGCTGAGCTGCTTCACGTAATGCAGTACTTTTACTCAGCTGGCAAATAAAGGTGCTAGTTTAATACTTTGATTTAGGCACAGCAGGACTGGCAATGTCACAAGGTTACTATACAGACGAGTTTACACCCCCTGCATTGCATTCAATGTGAGCAAGTGGGTCATGTGACAAAGAAATGCAGTAATAAGCTAACTTGTAAGATAACGTTAGTTAAGTCAATTAACATGTATTTTGTACATGGAATAGAAGCACACAATGTTTTTTGCTCTTGAAGCACCTTATCAATGATGTGCAGCAGATTTATTTTCTAGGTTAATGAGGAGCACACGCTAGCATCCTTCTAGCTGCTCATGTCACTTGGAATATTGCCATTGCCCTGCCTTGAGCTAATAAGAATAGCAAATGTCTTGCCAGAGATAACTTTCAGTGGATTTGCCGAGAACAGAAATTTTGGCAGCTGTGTCCTGTTTGTTTGCAGTGTCAAGAGATGTCTGAGCAGCAGCCTTACATATTTAGTGAGCAGTGATCGACAGGCACAACCCTCTCTTTAAACTCTAAGTGGAATAAAAGAAAAGGCAAACATTTTATAAACCAAAGACACTAAGTTTTAAAGCAGGTTCGGAGCAAGTATCTTCAAAAATCTGCTTCAAAAAAGTTATTTCTTGAGAGGAAATACGCCAAAAAATAAAATGCAATATATTTTGGTGTCAGTGTCAAGTAGGACCATACCAAATAATCTTATGTCTTTAGTAAGGCCCTTTTTGTTACCATTTCCAAACATTTAAATGAATGTAAAAAATAAAAAAACAAACCGTCTAAACCTTAGAAACTGTTTAAACCTTAGAAACTGTTTAAATCATCACTAAAAAATTAAGACATTTATGAAGAAAGTTCTCTCATCCACATGCATTTCCACATGTACACTAATTAATAGTGTCACTTCTTCGGTCAGATGGACTAAATTGTACTTAAGATCAAAACGCTCTGGTAAATAGATAAAAGATTTCCATGCAGAACCCTGAAATGCTTGACAAGTGTGAGGTGTGCTGCGCAGAAAGGCACATTGTGATGGTTACTGATGTTACCAAGCAACCACAATCAAGCATGACATCACACAAACTTGCCTACCATACATCGTACTGGGCAGATATTCATCTTCTATTGTTCTTTTCTGTTAGATTTAGTACAGTGTTCACTGTGGAGTTTCAGGTATCCAGCATAACATTCTTTTCCCTCATTGTGATAAAGTAGTGAGTTTTTTGTTATCACACAACATTTAAGAAAATTAAAATACAGTACATCTGTCTCAATGAGCCTGAAATAAAGGTGATTTATATCTTTTCCCTGACAAAGAGATTTTTATAGTAGATGCAATGGTTTCATGGTTATAAACCAACAAGGGATGAGGGACACCACCAGAATGTGCAGCACTCCTCAATATACAGCATACAAGCTACATATGCTGTGTGAGTAGTCTAATATTGTAATTTAATGTTTTTCAGCATCCCAGACCCATAGGATAAAATAGCAAGATATGGATAGGAGTGCCTTATATGACGTGATGTCAAAAACTGTTAAATAACATGGCATTAAATGCCCAATCAGTTCCTTGGTAAAATGTTCTTTGTAATCAGAAATTTAATGATCAGAAATTCTAATTTTTATAGCCTGTCATGCCATGCAAATTGATCTGGTACCTCTCAGTTTAATTTCAGTTTCCAAGGGCTGTTATCAACACGCCAAAATGCCTGTGGTTGCAGTTTGTTACCCTGACTACTCAGAGTGAGGAAAGGTATAAGGTAGTGCTGAGTGCGCATGCAGATTGGGGCGGCGCTTGTTTGAACTTTAAGCAGGGAGAAAAATGGCCACCTGCTCACAAACATTCTCGTATTACAGCTGAACAGTACTAAAATGTGCTTCTGGAAACATTTGAAGCAGTAAATCAGAATCAGAATCTTGATTCATGTTTGCTCAGCACTGTTATAATTGGCCCAACTTGGGCGAGGTCGAGTAAAAATCTGTCTGAATGGGAGGGGGACCAAGACCCATCTGCCAGAGCGAATGAACCATGAGCTCAGCAGGTTGGTCTGGTTCCCAGGCTAATAATTTTGGACTATTTCTTTTGATTGTGCTTGTGTTCAGATAATGTTTCAACATTTTTTAAAAAGGGAAAAAAAGAAAGAAAGAAGAATTTTTTTTTATTCCTTAAAGTACTGAAAAATTCTTTTAAAGGGATGATGCTGAAAATAGGGTTTCCTTTAGACCCTAGCATTGAAGTGTAGTTGCGAGCAGATATTGACTTTGGGCCAAGGCTTTTGAGTTAATTGCTATAATAAAAATGTTTGTGGCTTTTGTTCTCACGGTTTTTACTGTGTAAAAATTTTGGCAGAGAAAATTAAGAAAAGGAAGGAAGGATAAAAGAAGGAAAGATGAGTGAAAAACAAAACAGCTCTAGCAGTGAGTGATGCCGACTGAACCACTAAAAATGTAAACAATATCCATCACTTATTGGCACAATAGAGAGATTTTTTTCAATTTTTTGAGAGTATGGACTACAAGAGCATAAAAGATTTCAGTAGTTTAATTACTGAATGTTTCAAACGGTAGTGTGTCAAATTATTTTACGTACAACACAATATTGTATGTACAACAGAAAATGGGGGTACAGGGTTTAAATAACTAATATGTCCTTCACTGTGTTCCATAGTCAAGTTCTAAGAAGTTAAGAAGTAAAATATGTAGATGTAGCCCAGAGTTAATCACTTAATGTGCACGCCCTTTTCAGTCAAGATTCATTCTGTGATGTATATAAAAAAAAAGTTTTCAAATTTACCTCAAACCTATCGATGTGTGCTTTCCTCAGATGCAGCAGACCAAAAGACCTGCAATGTTTTAATCTTGTCAAAACAAATCAGAACACAGCTCAATACCATTTCTTGACTATTTTTAAGTCACCTTTGAATGCTTTTCTGACACATTACATTCAGTGGTCTCAGACTGAGCAGTGAGGAATCTCCTCTTCATATCTTTGAAGCATCACTTGAAATTAGTAGCTCGTTTTGAGCACTGTAAGAAAGCTCCCATGACAAGGGAGAAAGGAAAGAAAGAAAATGCCATGATCTTACAAAACACAACATTATATCACTTATTCTTTCTATTGCTTTAACATAGTCTTTATGTACATTAATCCCCAAATAGTTTGACAGTTTTAATTTTTTTAACATTTCATTCTGTTTTAATATCTTGTAATTAAAAAACAGCACCTACATCTGTTCTTATATGTGCTTTTTAGTTGGTTATAACACAACTACACATATACAAATATACAATACTGAATTAGAAAGTGCATTTTCCTACAGTTTAGGGTGTTTTTTCCTTTAAACTTGATGAGATAACACAGATTGGCATCTTTGCCGGTGCTGATATGGTACTGCAAAATGTCCAGGGTTGGCAGGTCTGACAGGAACTGACAAAAAAACATCCCACTGAGAGCAGCAACACAGTTTCTGCACTGATTTGTTGTATGAACCTTGAGTGAGCTGAACTTCAGATTATGTATTTGGAACAGTTGAAACTCTTGAGTTTTTTTTTGGTTTTTTTTTGCGGCTGCATGTAGCCCCTTCTTCATAAGACATCATCATGTTCACTCCTAACAGCCTTTGAGGCACAGCCATGTTTAGTGTAAAGCTGAGGTGAGGCGAAGCGTTACTGTGCACATCAGTTTCTCACTGCTCTGTTCAGGTCAGACGTGACAACAGCTGTCTGTTCTGACCCCGCCCCCTTCAGCGGTTGTCGCCAGAACTTCCTCCCCTCTCATTGGCCAGCTGTTTGTTTGTTTGTTTGTGGTGATGTCCTTGTTTCTGTTCAATCATTCAGGTTTTTTTTTTTAATCAACAACATGCAAGTACAAATGCTACTATGGTCTTTTAAGCTAACTGTGATGTGCATTACTTCCACTGTTGCTCAATCTTGTTCGAAGATTTTTTTTTCTTGCAATGACTGGCAAGCTAATAGCCCTCGTTTCTTTCTCTGCTGTAACCTTCGCACCCTCTACTCTCTTTTCCGCTGTCTCCTGCCCTCCGTGAACCTACAGTACTAACAATTTTTAGACGTCTTGTGGACGCTTGGCTTCAGTGCTGTGTTGTTTATTTTTATTGCACTCTATTGAAGAAAAAAAGTTTGAAAAGTCGCATTTAATTTTCCTAGAATGCTTACTATTATCTATGTCTGTATGCCATTTTTCTACCATTTTAGTTGCTTCTCCTCTATTTTAATCATTAGTCATTTTTATGTGGCAGCCTCAAACATTTGCAGCATATGCCAGTCTGAGGAGTTTCATTGCTTCATATTGTGATTTGAAATTTTATACATGTCATAATAATACTTGATATGTACCTATTAAATATTTGGATTCCAGAAAAAAAAAGCTTCTTTTCTTTTTGTCTTGTGTCTGAGAGGTTTTACAAGGCTAATGACTGAGAGTAAGTGATGCTAATGTCTGCACTGTAAAATTAATATCTAGAAGTGGTCAAGCGGACCATTTCTACTTCCACTCCCAAATTAATTTACAGTGATGTTAATCACATCTCTCTGACATTAGGCTAACTAATTATAGGTTTTGTTCATAGAAGATAAATGGATAATTCCCCAGAAACCCTTTTAAGATGTATATTTTGAGATTTTTTTTGGTTTATTTTGCAGTTCTATCTACATTATACTGTTCTGAAATATCTAAAATTTTTACAGGATAATTTTAGGATTATTCTTAATTGTAAGTAAAACAGGCAATATGTCTTTGCCACGTTAAAAAAAATTATTTCGAAGCTTTTTCACATTAAAGTAGCACTTAATTGCTACTATCCTCAGTTGGTAAGTGGTACAAAAAACATTTCAAATCAAGCAGGTTTACAGCAGACTAAAATGAGCTGTTGAGTAAGAATGCTGTGAGATGTTTTTGCTACTGAAAATAAACCACAATTATATCATAATTAGCATTGACAAATTACATTAATTTCAGTCGATTTTAATTAAACAGCAATAGCCCTTTTACTACAGAAGATATTCTTAGGTCACAGCAGGAAAACAAAAATTAGTGATGGCTTAATTCCGTTCAGCATTTCGGTGTCAAGGTCCTGGCATGGTGCATGCTGGCTCACTGTCACAGGTTTACTGGGACACTTGATTAGAAAAGAGTTATCGCTACTGTTATTAGCAACACCTGTGTTTTTCTTATTATGACTTGTCAAAGGCTGCTGTGGGGAAAAAAAGGCCTTTAAACAGAACAATTTTTGTTTTGTGAAGAGAACAAGGTGTTGCTTCTGCAGACCCCACAGGTGTTGCAAGTTATTCTCCATGAGTGGATCAGTAGTAACGGTGAAGGTGGGTCAAGCTGGAAAAATCATGTGGTCACCTGTACTAGTCATAAGGACTCAGGCTTCCCTTTGAGCTGCGGGTTGAGCAACACCTTTGTATAAATGCATGTTATGGTTATGCATACTGCAGATGCAACTTTGAAATCAGTGGCTGTGCAATCAGTTCAGTATATTTCAGAGTCCTGTGGAGCCTCCTGGTGGTCTGAAAGCACAGGACACTCTGGATGGAGTCATTATTATGTTCTCAGGGTCCTATGTTCCCTGGATTTATATGGCACATAATAGGAGCATGACAAAGTGAACAATGTCCTTGACACGGGGTCAAAGGTGAAAGTTACTTGAAACAGTGACAATGGGATGGTTAATGTGTGTTAACATAATATTAAACTGTGGAGCATAGGACCCTGGAGCATTGATACTTGTCTGCTCTGGATGTCTGCCCTACTGCTCTTTTGTAACTGACCTGATTTTGAGCAACACAGATTAAATATGTAAGATGCTAGTAAAAGCATGACCCAGGACCATTCAATGAGCTTTGTAGTATGTGGTGATAGGTAATAAGGGTGCATTAATACAAAACTTTTAGCTTAGAAAAATCTGAGTCTATATGAGAGTTTATGTTAGCTTTTTAAATCCAAGCAGCATATTTGTGCAACTTGAGTAGTCATATCACACAAAAAAATATCAGTACCTAATTTATTGCAGGAACACTGAATTAATTCACTGTCTGCATGTTTAATTTAATGTAAAACTAGAATTACCTCCTTGCAGTTGTATTTCTCCATAAACCATTAAAACTGCAGTTTACATTTAAGTCAGTCCAGATTTACATTGAACTTTGAGAAATTTAATAAATGTATGAAGTAGATCAATTTTTTCTTCTAACTCAAAGTAAAAATACACTACAGTCTGGTTTGAAAGCGTTGGTAAAAACAAATAAATTCACAATGCAAAGAGTTGCTTTTTCTTTGTTTTATTATCACAGAAGCACAACAGGTACCACTATGCAGGTGAACAACAAACTTAATACTACCATGAAAAGAAAGTTAAAGGAATGCTAATCCAGAAAAAAAAAATCCAACCATAACATTGCAGTATTTTTACTGCAATATAGTCCAATATACATGGCATAAAGAAGCAAAAGCACTTTGGATTGTTCTCTTTCTTTCCTTTCACTTTGTACCAATTCACCCACTGTAGGATCTTAAACTTGTAACTGAAGCACCAACGTCCAACATGCATTCATCTTCTCAGTCCCACTCTAGTCTAAATTGATCACTATTCAGCTATAAGGTACCAATTTTTGGGGCCATCATTCAAAAGTAACGCTTCAAAAGTCTTTATACTTTTAAGAGGATATTAGTGCTACAAAAAATTAAAGTGGTCCCACTGACATGTATTCTCTAATTCAATTCTGACAGAACAAAAATATAGGAGAAATTTTAAGCCATTAAGCCAATCAAAAGAAAGCTGGAGTACCCGAGTGTAAACCTGATAACCTTTTTATTGTACATTCAAGAAAAGAAGAATCCTCCACCTTTATCTATCATCAAAAGATATATCAATAAGAACAAAAGACTTGATAAGAAATGGGAAGTACATCAGAACTTAAAATATAGCCATGACAACTGCAATAGTAAGTCCAAAAAAAACAAAGGTTCTCTCTTTTTTAGGTGACAACACTGACTTATCTTCAACAAAATAAACAAAACAAAAAGTACAAACAATCACACAAAGAAAGATGGTGTAAAGAAGAGATGCACATCTTACATATTCCCTTGAACACAAAGAGCATGGGGAAAAGAATACACACAGAGAGCTACTGCTGAGGGTTCAACACAGACGGTGGTGTATTTGCGTAATCTGAAACGGGATGGACAAACATATAATGGGAAGAAAAGGGGAAGTGAGCAGAGGGCGGAGGGAGCTGTCCAGAGGGCTACTCCTCATCCGAGGAGTCCCTGTCAAAATTGTAGGCCATGAAGAAAACGTCGGGTCGAGGTGGGACGAGGGCATGGCCCGGTTTCACAATCTCAAAGCCCAGGAAACTGAATGTACGCACCAATTTAGCTGGATGAATAAAATAGAGAAAACAGTTATTACTGTGCAACGCAAGTTACGATGCAGAAATCAAGATAATTATGCAGTTTGAGTTGTCTGGAGGTTCAGAAAGAAAAAAAAGGTGTGCGAGGGAAAATCGGGCTGTTGGCACATACCACGATCATCTCTGTTCTTGTAAAAGCAGACAAACACGCTAACAACTTTCAGATGTTCTTCAGCATACTCCAAGAGAGCTGCGAAACTGGGGGAAGAACAGAGGGCAGCTCAAGTTAGAAAACAATGTCTTGCGCATACACAAAAAAAACCCAAAACACCAGAATCTCTTGCATATTCTTTAAAAATAGGTTCATGTTTACTGATTACTTGAAAAGCTATGTTTAACAGGCTACAGAGGCTTGAAGTTCTGCAGACTGTCGGGGTTCAATCACCTTCCAATAATCTTCTAAAAACATTAAACAACTCTTACATAAATGCACAGGGGGCAATCGTAAAGACAAGACACTTAATCGTTCTTGGAAGTCTAGCCTCACCTCTCCTTACTGCCTTCGGGAAGAGGGTCAAGAGGTATCTCCACATATAGAGCACTGCTGCTGAGGACAGCATCCCACTGTATTGTCTTGGTAACAGTAGGACGACTTTGGAAGTGGAGTATCCTAGGGCGACCATTCCCTGCTGGCTCCTCCGTGACAGTCAACTTTCGGTCCTAAACACACAAATACTAGTAACTCATCTGAGTACATTGAAAGATGGCATTGAATATGTCAGTTTGTTTCTCTGTTATGTCCAATTACAACTGAACTAGTGTAAAATGTTGTCCAAAACAATTGCGTGCATACATGGACTAGACAATCAGACAAACTATGCCTATAAATAAACTAAGTCTGATGGAAAAAGAAACTGAGCGATGCGTCACTGCAGTGAGTATAGGACTGAATCAAATAAAAGCCTGGTGTGCCTTCCTCTGCTGTGTAAACAGACTGTGGCGCTTCGTCATGTCACAGGAAATGGTTTCTGTGAGAAAGAGCTTCTATTCTTGACACATTTCTTCCCCTGAAAGCAGCCGCTTCAGACTACATACAGCCGCACGACGGTGTGCGCATGTGTGCGTGTAGGAACATGTGTGCACAGACTCACTGAGTAGAGTGGCCGAGCTGAAGGAGTGTGATCCCGTGTACCATTCCCTCGCCCACCTGGGATCTTCAGGGGTGGGAGAGGGGCATCAGGAGCACCACAGAGGCCCCGGGCCGCGGGTACTACTACAGTGCAGGGACAGACTGGAGGGGAGCAGAGAGAGAGGACATAATTACACCACTATAACAAATAGGGGCTTTTATCAACTTTGCCATGCCAACAATTTAAGTTAAATTAATCTCAGATATACTGTTACTTCACAAGTGACTTCAGGCTTTTATTCTAACAATTAAATTATGGAGGATGTTAACGTATCACAAAAGATGATCTACTAACATTAAGCTCACTGTGATCTTTCAAAATTTTGAGTTGTGAAATTGAGGTTGTATGATACCACTTTTCCAGTCATTACCAGTAACCACTAAGTACTTCCTTCTCATGGGCCATACCATTAAGATAAGTGATAATGTCACATTTCGGTATTTTAATAAGTTTATTACCTTTAGTTTATGCATAACTGAGGGTAACAAAGGCCAACATGTGGTGAATAAAAATGGATGGACTGTTCCATAGCTCTGACCTTTCTACCCTCTCCGAACACTTAAGAGATCATTAATACATTAAAATTATAATTTAAAATAAACTATAATTTCAATAAAGCCGAGAACTAGCCAGTAAGATAAACTTGCCAATAATTTATCCAAAATAAGATAAACTACTGGCAAATAATTTCCTAGCAAATTATCAACATTATATATTGGGTGTCCCTACTGTTACCTAGGTCTGCACATTTTCAGACTACACCCTGACACTCATGCTAACTTCTACATCTTCTTTCTGAAAGAGCAAAAACATGTGCTCTTGACTGTAGAACTGAACACACTTTGAATCATTTGTCTGCAAGGTAAGCACTTCTAGTGTTACTTTGGACAAAAGTGCCTGCCAATTTAATGTGAAGCAATATTGACTTTGAAAAAAAACCCAGCTGTGCTCCATGAAGAAAAATGTTGAGTGTTTTCAGTTAAGCTTTGTCAGCTATGAAGTTAACAGTATCCAATACTGATAACCAAGCATATTTTTCCCAAGTTTTAAACCTAAGCAAATATTGCATTCTAAATGTGTCAAATTCACAACATGTGTTACACAAGCAGACCTGGATGTTCTTTTAAACCACATCCAGCATGTATAGCCCAAAACAATTGCACTGTGTTTAAAGAGTTGTTATTCAAAATTTTTTTAAGAGTGTTGTACAAACACAGCTGGAAGTGGTTTGAGGCAACCAACAAACCAAATATATGCTGCTATAGGCAAACACCTACCGGCTCTTTCTTAAACTTACGTTTCAGAATGGACAGTTCAAAAATAAATACTTTGCTATGCTTCAGTTAACAAAAGCATAACATGCTGTATCCTGCATTGTTTATCTCTAGTGTTTTATGTCAGTATTGTGAAATTAGCTATTTCAGACGTATGTTGAATTTAAAAATATCTGAAAAAACAATTTGTCCTTGTCCAAATTTATATTTATAAAAATTCTTTTTTATTTTTTAAATAAGTAACACTCTACAACAAGTAGACAATCAATCTATTACAGCTCACAAAGAAAATAGTCAAATCATCAGATTTCAAAGAAACCAGGAAATATTTCAACGCATCACAAAACAAAAATATTCTTATAGCATAGCTCATCAAAAACTTTTTAAACTGGGCTACTCACTTTTGTCCTAATTCATACACAATAATTAAACATTACAATTTAACAGCTGTCACGTTAAAGTCAGGTGTTCATTTCTGCCTTAAGACGAAAAACAGAGTAACATTTAGATGACATATGGCGTTTAAAATCAGTGTTTTAATAAATTTTGTCTTGGCCTGGTTAACTTCTCAAATTATTAGAGTTTTCGTAAATTTGATCCAAGGTCCATCGACTTTCTTTCTACTTTACTGTTTTAGGGTGGGGAAACTTACCGATTGTACTCTACCACTACACTAAATAAACGACAATAAACAACTGCATCGCCTTGTACACTGACGAGGCTGCTGCAGTAAATTGCCAGTTGCGTAACGTTAAAAACCAGCCTGACTCCATTGTCAGCTCACGAGATCAACGTGGCCTGCAGCACGCTCACCTGGCAAGTTCTGTGAAGATTAGCCTTGAGTCATAATTATATTGCCTTCCCCGAAACAACTCAAAATGTTGGAGCGCTAAGTAATATCATGAGCTCAGGTTGATACTAAGTTGTCTGCTTATGGACTACCTAATATACGGCGAAAACGTTCATTATTTAACGGGCACTTTTATATCAATAACGTTTACAGTGTCAAATATTTGACGTAACATTGAGTCCAAGCTATTGACCGCAAACTAAAGGCATTATTCAGAAACATCTATATCGGTCTGGTCCTTAGTTAGGCTAACGTGACAAGGTCTGAAGCAATTTTATTAAACCCCTGTCTGTTGTCAGTATACTTTCTCCAATGTCTACCACAACAAATCAAATAAGGCGTGTATTATCATTAGTCTTAACGAGTAAATTAAAATGAATTTGATTGAAATGTTGATGCTAATTCGTTAGCCAGCTTGCGCAGATAATTAGTGACGTACTTTAAGTTCGACAGCATTCAAAGCTAACGTTAGCTTACGTTACTACTGCTTAAGTTGTGTCTCGAGTCGACAACATAACGTTAACCAATTAATACGTGACCTTTTCATTTAGATAAAGTTAAATCTGTCTGTCAATAAATGTAACGCCGAGTCATTTGTAACACATAAACTGGATATTTAAAGTTCAACGCATTTGACTTCCGCTTTCTTTGGCTGCTAGGTTAGCATAGCCACCCATCCCCCACATCATGGTTAGCAGTTAGCTAGCTAGATGAGGAAATTATCAGCGTTTACTTACTTCCCAATCATGTCACAGATACCACTACTCAAGTCCGCCATGGTAGTAAAAAACTGCTGTTTTCCTTCTTTCTCGCGAGCAAAGCAATGACTGTTCAGGATCCGCTGGAGGTTGGATTTTACCATCCGGCCTCGGGTAGAGACACGACGGGCTGACTGCTCTCTGCTATGCTTGGCAAGATAGTGAACGATCGGAGAGTCGACAGCTGGTAGAAAACTCCTGAGTCAAGTTAATGTGATTGCAAACACGACATTTCCGTTTTATTTATTTCCTTGACTTCAAAATAAAGGCTTGATAAAGAGAATGTTTTTATTTAATCTCAATCTTGGTAAGAAGTGAAAACTTACACTTCGAATGAAATACCTGATATCAGATTGATATTGTAAGAAAATTGTAAATAGCAGATATAACAAAAGATGTTGGAAGTGACACATTATAAGTGACAGATAGCATCAATAACAACATCATCAAACAGGCTAAGAGAAATTCAAGCAGCCTTACTGTGTTTTTTAGTATAAGGAAATAAAATAAGATATTGTAACGCTTATTTTGATTAACTGTGTATTATATAGGGCATTAAATTGGAAAAAACAAGCAAAAATAAACCAAGAAGAAAAAACACAAAACAATCAACTGGACCATAGCCAGAATGCACAGGACAAGTGAGGTATTAAGGTTTATTTAGTGTATAAGTTGTTTTATAATCATTTATGTTTAATCATACCCGTTTCCCAACATGAAGATCTAAATGCTGTCTTTAAAGCCATCTACTCAACACCAGCAATATTGGTTAGAAAATACTACATCCCTTTTTTGTTGG
Organism: Acanthurus tennentii; assembly: GCA_029783805.1. Classification (NCBI taxonomy): domain Eukaryota; kingdom Metazoa; phylum Chordata; class Actinopteri; order Acanthuriformes; family Acanthuridae; genus Acanthurus; species Acanthurus tennentii. Next base: position 12,598,029 of record JAPZDZ010000011.1, read on the forward strand.
CCTTAAAAAAGTCAAAAAACGGTTATCTTATAAAATATACTGAAAAAAAATCAAATTATATATATATATATATATATATATATATATAACAGATAGTGCTGGGCTGCTTTGCCCCTTTCAATTTAATTCTGGATAACTTTTAGGTTAGATGCATTATCACCACTAATTTATTCTGTCTCTCAAAACTAATGTAACACAGTAGTGAATCCTGGCTAAAGACAGACAAGATAGAAATCTTATGACCCTAACCTTCTGCCAAAATACGCTTTAATTACAACGAAATTTGAGTGGATATCCCTACATATACCCTAAGAAATAAAACTCGAGTTTTATTTTGAAAGAAGACGACATGATCACAGCTAATCCTAAAATTAGCTTTTATCTAGCTTTACTCTAATGCTAACAAGCTAAGGCTAACCAGATACGCTAAACGCTAAAGATGCTAGTAAAGAACTGACTGAACTTCCCCCAGGTCAACTGACTGGCCCTGACTAAAGATCACAGTAGAAACAGCAGTACAAACCGTAAAATATATCTTAAGTGTCGTCACTAAAATATGTTCATTTTGTTTCTGTTAAAATTAATCTTAATATCAAAACTACTAACTACGTGTTATTCTCTAAGCTAGTCGATGCGGAACCAAGTGCGGCGTAGTAGCTGCCATTAAGCTAGCGTCTAATGGAAAAGTACCAAGGACAGCGCGTAACTAAAAACAAAGATACTAAAGACGAAATATTTCTGTTTGATTAGGCTATAAAACAGCTGTTGTCACTTGATTCAATGTGCTTGAAACACTTCGCCCGTAAAAATATGTCGTTTATTAGTAAATTGGTTTAGCCTATGTGTTTTGGTGCATATGCAATAAAAGCAAGGAAGTACATTAAGTGGGCAAAGGCCTACTTAAGTACAAATGTGAGATTGTTGTACTTTTCTCATTTCCATTTTATGCTAAATGCACATTTCAAAGGAAAACACTTTGACCCAAAAAACTCGACTACATTTATTTGACAGCTACAGGTTACTTTGCAGATTATATATGAAGGTTAAATATACCCATATGTGAAGCAATTCAAATTGGCCTCACCTTGACCCATCACAACATTAAATCACCGCATAAATGTTAGCGCCTCAATAAAGCAATATAAAATGACATTGGACGGCGCAATCCATAAACAATCCGACATCAGCGTAAATTGCCTTAGTTTTCATAGGCTTCTCTACGAGTACGTCTGTACATTTACTCAAGTAATATTTTGAAATAAGCTGCTATCGTGCTTTATGCAATAATGATAAAATTAATGATTAGGAAAAAAAATGTTACGTAAGGAAAGAACTAAAAGAAAATTAGTGTGTGATTGAGGATAACATGGGCATCAGAAAGCCATATATCTTTTATCTAAAGTTCCCATCTTGTCCACACGGTGGCGACAAAGCAGCAGCATACGCAATCAGTGCAGCACTCAGCTAATAAAATAGTACTTTGCGTTAATGTCTGTCTTGCTTATAATTGATTTTTTTGGGGGGGTGAATTATAGGGATGTTTATTTAAGTTTAAGAGTAGAATTTGCATTTGTGTCCCTATATTAGATTTCTAATGTGACCCAAACAAACCTCGTACTGAAGACACTATCAATATTTTAAATTAAAAACACATAAGACAAAATAAAAATTTCACCTTGTGGCTGCTTGTAGAAACTAGACTAATATTCAAAGAATCAGGAATAGAATGACATAATCTTGAAAAGGTTTATCTTACATTTTTAATTGATGTCTTGGCAGTTAGACACCTAATTGCAGATTTAAAAAACAGAGTGACCGAGTAAACTCTTGAAAAAACAGCTTATTACTATAAAAATGCGTAACATTTTGTATCACCTCAACTCTATTTAATGCTTCTTAGAGGTGAATATTTTATATTAGAGCAATATTTTAGTTACTGAAGGAGAATTCTTACATTCAGAACATGTCTGACAAATTACTATATGTGTTTCTGATTACATTTTTTAAAGTTACAACATTAATGCCATCAGAATACTGCTTTTATAATGAGCCATCTGTGTTAATTTGTCGTTATATAATATACTGTACTCTAAAAGGGTGCAATTTCGGCCAAAGTAATATTATTATTGTTTAAAATTACTATAGAGCAATTTTGGCTTGGTGTAAGATGGCTTTTAATATTAGTTTGATATATTATATACCACTTTTTTATGGTATATACTCTTTACTTACAGTGGAGTACTTTTTCTCTTTATGTTGTTGATACTTTAGCCTATTTAAGAGCAATCTGAATACAGGTTATAAGTCTCATAATTGTAGGATTTACTGCAGGGCTTTTCTGTTGGATTGCATTAGGCCTACTTGTTCTATGGTTCACCGAGTTCATGTTAAAGGAGTAGTCTGACATTTTGTATAGTTTTATGCATTCCCTGTCATAATATTAGAAGATCGTTAACTATTATCTTTCCTGTTTAAGCATTCCTTGAAAGAGTCAACGAAACATATCAAAATAAAATAACTGCTGAATAACCGGCTAGTTGTTTTTCTTGCAGGAGTTCACTGTTTCAGCGGGTTGCAGTTACAATTCTCTCCTCCTCTGCTTTTGATTCGCTGCCGCCTCACCGCCCGCCCTCTCATTCAAGTTTGTCCCTCAGCGCGATCCGTCGGTCGAGCAGAAAAAAAGCGACGCCTGAGAGCGACGCTTGCAGCTGATGTGCCGCTGGCTCAAAAATGGAGAGCGACACTACTGTCAGGAGAATAAAACCCGTCGGGACGCAGAATTATGTAGCGCATGTTAACGACGGTCCGCGAGACCGGTGCGGGAATAACGGCTACAGCGGCGACCCGAAGAGGAAGCCCGAAGTGAGCCTGTACTTGCTGCGGGAAGGGCTGGCAGCTTCCCTGGTCTCTGTGTTTATTTTGGTGCTGTGGGGACTCGTTCATTTGTCGTTACAGCAGCTCGTCGTTGGAAAGCCGACCGGTGACTTCAACGCGGTGAGAGCAAGGTGAGTGTTTTTTTCTAACCTGTTTAACACAACACTCACGTCTTTGTCTTGAAATGTTGGCTAACGGTCTCGAAGCAACAGAGCCTTGGCTAACCTTTCCTCTAGTTTGGCAACAGACCCGCCTAGAAACCACTACCGGGTGTCCCCTCTCCACCTCCACCTTTAACGTTACCTGCAAGGTAAACAGGTGTTATAACGGTGCGTGACGGTTGGAACAGGTACAACAGCCTGAGGGGAAGATCTTTTAAATGATTTTAGCCTCCAATAAGTTAAAAGCTCCTGCACAAAACCTGTTCAAATGACCCATAGATACAAAAACAAGATGATTATTCCAGCACAAATCCCAGTTTGTGAAACGCTCAGAGGACAGACATTTTAGCAGGCAAAGTAACACATAAAATGTTAATTTATCCAACAAAATTCACATACTTAAAGGCAGTTCAACGCCCTTAGAATTATTATCATTATTATTATTGTTAAGATTTCAAGCAGGAAATTCAGCATCAAACATGCAAACACAGATTAAACTGTGAGGAGTCGAGATTAGATAGCAGCAGTGAACAGGAAGATATTTTAAAGGAAACACTTAAAAAGTAGCACACTAAATATTTAATGTAAACATCACTGTTCCATCTACATGTTTGTCAGTTGTTAAAGGTAATATCAAACAAAAACGTGGAAATATTTCTTTTTTGTTTAATTGTAATTTGAATTTCTTTAGGTTGTGGACCTTTGAGTGGGAAAAAAACTATAAATTTGGGCTCTTGAAACTAGAATGGCAATTTCTTTGATATTTTCACGAGATTTTGTTGACTTAATGATTATTTAGTGAACCAATTGCTGCAGTGCTCAATAATAAAGATATCAGAAGATGCAGCCCTTCTCTAAATATCAATGAATTGGCCATTCATTTTAGGAGCAGAAATCTTTTAATGTGACACTTTTAAAAGTCAATTATTGGTAAATGTACAGCTTCAGAAAAGGTGACTTAAGATTTGTTTTCTCAATTTTGACATTTGTCACGTGAATGTCTTCTGCTTTTCTAACAAAAAAAAATAAGTATCACACAGACAACATTGACCTACAGTATTAACATTTCTAGCATTTTATCGAACATAAATTTGAACAAAAAAACACAACATCAACAGACTATTTCATTCTAAGATGCTGCCTATCTGACCATAACCAAAACCATAACACATCCTGCTCATTTTCAGATAAAGCAAACTCTGGAGCTCTACAGCACTGCAGCTTTTATCAGATTTTCAGTCCCTAAGAGAAGTGGAGACAGGGATTATGGTCTTGAATCTGAGGTCCGCAGGGCTGCGGTTTAGCTCTTGAAAGTGCTTGGCGACGGGATTTGCCATCATTTGGCTGGTTGCTCTATAAATGAGTCAGGCATGCTGCATTTGTACTGATTAGGGCTTTGAGCTTCTTTGGTCACAATCATGGCTTTCACTAGTCCATGTCCTGCCAATCCAGATCAGAATTATGAGCCCTTGCATAAAGGCACCTCAGATGCTGCTCCTAAAATGGAGTGGAAGTAGCAGTTTTGACATCTGTTATGTCATATGGCATCTCTTTGTCAATACGCGAAAATACTACATGCTGCAAAAACAAACAAAAAAAAACCCCCCACAAACCAGCATTTGTTGTATTTTATCCATGCATGCAACAGCTGGACACAACACATGGCTTCCCTCACCATGGTGAGATAATGGATATTCTTTTTTGTGGCTGTGAGCATCAGCCAGTAGCAGCAGCACTTCTGCTGGTGTGGACAGTAAAGTTAAGATCGCTCTTTATCGAACATCTGTAGCAAACACCAGCAGCAGCAGCAGCAGCAGCAGCAGC
>JAPZDZ010000011.1:12636773-12649798 GCA_029783805.1 Acanthurus tennentii
ACACACACACACACACACACACACACACACACACACACACACACACACACACACACACACACACACACACAAACTGAGATTAAAGTATTCTATGCAACAGTAAGAGTGGAGCTGAAGTTGAAGTTAAACAAAACATGGTACATAAGAAGGGGGACCAATGTAGTCAAAATGTGTTTTTATGAACTTGTGAGAAAATTTAACTTTTTATTTATATTTTTCCCAACTTAAGCAACTGCTTTGAAACTTCTGTTAACACTGCAAACTCCAATCATGTCTTCCCTAACCTCGAGCAGACTGCAGGTCTAGTGAGAAGGGAATTGTAGTGAGGCAGATAGCCTTGCGTCCGTTGCTGCCCAGCCCGTCCCAGTGCAACACATGGAGGTAGCCGTCTGCCGTACACACCAGTAAATCCTCCTGGAGGGACTGCAGGCTGTTGGAAAGAGGAAAAGACATGTAGAATAAGCACTGAGGTTCAAAAGCGAAGGAGGCAGTTAAAGACAACAGGCAGAGGCGGTAAGTAGGTAGGAAGGGTGGGAACAAGATAACAAACGGCAGAGTGTTGGAATAACAGTGGACTAGTCATCATCCAGCTGTGGCCTCTAAGAGAAGCCTCAAACTTTTACTGGCCAGCTGTGATGAGGCCACATGGCTGCCTGTGCCAAGTCTCACTTGTCTTCTAATACAGAAGGGAACAAACAACAGTGTTTGTGTTCGTGTGTGTAAAGCGCTTTATTGTCTCCTGACAAATTACCAGAGGTCTAAGACTGAAGAAAGCACAACTAGACAACCAAGATGAGAAAAACAGGAAGCAGAAAAAGAGAAAAAGGCGAAATTTAATCACAGTAAACTTTCACTGCAGAAAAAAGCGACGGCTTCAACTGTAGTCTCACAGCAGGAGACACCCACTCATCTCCTGCACAATCAAGCAGTGCCAGTAAAATGCCGACAGAGCGCTCTTACGTAGATGACTACCCTATAATCTCTATTGAGTGCAGACAGTGGAGGAGATGTGACAGATGAACACAAGGACATGAAAGGTGACAGACCATGCAAACACGAGATAAACAAAAATGCGAACAAAAAGAAAGACGGGCAGAAGACTGGAGGAGTGACAGCTTTTATCACTCAGTAAATAAAGACATCAAGTTGGTGGATGAGGAGGAGATAATGGGGAAGGTGAAAAGTAAAAGAAGAGGAAAGGATCTTAAAAACAAATGAAATGATCAAACACTGAACAAACAAACGGCAGAAAACAAGGATTGTTTTATCATTTATCATGCTGTCATCATTTTATCCTTATTAAAACCACAACAAGCTCACATTAATACAATGATCAAGGGATCTTCAGGTCCCTTTTTTTAAACAGGGCACATAAAGTTTAAAATATTTTGGCCAGTATGTAAATAAGATTATTTACCTTCATGAACATGCAGTGCTGTGAGTGAATGCTGAGTGTTATACAGGTGTAACTGTTTTAAAAATGTAAAAATTATGACTTTAGCCATTTGAAATGGTGACATGCCTTTTTAAAAGAAAGTGAAGAAAAAAATCCTGTATTTTTTTATGCTGCTGACTCTGAAATGTAAGGGACAAAATGAAAACACCCTCTTAAGAATAAGCAACAAGGAGGCATAGTCATGAAGTAACATCAAAGGAATCAGTCTCATGAAACTGACAGCAAAATTGAATCTGGTCAGTGATCTTGAACACAAAAAGCCTATTGTTATCATTTGAATATGGTCTAAAAACTGTCCACTAATCATATGAAGCCGATAAAGAGTGCTCCATGCAACACTTAGCTCCATCAAGCTAACACTGAAATCTAAAATGCTTCTTCTTGTCATCCTTTCCTATCATCAGTCACCACTAAATCCTTCCACCCACTTCTATTCATCTGTCCATCACTCTTCTCTCTTAACACCCGGCTCTCTCTGCACATTGATGCAGTTTTCTCTGCAGGCCTCTCTGTTTACAACTGACAGAGTGGAGGAGCTTAGCTTCTCACTGCACCTCAGCCGTCTCTCACTGCCAATGCTGACTTTCCATGAGAGGAAGAAGAGAATTTTTCAGGCTATAGCTCCGAGCCAAATTCCCTTTACAGTTGCACAAAGAGCAAGTCACTTTTAACAGCTACCGTAATAGTGGAAATTCTTAAAATATCCACAAAAATCAACTTCTATTCACTTTAAATCATGAGGATTGTTTATGCAACAAGCTCTAGAATGTGCTGAATGTATTAATCCATTTCGGTGGATACTGAAAGGTAAACCTCTTTAAAGACTAACATGACTTTGTTTTGATGTGTAGTTTTTAGAGCTTTTAGTGGAAGGCATATTGCCTGTGTGTGCTATGTTATAAGACTGTAATTATTTGAAATGAGAAAAAATATTTGTGCATGAAAATGTACACAGTGGTAAAGCTATGCAGCTTTAAGGGGGGAGGTAAAATGCATAAAACCAGTGTGTGCAGGTCAGTTTGCCTGTGTGAATATGAGCTGGGTTCTACATGAGGGAGAGACAAATGTGTAGACACAACAGAGAGGAACACAAAGAGACAGAAAAAGAGATTAAGGACAATAAGACCTAATCTTACCTGGTGATAGGGGCCTCCAGATCCACAGGCTTCTTCATCTCTAAAGACAGAGCGGGGGCGCATTGCTCCTCCTTATAACCCGGGGTCACCTTCACACGAGTACTTCCTCTGTGCAAACAAACAAACGAAAACATTCAAAATTGCTTTAAACATTTCTTACACATAAGGAGAAGTCTCTGATTTAAAACATTTTTAACTGGGAGCTGCAAAAGATCGCTGAATATGCTCAGACTTGTCCCGACATCTGCTGGTATGCTGTCTAGGAATGTGAAACACACACATTGTAGACACAAAGGCATACAAACACCACATACACACAACACAGAGGCTTGATACACGGATTAGTAGAGAAAGACAGAAGTATGTGGACGCCATTGTGCACATACTTTTGTGTGCTTTTGGACAGGAGCTCTGAAGAAAGTCTTCGCAGAACAATGTAGAATGTCATATTGTTGTTTATATGTGCAATATTGTACTCTCATAACAGGTATCATTCAGGAATGAGAAAACATGCATAATTAAGATGGTTAAATGGCTCTCTAGGGGACAAATGATTTATTGATGACAGAGCCTCCCTGCAAGCTACAGCTTGCCCCTTTCTGCTCATTTTTTCCTATGAATACATACAGTGTATTTATGTAAGAGTTTCCATGTGTGCTGCACTCACCTTGGATAGACAGGCTCATAAAGGTACTTGTCATCCCCTCCACCAAGCACATCAAACAAGAGGATGTAGCCTTTGGCAGTCTGAAAACACACAAAATGTTTGAGAACGATAAAACTTTTTTTGTTTCAAAGTCATCATAAATTTACATAGTTACTTGAGGCCTTAAGAGAGACAAGTAATGAGAGGATGGGAGGGGGGAAAGAGGTTTATGAGTAAACAAAAACATCATCTGTTGCCATTACAGAGGAGACAGGGAGACAATGAGTGAGCTGTGTGCCCGCAAAATGGAATATTAGGCTCCATTTACAATGAAAAAGCGACTAAATTGTTTGGCCAAATGAATGTGGGTTTAAACTATTGATGTTATTACATTAATTGATTAAAGGCAGATTTGACTGAATCTGCAAGCCTATATCCACAAGTTTGAACATTTAATGTGATAATATTGGCTGACAGCTTCACATCAATAACACAAATAATTCCTTAAATCATGCTGCTTATATCAATAAAACAAAATGCACACCGTGTTATTTCTGTAAAGGCTTTTAATGATTACTGTAAAACCACCATCATTTGCAATGAAGTGAGACTTGATTGAGTATTATTGGTATTTCAAGTTATTTTGTCCTGTATCTCCTAGGTAATGCTGAAGAGAATTAGCAATATTTGGATAATACACAACAAAACACAACTGTTGTCACAGTTCATCATCGAGGCATTCAAATGCACAAGAAATGACATCTTCTGACATCTCTGCCACAATCCTGAACAGGCTTAGCTGTTTCTTTTAGACACTGAATTTACAATGGAAAAAACTGCATTTATTTAGTTTATCATTACGTGGCAACATTCGCTAATTTGAATATATATGCAGCTCTAAACTGCTGCCCGAAACATTTGTCAGCACTTTAAAATGGCAGAGAAATGCAGGCCCCATTCTGTGAAAGGTTCACACTATCAATGATGTCAAAATATTATTATACATAATTATATGTGTGTACAGTATTGCAGGGGTGTTTTTTTTCCCACAACTACACACACTGCTGTGAGGGAAACTGCTGTAACAGAGCCAGTAGACTGAAACATGATCTGAAACCTGATCTGAACTCCCCTGTCAGCAGTAAGGTGTCATGGTTTTGCAATGGATGTGCATGAGAAGTCTTTTGTGATGCTACAGAAACACAAAACGGGAAACACCAAGTCCATTGGACAAAACACTTCCACTTTAAAGTGTTTAAGTTGTTTGTGTCTCACTGTACGGTCAGTGTTTTGCCCTTAGTTGGTGGCAGCGCACTGAAGTAACCCTTGACTTTTCTAGTGTGGTGGCAGTGTTAGATGCAGGCCAACAAATCACCATAGCAATAAGAAAACCCAAACCAAAGAGAGGGTAAAGCCAGCAGCAACATGAAGCTCGACTCAAAAAAAGAGCGCAGGCAGAGCCAAACTTAGGCCTGCAAAACCCATCAGCAGCCTTGAAGCTTCACAAATCCCACAGACGTCTCAACAAAACACAATGCCAGTTGTCAATGAAAACTTTCAACATATAGCAGCTATAATGACCTTTTGACTCTTCAAATACAGCAACTGATTGTGACAACAAACACTTATAAAAAAGGATAAATATGTAAATGCTTATTCTGCATTTGATTCCAACAACACATTTTAAACAAGTTGGGACAACAAAAGACTGGGAAAGCTGTGGGATGCTCAAAAAAATCTATTTGGAAGATTCCATGGATAAACTGATTAACTGGTAACAGGTGAAGGTATCATGAGCAGTGAGATGATTTATGGGAGAGGAAAAATGAAATTTGTTTTCATTATTGGGAGTATTCCTTTCTCTTTGCTTTTCTGGTGAATTTCTTGACAATTTCACCTCTTATGGGCTTAAAACAAATATTTAAAAGAAACCGTCTGACAACTTTATGGTGGAAAACAACACAGACGTCAAACCAGACAAATTTTTAGCAAGAGGTTACAGCCAAATAACTGAAAACAACTGGTTTGAGTTTAACATAGTTTTAACACCCTATCATGATTTTTTTTCAAGTAAAATCTTAATTCTTTAAAAAAAATGTAAATTATAAACTGGCCATATCAATAAATAAGTAAATAAATAAATTAAGTGCTGTTAAAAGTACAATACTGAGCGCTAAAATGCAGTGGATAAGAACTGGAGAGCAACAAAGCCAGTATACTTAAAATTAAATACAACTATTGTAAATTTGACTTAGCACAGTAAATCCACATATAGTTGCAATCTACAACAACTAATAAACAACTGTTGTCAGCATTGAGATGGGAGTCTGCCCCTATCTCTTACAGGGAAACCAGAAAATGTGCAGTCAAAGCGACAATTCATAGCCCAGCAGAAATACTGGATCTTGCAAATATCCAATTTAGAGATGGGAAAAAAAAGTTCACATCATAACTCTAAAGTCCTGTCAGTGTAAAGTCTTAAATCCCAGGAGGCCACAAATGATCCCGCATATAAAATTCAGACATGGCCTCTTTCTCAGAGGGGGTGCATGTGGGCTCATAAAGGAATTCTAAGTGTGACCAGTCTGCTACTGTACTTCAAAAGCATGTCAATTACAGGAGGCAGGGAATCTCACTGAGGAATCAAGGATGGGATGGGGGAGGGGCCTGAAAACTATTTGGCAACCTATGATAAACTTCAGCAGTGTCTCCCACTCGCGACATCTCATCCCTTTCATCTGTAGGTTGATCACAAGAGATACATGAAAGCGTTCACACACCCACTCATCTATTCACGGGACTACGATTAGGTTTACTTCAGCTGTGCTCATCAGATACGGGTATGTAAAACTGCAGATGAAAGGGACGGGAGATAAAGAGAGAAAGGCGACAAGTGAAATGCTTCCCATGGCTCCGGGGACTCTGGTGCCCTGGGTATGTTCACACATGCAGCGGTTAATTCTGTAGGAGGAGGCAGGATGATGATCATTAGCCCTTTTAGCATAGAGACTGCACCATACCATCACAGTGAAGACCCTTTTTACGCCTTTTTAGATCATCTATTTACATATGGATTTCAAATGTGGTTCTCCCAGTGGATCAGCATGTGTTTGCTAATGACCTGGTTTGATCTGGTTTCTCCTAATAAATATGTCTTTTGGGCAAACATACAATCTCAAAAATTTTAATAGGAGAATCACATAAATTAATCAGTGATTATAGGACCATAGACAGGATTGAGATTTTGTCATGTATCACTTCCTGTGATGCTGCATTTGAAAAAAAAGGGAACTGCTGATTTAATGTTGCTGTAAAAGCACAAACAAGTAGAAATGAAGAGGAACAAGCAGACTTGGTAACTAATCTAGTTCAGGCTTGCACATAGACTGAAAGAGAGTGCTTTCTGCAGGGAAAGTGGCAAGTCAGCAAAAGATCATACACCATGTCATAGCATACTAAGGCCTCTCCTCTGCATGTTTAAACAAGCCCCAAAGGTCCTAACACACAGACTAGAGGGTATCTGCCCTGGTTCTATTTAATCATGTCACTTTTTAATAATACTGTGTCACATTCACACAATGCACAGATGGTGGATGTCAGAGACTTCAACTGAAAAACACACTGAATAAAAATGCATGCAAAGTTCCTGAAATGAGTCAGATGTGTTTTGCTGATAACAGCAGTGACTTTAAAAATGGTGCACAAGCATGCAATTGCGCATGCAGGTGTGCATATGAGACAGCAGCCTTGCCAAAAGAGAAAACACACAACTGTCAAGTTGTCTTGCGATGTCTTTCAGACATCTGATCCATTTATCTACCAGTTTATCAGTTTATTCCTCTTTAGAGTTGAGTAATAGAGGAGGGAAGCAACAGCTGAATCACTCACTAGTACCACAGAGGTATGCTCTATCTTTTCCAACAAGGAAGGAGAAGCTGTAACTTGTTCATTTTTGTTGGGTAAACTGGTCTGTCATCTGGTACTAGCAGTCATAAATACAGTTGGGGTCAGATCTAAAGTTTGATTAAAACTAATGACTTCCTCTACAAGTAATAATCACAGAAATCTAAATATTCCAAAATCAAATCAACCTGTCAGATAAAACATTACTGCCCCCAGGCACGGACTGGCAATCTGACAGTTCTGCCAAATGCCAGGTGGGCCAGTCCACCTTGTGAGCCTTAAGGCCTTCAACGTCTGGAAAAAACGAGGGGAAAAATTTTCCTTAACTGTCGACAGGTTCTCTGCACAGTAAGGCGAGTGCACTGAGTGGTACTGGCCGTTGTTGCCTCTCCCCACAGCTGTAAATGGACTCTTCCATCCATGTAATGTCAGAAGTCAAGGGTGCATTTGTTTACAAAAACATGAAAAGCTGCAGAAAATGAGAGTTGTGCAATTTGATTGAGCAATTTTGAGTGTCTGCTCCATAATCCCAAATATTTTTTTCACCTTTTTGGCTGCTAAACAGCAGAACAGTAAAAGCAAAGGTGCCAGTAAAATATCTGTATACTTAAGTGTATTATCCTTCTTACCCAAAACGTATTCCTTCTTCGCCTACAGTGCTCATGTTTTTGTAAGCTAATGCTATATACTGGTATGTATGGAACTATGTCCTTGCCATAGAAAATGTACCAAAAAAAATCTGTGGTGGAAACACTTTCCTGAGTGCTGCTGAGTGAAAGTCTAAAAAGAGAGAGGGAACATTTTGGCCTCGGACGGATCCCAAAACACACATAAGAAGAGCAAAAAGTATTTCCCCTGTTTAAAGAACTTCATCCTTTTTTGACTCCTGCCACACAAAAAAGTCCATTCTTCTAGCTCTGTCAATTGCGCTAGCTGTTTCTCTCGCATTCTCTACCTCATGCATGCACACATACACAGACACACACACACACACTCAGCTAAAGATAGTCCTAGCCATGGTTTAGGAGGGTGATTATGTTAGCCTCAAGGTCTGCAGGGTGTGAGAGCCTCCAAGCATCTGGGAAACAGCTGGTAGTCGAATTAAGGACTACTGACTGGGCAACGCTGTCCTTTATTGGTCTGCAGTCCCTGACTTCTCACCCTATAATTAAACTACAATGCTAATGAGAGTGAGATAAGTTATGACCTCTTGAGATGAAAGCTTGTCAAGACACCACACAGCCTCTAGATACTAGTTTGCGACTTTAAACGTAGGACATGTATTCCATTATAACCTTCTGTGTGCTTGGAAACCAAAAAAACATATTAAAGACAACACAGATTCACTATTTCAAGCAAAGCCATCAAATGTTGTTTTGATTTTATTCTGGAAAACTACAGTGTTCAGATTCAGATTCTTCAGATAACTCTGCTTTGCCCAGATGTTGAACTCCGCTACTTTTTCAGGAAGTTCGAAGGTTTCTAGCCAGTAGATCTCACTATGACTCGAGTTCCTTTGAGTGTTGTGAGACTGAACCAAGAGTTCTCACATCTAAACTGCTGCTTCAATGTTAACAAACTCTTGTACTAAATATTTCCTGTTTGACACTGAGTAGCCAAGAGATTAAATTCGAAGACAGGAAAAAGTAAAAACAGCATAATAAACAAAACCCATCATCTCAAAAGGGCACATTAAATTGAACCAAATAGGATAATTTGAGTTATTTAATCATCATGGACTTCAGGATATGCATGAGTATGACAGCTAAAGCTTCATTACATAATTTTAGTTATCAGGGTGCAAAACTTTTGGCATTAATGAGGGATTTTAGTTGCAAATTATGTTCACTTTGTGGTTGCATGGTTGTGACTGTGGTTGTTCCAGTCAAAGCACAAATGAATAGTTCAAATGCATTTCACACATGTATGCACACACACACACACACAAACACACTTGGGGGAAATCTAGTCCTACACATTACCATTTTAATTCTCTTCAACAGTTCTGAGAATCAAATTCTGTATTTGTGGAGCCCAGGAAGCGATTGAACAAGTGCGTCCTGGTATTTTTAACTCCTCCACCTGCTCCCTGTTGTGTTTGGCTGGGTGAGCCTGGGACCAGGCCTGACTTAATGCTTTCCCAGACACATTCACAGCATTCATTCATGTGTAGTTTGGCTTCACTTAAAGAGATGGGGATGAAGGAAATACTAAGAGGGAGGGTGGCAGAGGCCGACATCAAGAGGCCACAAGGTCAACCTGCTAATATTTGCTGATAATCTACATCATGCCTTTGCTATGCTAAATCAATCTGGCATTACTCGGAGGCATGGCACTTGAAGGACCAGTGTGTAGAATTTATTTGCATTTAGCAATGAGATTGCAGAATGTAACCAACTAAACACTGCCTCCCTCAAACCACTTTCCAAGTGAGTAGGAGAACCTACAGTGGCCGCAGGGAAATGGAAAAATGCAGCTTTTCAGATGGTAATAAATAAATAAAAGCGAGAGCTTCTGCTAATAGATTCTCCAGTAATCATACATACTGGTCTTTTATAGCTTCTAAATGCCACCATTGGAAAACTCTGCAAGCTGTAGCCTATTTTTACCAACAATTTCTCACTGAATTGTCTTCTTTACACACTCTGTAACAATCGATTTGACAATATATCATTGTGTGTGTGTCACTGTAGACCCTTTATCACTTACACAATATGTTCAACAGAGTGGCTTCAAGGACTTGTAATGGTGTTTTGGGAGAAACATGCACTGACCTCTGCCACACTGACTTCATAACAGCCTCCATTGGCCTTGGCAGCCCTGGCTGGCAGTGTATACAGAGGGGTGTAGGATTAGTGGAGTTATTTGAGGAAAAATACAATGAAAAAGGAAAATACTGAATTCTTGGGTACAGTTGGAAACAAATTATTTATATCATATCGTTGTTTTGCTCTAATATAATGATGTTATATGGTAGATTTCTAACTGATATTGAAATATCTTCAAAAATTAAAAAGAAACCAAAAATGGTTTGGATGACTGCAATGCAATACCCAGCATTACAAACTAGACAAAATTATCTGACTGATTGGAAAGATACTGTTATTTTTATGAAGAAATTTTCAGCATTGTTCATGTTATTATTCATAGCCACATCTCTATTTTCAGATACATAACCTACAGAAATATCAATGCTAAGGGCACCACGATCACTGTTAAAGTTTTAAGGTTGCACTTTGGTCAGAATTACAGTTTCATAAAAAGGAAAAGTTAATGCTAAACTCAAATGTTTAACTGCAGACACTTTTATACCCCATGCACCTCACAGAGGCCACACACACACAAACGCAAGCACACACACACAAAGCAGCACAATATTTTTCCACAGTGGGCACTAATGATTCTAATGAATCAATTCTATGTGTGTGGTTTGTTTGGATGCTGTTTCTGTTCTGGGTCTTGGCAGATGTCCCTCTGTGTTTCTGATCACATGGCCTTTGGAAGCTGATTGAGTCATCTGCTAACTCGAGTACTTCCTGTTGTGAGGTAACTCAACAAGACACTTCACAAAGTTACTGCACCTTAGCTGCAGAGCCCTTAGCTAAGAATCACAAGTACTGGTCACAAGAAAATGTTTCTGTATCTAAAAATTGCATGTCCGAATTGAAATGGAGGTGTTAATTTATTATCAGTGCCTCTTGGTGTCATAACGTTCCTTATCTAGGCAGCATGCATTAGTGTGTAACTGTGCTGCTTTATTTCTTACTGAAACTAGATGAAAATCATTACAAGAAATGTTTTCTGCAAAAAAAAAAAGGCATGAAACCTCAAGCAACGAACCAGATGAATTTGTGCTTTCATCTATCTTCAACACTCTTTTCCTTATAGGCTTCCTGTTTACTTACATGAACATCCTCAGATAAACAGTTTGACTCCACTAACACTGCATAGATTTCTCTGTCTGCTGCAACATGTTTGACACAGCAGATGCAGCATCCGTCTGTTCCCTCTCTCTGCAGTATGTATCAAAACATTAGTTCAACATGGACAGGGCTTCTTAGGGAGGATTATACTTGACAAGAGGTACTTAAATTCCACCCAGAAAATAAATGACATCCTGACAAGAAATAGCAACTCAATAAATCCGGCCATGATGTACCCTGCCGCCTGGAGGGACACTCTGCTCCCTGAGAGTATCACAACCTGCTGTCTTTCCTTGGAACTGTTTGTGCCATATCATTTGCAAATTCTACTTATTTTTGCTTTTAACCTTGGCAAAATCTTTATTAGATAATCGCTTTATTACATAATCGCTGTCTATGCGTATCATGGATATATTTTTGTTTCAAAACAATGTAGGTATGGTAATTTTCTGTGGGCACTGTGATTAAAAAAGGCATAAAAATGAACAGCGAATGGAAAATGATAATAATGCCTATTATGAACCTAATCATGAACAATAATGCCTATGTTTTACAGGGGATAGATATGGTAAAGGAAGCAAACCGCAAAAGATTTGATTACTGACTGGAGGCGTGACAGTGGAGGAAAGGTCTGGTTAAATGAACATCTGAGAGCTTGTGTGGGCTTACATACAGTACAGAAACATGCTGCAGAAAGCATAGTCATTTCATCTCCATGGAAATGGATATGAATTTTTTAAAATTGCTTTAAAGCTTTGTGGGCTGATAATTTGCATGTTGTTTTGGTTGTAGGTTCCTCTCAGGAGTTGAACTAAGGTAGGACTAGATCCAGGGGGAGACATTTAATTATTATTTCAGCAGAGAAAAAAACACAGGCTAACACAGGCTGTTCCTCCTCCCCCTGCTTGCACTAAGGTAAATCTTTATTGACTCACATTTTACATAAAAATGAAGCCACATTCATCCCCCAAACGAGATGAGGTGGGTAGATCCTTTTAGAGGCTGTAATCCCGTCCCAGTGTTGAGCTCACCTGCCAGCCTGACCACTGAAAGAGGATCCTTGGCTACTGTGATAGTAACAAAGCTGAGGAGTAAACATTTGTGTTCAATGAATCACAGAAGAACAACCAGTGTGATAAGGAGCTTCTGTTTAACTGGCAGAGACAGTTAGATAGTTAGTTAGACAGAGAATTATTGTTTCCCTTTGATTTGATTGCCTCAATCAGACAGATAGTACAGTAATCAGCAAAGGGCAAAGTATAGTAACACTTTAAGTAGGGAGCAAAGTGTAGCTGAATATTATAGAAAATTTTAAAGGCCACTTTGTTCATGGCCTTAATCTTCTTTACTGCTATTAGGCAATTTCAGGATATTATTGTTGAACCCTATTACTTATATCCGCTATGTCTCCCTGTGGAACATAAGCATACACTGAACTCCCTCCATTATTTCCTTTACTGCTTTACAGCAGCTTCTTCTGCAGCACCAGGTCATTTTCTTATGCCTGGAGGAGTCGATTGTTGAACTTAAACTAGTAGTGACTTTACTAGCCATTTTAAAATTACACAGTATTCGCCTGAAGCACATCATGTAAAGTTTTGATTGTTTTTTTTAAGTTTGCTCGTAAATTCCAGCAGCATTAAGCATGCAGCTGATTGCCTTCTGTGAGATGCACACCCCTAGTCAAGTGGCAAGTCTCAGGATATGCCTGTAAAATCCCATATTTCTTTGTTTCTGAACCAGGATCATGGAACAAGGAAATCTGAATCGATCATACTGCCAAAAACTTATTGGTTGCCCATGTTCTTTTCAAGTGACAGTGAGTGTGGGACCTGAAAAGATTATAAATGCTGAATCAGTGACAAATCCATCCAATCTTTTCTTTTTCTATTTACTTTCTATTACCATTACAGTCATTTTGAAGCACCTAAAAATCCTAACATTACCCGAATGCCATACTA
>JAPZDZ010000011.1:12649898-12661355 GCA_029783805.1 Acanthurus tennentii
TTTCTATTTACTTTCTATTACCATTACAGTCATTTTGAAGCACCTAAAAATCCTAACATTACCCGAATGCCATACTATTGTTCACTGTGTGATGTGTGTGTGTGAGACTGAAAGTGAGATAAAAAGATGATGGGTGAGCTCCGGATGTGCTTTTTATTACTGCTCTCATTGCCAGGGGAATACCTTTCTTATATCTTGAGCTCAACATAACAGCAAAAAATAGGACAAAGTAGGTTGTTTACAAAAGAGCAAAAAGACAAACCACACTGCTATTTTTCTCTTTCTAGCATCTGTCGTGCTTATTCTACACTGATGCACTACAGTCACAAGGAAACTGCTTCTGTGGATTTTTCAAAGAGGGATGAATCGTGATAAAATCCAATTTTTGGTAACTAATTACTGAAGCTTTCTCTACCCACTGACTGAAACTCTACATGCAAGAAAATTAAAGTGGTGGCAACGCGATAAGAGTGACACTGACTGAAAACAGAAAATAAAAAGAAAACCAAAACAGGTGAAAAAGAAAGAGGAGAGTATGAGAGCGGAAGAGAGTAGGAGGCTATTAGAGGTGACAGTCAAACCACACATGGCCCAACACCACCACGGCCAACCTCTAACAGGAAGCTTGTTATGCAGCTGCTTACATTTCAACTCCACCAAGGGCTGCGGCTGGTTTCAAGACTGTATAGATGTGGGCAGGCCATGTAAAGTTTTTCCAAAGACAATGTCATGCGGATTGCAAAGGACAACAGCAATCATCATCAATTTTGAACAGTTCTGACTGACACCACAGTTCGTACTTGGTATTTCCCACAATTACTACTACTGAAGGATGCAAGCAAGGATGCAATATTGAAAGAAATGATTTAAACTATTGGATTTTCAATGACAAAAATCAGTAGCGTTTTCTGTCACTGAGTGTATTTGCTAATTACATTAACAAATGGAGTATCTGACAAAAAACACCAGCCAATTTCAGAATCATAAAAATAGGCTCTCTCTCTATGTGGAGTGAACAACAAAGTCACACTATTTTTGAATTCCAGACAATGGCAGTCAAATCTCTTGCGAGATGAGAATCATTTTCATATTAAGTATGCAAGTAACTTATGTACTTAAGTGGTTTGTGCTAACAGTACATAGGCCATCAATCAAACTGCAAATATGAGATGAGATGGTGGAGTGGTGTACTTACAGCTACAGCTATCATGGAGTCGTCTGGTTTCCATTCTGCCTTCTGGTAGAAGCCAAACTGGGCCGCCGCCTTTGCAGACTCGATATAGCTGACTATCAAAACACTGGGCTGTGGGTGGAACAGGGATATGGGACAGAAAATAAGCACTTAAAACATTCTGCATGTCACAGACATCTCACTGCTACATATAGTGACCAAAAAACAAGACAATAGGTAACTTTTTGCAGAAAAAAATGTCGTAAGATTGGTATGACAAACATCGAATTACATATAAAGAACAGTTTAATATTCCAGCTTAGTTGAGAGAAAAAAATGCGAGGCTAAGATGCAGAGTTTTAATCAGACAACCTCAGTGTTTTTGTCTCACAGTTTAAAGAAAATTGATCACTTCTTGTTTCTTCTAGAGTTCACAATTGGCTGATCAAAAGACAGCTATTTTTTAATTTGTTATGCATTTAAGTCATTTTTTATGGACAATACCAAACAACGGCTTCACAAATTTGATACATTGCTGCTTTTCTTTGTGTTAACATTATATCAGATTGAATTTCTTTGGCTTTTGGACTATTGATCAGAAAGAACAAAATGTGTTGAAAGAAGTATGGATTTTTCAGTTTACTTTCGACAGTTATTTTAACTGAAAATCCAGTGTCATCGGATTTACATAAATTCCTTTCAGAATGTTTTTGAATTGCTCATTAGAAGAATATCTAAGAGCAACAAGAAAAGGAAAATCCAGACACAACAATACATAAACCTATTTAGCTGATTTTTATCATGTAGAAAGTACAATAACAATTAAAGTGATTTCTTCACATTCCTCCCTTTGCCTCAAATGTCAGTTCTTTAGTAAAGAAGCAAAACAAATACAACTGTGTTCTGAGAGAATGAAATTGCTTCGGCACCTGATTGTCACTTAACAGCTACTTTTTAGCTTGTGAGGCTCATCAAATCTGAAATTTTCTTTCAAAGCAAAAACAAAAGCATATTCAGGCTTCTGTTTTTAAAATGCAAAACAGACAGATGAACAGGCTAGAGGGACAGACTTTGCCTATGGCTGTTGCTCTTAATTTGCACTGATTATTACTAAAGCTGAATCAATAGTGAGTCACACTGTCAATGTAACTAAAGGAGTTGTATGAACCCTCATTTATTTTTCAGCAAGGAGCACTGCGGGTGAAACTGGTAAACATGTTTTTTTTTAGCTTGTGCTGCTACCATTCTGGTCACTCCTTTGACTGAGTTGGTTTGCAGTCTTTTTACAGAAATAGACTCAGAATTAGGAAGTAATACACTAGAAGCTGGAGCATCAAAAGTATATGGCAGCACTGTACCTTGTAAGGAAAGGCTTCCAGACATTTATTTATTAAGATATTTAACAGTCCTTGCACAAAAAAACAGGACACTCTACACTAAAAGGTGATGCTCAGGTAAAAAAAGTATGGAAATATCTTATGTAATTCCAGCTATGCAACATTAGACCTCATACACTGTTATGGTAATGAGAGAGCAGGTTTTAAGTATTACCAACCTACAGTGTCCCTTTCACGGCATGAAATATTAATAAAGCCAGTGATACCTGCACTGATCTGATCCAACATTCGAAAGGATGAAAAAGTGGGATATCAGAAAGCAGGGTGGAATGCTTCACTGGGTGATACGTTTGAGAAATGAACATAGTCACACTTTAGGGAAATGATTTGCTGAAGTCATAGGTTTCCTTTATTAATTGGCATTGAGCAAGCTAATGAAAATGTTTAATTAGGTACACACAATGGTCTCCTTAAACAAATAGGGGTTTAGATACTGTGTTTGTTTATGGATCAGATATTACTGAACTATTCAACTCTTTTTCTTCAGCTTCTTCAGTTCACCTCTTCCAAACACTCCTATTGACTTGAGCTGAAGAAATAATCAGAAAAACACTCTCTTATAGTTGTCTTAATTCTGTCAAAAGCATCTATCGGTAACTTTGGTTTCTTAAACTCTTAAAGATGTCGTTCAACTTTGCAAAAGTCACCCACTGAATTGCCTAGCCCTGCAGGCAGGTTTACTGCCCACTAACACACAGGCAGACCTGCCAAAAGATTTCTTTAAAAAAGCCCCTGAGGGACCTGAGTTTGCACGAGCTGTAATCCGAACTCAACATCCCAAACAACCAGCATACAGTATCTGAGGTAAAAAAAAAACTGCAATACTTTTTTGAAATAGAAATGACTCAAGCTCATTATTTTCCCTGCATTCCCATTTCCCATGCTCCGCCACAATAACATGCAGTCAGCTGGTGTAACTGAAGAAATCCCAGGGGAGCGCAGAGGATTACATACGCACTCAAATATGTGAAACCATATGTGCACATACAAAACGCTGCTAATTTTCGCAGGCACCATTTCATGTTATGTTTTAAAAGGGAACCTCTGTAACTAGTCAAATAAAAGAATCAACTTTTCAATTTTGTGGAAATGCAGAATGACTCATTAAGTGTTTGGTGATTCCCCATTCAGCACTGTTTTAAGTCTCAGCATCAGCAGATGATGTAGTTGAAACTCCAAGTAAAGCCCTGCACCGGTAGCACTGTGAACTATATACTCCTGTCCTCATTTGTTTGAATGCATTAGACTTAGCTGTGCTGATGTGGAGAGAAAGTGTCTGATTTGATCAACAGTAGTTGAGGACATTGTTTACATCAGTCTGCATTCCTCACAGCTCGTATATTATTGAGTAGCAGCAACAATGGATCAGGGTCACTGCTGATTTCCTGAGGGCCCACACAGGATGTGACCATGCTTTTCCTTCCGCTCTTTTAAAAACTTAACCTGCCTGGGAGTATCAATGAGGCGTCCAGAAAAAGGATCGTGTCAGGAATGTCAACTGGAGCAACTTCTTCTTTTTGACATGCACCATTCACATCTGTTACATCCATTATGTCACTTTAGTTCACTATCCAGTACAACTCTACACACAGGGATGGAGTGGAGGTTTTATCATTTACAAGTGTCTCAAGAACTGCATTTTCTAAATACATTAAAATCATCTCTTCTGAATATTTACCAATGTATGATTAGGATTGTGATAACAGAGTAGATGTAGTGTGCGCAAGTGGTTATTGCAATATTGTTACATACCATTTATATTGTCCTGTACTGATCCTAACTCTGTTACACTTAATGTGATGCTCATTTCTTAGTCTGACAGTGGTAGTTAGGCCTAATGGTGAAAAAAAAAAATTACAAAGTCCTTTATCTTTGGTGACACATGAAAATGCTTCTTGAAAGCAGAGAAGCCATTTTATAGTATGACTCACTGTATTAGCATAGTTACTATGTTCTGCTGCAGGTTTTATTGCACCTAAGCTTGCTGCTGTGAACTTCTGATGATGAACAGGAAATCTGCTGTGTCCACTTCTGCATAGAAATTGGTCTCATTTTTTTGCCACCAAGTCTATTCTCTTTAATCCCATCTATACTAGACCATGGTCAGTGTAGCCTGAGCCACACTAGTTTATTTAAAAGCACTGTTACTTAATCCATGTAGCAGAGTGGCTTATCCTTGTAGTTACTGCCACAGCTGTATAGCCCTGCTCAGGATGTCTAGGAATAGAGTGTGTGCTGGTGTGGCAGTATTATTATGTAATATTGGCATCACAGTTAACTCTGGGACAAATGTAGTCTGGAAATTAAAATGTCTCATGAGCAGAACAAAAGATACACACAAAGGTGAAAACAGGCTCCAATTTGAGGTAGCTGTTACCGTCTTACATGTTATCCCAAAGCCTGTCTCAGTTGGCAATGCTTCAAAGTTTTCAAGATGTATTAAGAAACTGGTTTCAGTGTGACATTTTTTTTTTGTGATGTCAATATCAGTTAAATTCATTATAACATTTTACAGATAAAGGCCTTGGCTCACAATTATCTTTAAAAACATTCATTCTTGTTGAAAGGGCTGTCATGATAAATGCAAAAAGAGAAGAAGCCCACATTGGCCTTCAACAACAAAGAGCCTATACAGAACGAAGCATAACCCATCAGTACACCACAAGTCATTGAAAAGCAACTTTATTTTCTAGCCACTATGGAGTGCTTCTTCGGTATTATGTTACCAGGAGGGAAAATCTGAAAATTAAGTAAATTACATGTTTTCAGTAAATCTGGCATTTGGCTGCATAAAAGATGTGTATTTAATGTTGAAATGTTGCCTGAAAGAACATACCACAACGCGTGGTCAGTGAGTATTTGTTTTGCACAACATTGGAAATCTCAAGCTGATAATATTTTAAACTTTGACCTGGAGTCCTCTAAGGGAAGGTGATGTACGTAGAAAAGTTCACCAAAAAAAAGTACTACATGTACCCGAGAAAGTCAACCAGTTCACTGCCCTCTGCCTGACATAAAGAATTCATCAGGTGAACTGCAGGTCCCGTGGCTGGGAGGATGAAAAGCCTACAAGCCTTTCTGATTAATGAAGGAGTATATGAGGAGTGACGCACGTGAAACGCTGTTTAGTTACACTGTACAATTGAACAGCTATGACTTCGTCCGCGTCACACGTATGCGGATATACTCTGTTAAGATGACTAACAATATCACCTGTCTTCAGTGGAAGAGGTGCCGGTTTGTGGCACCGTTTATAAATAAATCATGCCGAATATCTTTGAGTCGGTCTTTGCACTATAGGACACCAAAGGTGCTTTCCAAGTTTTTATGATTATTACCCTTTCAATAAAACTGGGGAGTGACAGCCAAATTACAGAACAATAGTTCAGATTCTGTTTGAAAATAAATAATAGTTGTTATAGTGGTTTAAGCGCGGGTAAAAGGGGGTAATATGTGTGCAACATACTCATATTAGCTAAAATGACAGTAGCACTTGCACGCATTGTTTTTGTCCAGACAGCTGAGTTCATGAGCATGACTGAACCAAGGCTGCAACTGTTTGGTTCAACTTACCCGACTAAACCAGATGCTGAGCTGCGTCTCCGACAGCACGGCGAAGTAAAACCTCTGGGAGCTTGGCTGGATGTGGTAGGGCTCCTCTTCACTCTTCAAGGGACAAAGCAGCCGCCGGGGCCAGCCGGTTAGAAAATACATGACGGCAAACTCACTCCGCTTCGACACTCCAGTGTCGCAATGCCAGATCGCTGCCCAGTTTTCTTCTAAAAGTATTTTAATCCAACCAAGTCATGGGTGCTGTCTCCTTGTAATGAAAAATGTAACTATGTAACGCTATGTGCAGTCCGGCGTTTACACTGGCCAGGCTATCAATCCAGGAATGCCGTAACGAAAGATCCCAGCAGCCGATGGAGCTACACGGCTAGCCCTGTGCTAGCGCTGGCTTTCCAACTTAAAGCTAATGAGCTGTCCAAGGCAGCGGCTAATCGAAAACAAAGCGACCAGACCCGCGGAGACACCATACAGGACCAGACAACGTACCGTGGATGACTAATGGGTCGATTTAGCTTCGCTCCCACCGCAGTGTCAATTCTTACGATGTCTGGACCAACGGTGTTTAACAGCGGTAAAGCGTTCAGTTTTTGCTCCTCTATGCTTTACCGTCGCCATCTTTGCAAGAGTCTGTCCGACTCAAAGCTGATTGGCGACGACGAAGAAGTTTGCGTGGTGTTGACATCTGACGTCAGCTCCCCGTTATGTAGAACCACTGTTGGAAAGCACTTGCGTTAAAGGCAACGTGGCTCGACGCTGACACCTAGTGGTTAAAACTGCTCTGCATGTTGCAATTTGTAAATGTTTTTTAATCATGCAAAACAAAACACGTTTGAAACTGTGCGATGCAAGTCCAAGTCAAGTTGTCGAAAATTAGGACTTGGAACAGATAAATGAACTTGGTTATGAATTACTGTATTGTTTCTTCTTCCCCGTTAAGGAAAGATAAGGTCATTGTTGAAATGAAATAATGTATCATGCATCAGGTTTGTGTGAACGCAATCAATCTGAAGGTGTTCAGTCGTGCCAACATCCTTTTTATGAACTAAACTTGGTTAAAAGCCGAAATAAATTTTCTGTCGAGCAATGCATATTAGGAATCGTCGCACTTTATTACTTACATAATGACAGATTGAATATCCATAGAAGAGATTCTGTGGTACACATTTTGGAGCAGCAGGTGGTGGTAAAGCGTTAGAGGACAAGAAGAGGAAAACGTCGAAGGAGAACACAGAAGAAGAATTTTGTCAGGCGCATAGATTGATAAAGTTGGGTACCGGGACTCTCTGTGTTGCTGCCAAATTTGAACCGTGTCTTCCATTTATCGCAGAACTTATTCAGCTTTTTTAGAACTTTCAGTAACGTTATTTAGGGGAAAAAACACATTAAGTCATCCCTCAGAAGGTGGCGGTGACGCCAATGGATGTTTGCTAACTCGACGAAGGAAGAAGAAGAACCAAAGGAAGAAGCATGGCTGCTGACATGAGATTACCAACTGTTCGGAAACCAGTGTCGCTGTCAGTTTCTGCTTCGGACAGAAAAGATCTAGTTGTCCCCGGCGATGTAATCACGTCAGATACTGGTTTTATGAGGTAGGTACCTGTTGGTTTACTGGTGGTGTAATCGGCTGCTGTTAATGGTAGCCACACCATGTTGTCAGGGAATCAACTAAAGGGGCCTCTGGTGCAGGTCATCGTATGGATATCTTGTACTTAAAGCTCATTAAAAGAGCTAGGTGTGGCTTGGCTGTCATTGAAAGGCAAATAAAACCAAAAATCTCCATTAAGGTAGAAATAATCATCATCAATAAGTAACTAGACTGGCCATAATGAGCAATGGCATCAATTAAACTAGCTCTAAGTTAGCTTAATTCAAAACAAGGGGATCCTGTTCTGGTTGTACTGTGACCATTATATTGTTAATTTGGTTGTTAATCAGTTTATGAAGATTTCGACCTTACGCTTTCTGACTGCATCGGCCATAACAGCAGTCAAAGAGTGATGGGTACATAATCATAATGGTTTTCAATGGTTGTAGCATTGTGGTCATTCTGCTGTCTGGCTGTATTTCTCATCGTCATTATCCATCATATCCCTAGGGGTCATGGTACCTATGTCGATGATGACAAACTAACAGCTTCAGTTGCTGGAGAGGTGCAGAGAGTAGACAAGCTGATCTGTGTCAGGCCACTCAAGACTAGGTAAGTTACTAAATAAGGGCTCTTAGACCTCGACATATGAAAAAGTCGGGTTTACTGAATTTTTATGTATGCAAGTTTTAACTGGTTTATGTACTGCTGTCTTCACAGAATCTACGTTATAATATTGTATTGTATATTTTTGGATTGCAGGTTCAATGGTGAGGTTGGAGATGTGGTGGTTGGCCGAATTACAGAAGTAAGGCACAACCAACAAATTTCTTCTCTTATGTAATGTTTAAATATATTCTTTAAATATGTGGTAACACCAAGCTGTTGTTCATTTATTTAATACTAATTTTTCAGTATGTGTATTTTTTGTGTAAAGGTACAACAGAAACGGTGGAAGGTTGAGACCAACTCCCGGCTGGACTCTGTCCTCTTATTGTCTTCTGTCAATCTGCCTGGAGGAGAGCTGGTGAGAAGCTTGTTTTTTGTATCCAGCTGACAGCTAAACTAGCTCTTTCCTGTGGGGATATAGGTTTGATTGGAAAAGTTAAAGGCCAAGTTTTATTTATTGTTTCATTCAATTCTCTCTTTTAGAGGAGACGATCAGCAGAAGATGAGCTCACAATGAGAGAATACCTTCAGGAGGGCGATCTTATCAGTGTAAGTCACAGTTTTATTGTCTTTTGGCTGTCCCATCCTAATATTTCCCTCTGTAATGTCATGAATGTTCTTTCCTGTGCCTTTAGGCGGAGGTTCAGTCTGTCTTCTCAGATGGAGCCCTATCACTTCACACTCGTAGTTTAAAGTATGGAAAAGTAAGTTACATCAGTAAAGATGAGAATGTGCAGAAAAAAATATGCAGTGATTTGCTTGTTGACAAGTACAATTACACTCTCTTATTATAATTTGTTGCTCCATTCGCTTTATCACCCTTTAATAAATATCATATATCATGTTTCTACTTTCTCCAACCATCAGTTAGGACAAGGAGTGCTGGTGCAGCTCTCTCCTTCTCTGATCAAGAGGCAGAAAACACATTTCCACAACCTGCCATGTGGTGCATCCATCATACTTGGGAATAATGGCTTTGTGTGGTTGTATCCAACACCAGAACAGACAGAGGAGGAGGCAGGGGGCTTCTACACCAGCTTGGAGGTGGGTAGGGAGCCTACAAAGAATATTGTTTTGTAGTGTCACTGTTTGTTATATTACTGTATACACACTGACTTTAAATGAAAAAGTTAGCAATGATGTTTGAAGGTGGAACTGTAATCGCCTTCATTCAAACTGTATGTCTGTATGTATACTAAACTTGTTTATTGTGCATCTCTCATCTCTGCCCTTTTAGCCTGTTAGTCTGGCAGATCGAGAGGTGATTTCACGGTTGAGAAACTGCCTGCTGGCTTTGGCTGCACACAAGGTCCTTTTGTACGATACCAGTGTGCTTTATTGCTATGAATCCTCCGTTCAACACCAGGTAGGAATCAATTAGATATTGACAATGCATCTGTAGCAACAGGCACTTATTTCAGTTTCAACACTGTGGTTATTATTATTAAATTACATCCACTGCCTCTCAGAGAATGGCAGTAGAAAGATACTGCAGTAATAATAAAAAATGACTTTTTGTGATGTAGTGTGCCATCTGGTGGCCATATTGAAAACCTACAACAATAATGATTGAAGTTCTTTGACTCTCTTGTTCCATAACAGTTTGGTACAGACATGGTTGATTTCATTGCTTTTTCAGGGCAGGGAACGGATGATTACTCACTGTATTATATTTTATTGTATTGTATAGTATTGGTTGTTTAATATCAGCATGTTAGCTCAGCATACTTAATAGTTGGACACAAAGTTTTATCTCCTGCCACTCAGGTAACCAAGCCTACCCCAATTGTTTTATGGGATACTGAACAGGCTCCTCTTAAGCTGCAATTCATTGTTCATTGAAATGGACATTTTTGCTGAATATTGTTAAGTTTAATAAGTTTACCATTTATGCTAAGGTAATTGAAGTAATCACTGTTTTTACAAAAAATAGAATAAATGTGCATTGTACATTATTCTTGAGGCTTGTTTGTAGCTTTTTTTAAAAAAATATATTAATAAAACCACGTGTTCACCAGTGTCTCTATGATGTTAGTGGTGTTTAAAATAGTGTTTGTTTTGAGTGTAACTAATCTATATTTCTTTGCTTTATGCTGTCTCTGTAGGTCAAGGACATCTTGAAACCAGAAGTGATGGAGGAGATTGTCATGTTGACGCAACAAAAGCTGTTGGAACAGGAGGGTTAAAGAGCATAAATCCTAACTGTGACCTTGTCACAAAACCCAGATTGAACCGAGCAGCTATTTTTTGGGACTGACCAACTGAATCAAGAAGCAGAAATGGCCTATTTTCAATGCACCCTTCCTATTGTGACAGTATGTTAAGCAGTTAATTAGCTGTAAGTGTATTTTATCTGGCATAGTGACTGATTATTTTTTGACCGCTTAAGGAAGAATGGGTAACCTTTTAAATTCTGCAGCATTCAAGAATCACCAGAGCAGCTTTTCTTACACTTCTCAAAGGTATAAGTGAAACATTTTTGATAATGTCTGTTGTTACACAAAAAATGTTTGCAATAAATTTTATATTATTTTCATTACTTCTCTGTGTGATGTGTCTTGTTGGTAAACGGAAAAACATCTGTAAGTGCAAGTCTTAAGGGGTTTTAGTTTATATGTTTATGTAGCCTTGGTATCATCTTAAAAAACAGTTTTGCTGAAAGACTAAAGACAGTCAGTCTCATCATTAAATACAAGCCTAACTCATCTGGTGAACGTGGTTAGGATAACAGACATGTAAGTTAAAGGAGCAGAGCTCCAAAGTCAGCTTGTTTTTCTTAAAAACCCTATTGTCTCTTAAATTTCATGCTTTTGATAAAACCCACCAGAATGCAGAGACAAGTGACTTACATGGAGTTATTAATGGTTAAAAGGATAGTTAGGGTAGATTTTTGAATTGAACTTATCTCTAAGCATGCCCTCACTGGAGTTGCCCTCAGTGGAAGTTTCTCTGCATTTTGAGCATAATAAAACCTTTGCTCTGGTGCCTTGTACTAGCCCACGCACGCACGTGACGTCATACGTCGCCCCACCCACATATTTCTGTAAACCACCTTGCGTATGGAA
>JAPZDZ010000011.1:12674259-12689758 GCA_029783805.1 Acanthurus tennentii
AGAGTTTGTAGGACAGAAAACAAACAGTGTACGGATGTCATAGTTGTATTGTAACATGTAAAAATCATCTTACCACTTCTTTATGAGCACCAACGTGACAAAGCGTTTTATTTCACAAGTTACTGGCCTAACTCTGCAAAGGGCCTTGCCATATACAGTTATCATCATAGATGTGACCAGTAATTAATACCGTAATTTCTGGACTATAAGCCGCTACTTTTTTTCCGATGCTTTGAACCCTGCAGCTTAAACTATGATGCGGCTAATTTATGGATGAAAATAAATGAGAAAGTGTTTGACGAAGTAATTCTGAGGCTGTTAAATGCCGACACTGAAGAAGACAGCTTTAGTGGTTTCAGTTGTTAAATTTAGTGGGTGCGGCTTATATTCAGGTGTGGCTTATAGTCTGAAAAGTACGGTAATTTAATGTTTTTAAAAATTCAGCTGCATTCTTGCTTGGTGCATTTTAGTAAAAGTAATGCCAGATTGGTATTTAGGCAAATGGATTCATGTCTATGTTATCGAAATGCCATAACACCAGAATAGTTTGAAAAATAATGCAATTGCTCAGGAAGCTTTGGAATATAATCTGTTCCCTGCTTGAAGGTTTAAAGAACGGAATCAGGAAAGCAGGAAGAGGGGTACATGAAAGAAAAAGGGCCAAAAATCATCCCGTGGGTGGACGTACGTCAGCTAACTGTTAACATACACGGCTCAGATTATAAAACGCAAGCGAGTGATTCTCCTATGAGCTCACTACCAAACAATGTGCTTCATGTTTCTCCATCTGCAACCTTTTTTCCTCTTTCCTCCTCCATTTTTATAGCCCTTCTCCTCTTCACTTTATCCTCTCATCTCCTCAACATTTTGTGACTGTGGTAACTTAATGGGCCTTTCTCAGAGTTTGAGGAAGCCTGTGTTCCTTCTTAATTGGGGTTTGGGGTGGTGCACGAGAGGAACACAAATGTTTGCCATACCAGCACTGCAGCGATGATGTAGGGACTGGTGCCATGTGACTGGATGTTCAGGGTATTGAGGTCATTACTTACAAAGCCAGTGAGACTGAGACTTATGAATACCCATTTAGAGCATCAGTGCCTGCTTCAAAGCATGCAAATGCTTGAGATATTTAGACTTGAAGACATGGATATTTAGGAATAGTCCGTATCAAATGTGTAATATTGGTGCTTTTATATTTTCTGTTGTATTGTTGTTGTATTAAGGTTTTTCTAGAAGAACTGGAGTTGTTTTCTGATTTCTAGGCCCCCTCGTGTATCTTGTGTTTTGGGGTAGAGGGGCCCATTGAAATGTTTTTGAACTCTGTGCCTCCACACTTTTGTAGGACATTTTTGACTGCCGAGAGTCTTCATAAGGCATGCACAGTAATACGTAGAACATCTACATGCACAGCCATTAGCAAACCTGCTCCTCAATATGTTAAATAATCGCTCATATTGTAAAATGTCTTATAGGCACTAGCCCACGGACACGACCTCATCTTTTTATTTCTTCTCTTTTCCTCTTGGTTCCTATCTTCTCCTCATGTTCCTCCTTGTCTTATATATTGCACATGAATCAATTTTGTCATCAGAAACATCTGTTTATTGTTTCTCTATTCTCCTTGTTGTGCTTGCCAAGTGGACCAGGTTATCTTCCTACAATATTCATTCAGTGGTTAGTTTGAAATCCAGGCCTTAAAGGTCCAGCCATCAGATATAACTACATTCGAGAAGCTGGTGTCATTTTCTCTTTGTTCAAACATGACCACGAAGAGTTGTTGGAACTATTTTAGAGAAGTGGTGATTCAACTTTGTGATCATTTTTGAGCTGAAAATTATGATCCTGTTGAGATGCATTGCATTGTGCTAAGAGATGTGACTAAGATGTAGCCCAACCTCAGTTGTATAATGAAATGGACCAGATTTTAAAAAGTTTTTACTTTCAGAATGTGTTTTATGTTGCAAACTGGGCCTTTTGTTTGACACCTAATTCATCAACAGAAGACATTGAAAAAGAGTGAATGTCATTACTTGGTTTCACTTGTTTTTTTAAAGGTGAAACTGTTAAAGTCATTGAACTGTATATTTCTCTGTACTGGTCATACTTTTAGTCAGCACTTTTTCTCCCTGATTGGAAATTCCAGTGAACTGGGTCAGCCAGTAAACTGGTTTTCTTTCATTCTATGGTGTTATTAAGCCAGCTTTCCACCAGTATGTAATCACCCAATCGACTGGGCTTCTTATCTCTGAAATGATGTTTGTCATCCAATTGAAAAAATATTTGCCAGATCAAGTCAGTCCATTACAGCTGCTGTTGTTGCCTCTGTGGTTTTAATCTGCAGTGTGGTGATGATTGGAGATCCTATTAGCTGATTTTAAAGATGTGGACCAAATAATAGAAACCGTAGGGCTGGATAGAGGTGAGGAGCTTATTTTCTGTCCTTTTCTGCCAGAAAAGTGGCAGTGTGTGCCAAACCATTCAGTAGTTTCCACTGAAATATAATATGGGACTGCCAATTAAGTTAAATGATCCACAGGCTTTTGATTTTTAAAAAGTTAACAGCATTTACTGATGAATTAAATAATATCAACGTATCTTACAGTCTCCACTGTGCTGTCATTAATAGTCTGCCTGTAGCAGCCTCTCTGCCGCACCATCAGCTCCAGGGAAGGACACGACTTTACAAGACACTGAAAAAGATAGGGGTTATTGAGGTGAAACACACTAAGCGCTAAGTTGTTTTCTTTCACTATAAAGTTGGTTAAAGTTGTTTAATGGTGCAATGTGTGTTGATCTGCCTGTTACATTTATTATTGATTGAAGCTGTGTTAGTTAGAAGACCTTAAGCACAAGTTGAGGTGTATTTCTAAACACAGCTATGATGCTCACATTTTCAGCCCTTTCAGTTGATTTATTTTCTCTTGATTTAGTTCAGAAGTGTGACTAAACCTCTCAATGATTTGTTTATTTCTACACTTCAAGACAGCTGAGAAAAGACAGAAAAGTGATAGAAGAGTCGTGTTGCAAGAGACCTAGGCTTCTGCCAGAGGTCACTCCTTCCTCTCTGATAAAGCTGCTGTTGCTGTCTAAAATCACATGGTCAAACATGTGTCTCTTAAAATAAAAAAACAAATTATATCTTTTGATGCATTTACATGTATTCCCTAATTTATCCCTTTTTAAGATTACTTGTGGCAAATGAGACTGAAGTCTGAGCGAATGTGTAACGTCCAGAGTAGACTGCTGAAGATAATTCTCTCCTTCCTTGTTGCTGCTCTCGATTGAGAGGTTTAGCTGACTTTAACAACCCAATCTTGTTTCCAAAAGTGATTCCACAACCTGTAAACAATTCAGAATGTAGAGAGGGAGAAAAGCATAGTCAAGACAAGGAGAAAGAGACAGAAACACAGCAAGAGGGGGGAAGGAGGGTTAAAAAGTTGGAGGAGGAGCTTCTTGTAATCATTTCATGGCTTCAATAGAGGGGAAGAACTATTTAAGGTCTATGCCGAATCTAAACTTCAGTCAAAGTTTTAAATGAGACTTGTGCAGCTTTTGTCTCATATTTGGGCATGAATTTTGGATGATGGTGTGGCGGTGTTTGTTTTCTTGGTCAGTGCATTTGTGTGTGTATGTGTGTGTGTTTGTGTGTGTCTGTGTGGTGGCGGTCTCTCCCTCTCATTGTGTGTTTGCTGCTGGAGGTGGGAGGGCTCTGCTGATGTAATTGAGAGCAGCAGGCTGAGCCTGAAAGAGGCCCTTTGTTGGCAGCTGTAGCACGAGTAGTCCCTGTGCCTCAGATACACACTCACACAGGGGACAGAAGAGAGGAATGGCACCGTTCAGACTGCCCTACTGCCCACTCAACTGACACATCTACAGATTCGTGAGGCTTTTGGACCAAATTCTTGGATTTTGGATAGCTGTTGCATCTGACAAAATTGGAGCTAACCAAGAGCCCTAAAGCAAAAGAGGGGGAAAAAAAACATGGAGCCGCTCAGAAGAGAAAGTTGAAAGACTTTGCCGGACAGTAGACTCCGCTTTTTCCTGTTTCGGAAGAAGTGAGGAGGAACAGAGGATTTACAGCAACGGAAAGGACAGAGAAAAGAAAAACAGTATATTTCAACAAGTGTTTTGGCTTGGTGCTGTTTCTCCTTTTGTCATTTTTTTTTCTTTGTGTTTGAATTTTTTCTCCTGTTGGACACATGCGGAGGGGAAAACATTTGAGGGACATCTGATTTGAACCAGCAACAACTTTTTCCAGCGGGAAGGGAAAGAAAGCAAATGAAAATGTTGGAGATATGCCTAAAATTGGTGGGGTGTAAATCTAAGAAAGGCCTCTCGTCCTCCTCCAGCTGTTACTTAGAAGGTAAGAATATTTAGTGAAGATTGTAGTGCCGTCTCTTAGCTTGGGCCGTGATCTTAAAGTTTACTGAGGAGAAATATAAACAATAAATAAAGCAGAGATTTCAGGAAGGGGAAAAAAAAAAGTCAGGGGTTAGGGAAACACGGGGAGGAGAATAAAAGATGAAGGCTCAACAATGATTTCTGCCCTGTGGAAACAGAAGAATGAGGAGGGGAAGGCAAAAAGTAAGCACAGGGGAGGGTGAGGGAGGCCAGACACACTGGCTAGCTGAAGAGGAAAGAAGTGGAAAAAGAGACGGCAAAGAGAATACAAGGAAATCTGACTCCTGGTCGTGTCCCACTTAACTCTTGTTTATGGGCAGAGGGGATCTAATCTCAGTCTGCACACTCCTTTTAAGTTCTGTGCTTTGCTCCAGTACTTAAATGTTCTTCGCTGCTTCTACAGTGAATTAAGATGATAATGTAAATCTGTTTATTTCACATACTCTTTGTACTATGCGCAGCAGCCATTACTTCTTTCCCCATTACTTCTAATTAGACAGTTCTGGTCACAGTTAAAGTGGGTAATTGATTTGCCCATGATGTATGAAGGGAACACAAAGGGAACTGAGGAAATCCAGGGCACATTTAACATAGTAATTGATTGGCAATGGCAGACTCAAGGAAGTCTTGTGTGTGCCAAAGATTGCACAACCAAATGATTCAATAGAGTTAATAGTCCTGGTACGCTTCCCACTGAAGTGCATGACAATGATAAAGAGTCTCTAATTTCCAGACCATATGGTACAAGGAACACCAAATCTAATGTTGAGTGAGATGTTCCACCCCAAATCAAACTTTGATTAGACCTGAAGGCCTTGTTTGTGTACTGCTCTACATGGTAAGCTGTTGCACATAATCAGACTGGAGATGAGGGAAATTGCAATAGGAATATTTTATGACACCTTGTTTGTATTTTAAATGATGAAAAAACAATGAGTTTTTTTTATGTATTTGCCTTATAATCTCCTAGCATTCACTCCTAGCTCTTCCTCATTGAACATCCTTGTATTTACATATCCCTCACAGTGGATTAAACCATTTCCAATGTATAATTTAAATGAACACTGGGCAAAATATGGACATAGTGATATGAGGGTTAGGGACAGATATCATTTTAGATTTTAGAATTTGTGATATAGTGATATGGCATATGTGTTGTCTTTTCCTGGATTTAGAGGCTGCATTGCAGTGAAGTGATGTAATTTTTTGGAGTGACCAGACTTTCCTAGCTGTTCTCAAAGTTGCCTTTACCCGCTTAGTCATTATATGCGCATTATTAATCAGTATTTATTACAAAACCTTTTTGTGACCTGTTTGTGTTAATATTTTGTAAAAAGAACCAATAGCTCTCTCTATAAATATTGTCATAATATCAATATCAAAGTATTTGGTTTATAATATTAGGATATTTGACCTTGTCAGTGTCCCCCAGCCCCAATCAGAATCTGTTCCTTTTGTTTCCCACCACCTCCAACTCAGGTCATTACAGGTAATACAAGATGAATATGTGAGATAGAGTCTTTCCGTCTCTCAGCCCCTAAAAATATGTGGTTTGGGACCAGGCCCGACTTCATGGAAGTGGGTTACTTTGTTACAGGACCCAGACTTCTGCAGGTTTCTTATCGTTCCAGGTAGTTAGTTGTATTTTCCTTTCATCCAAGGTGTAAATCAGCCCTTTTAAGATAGACAGAATCAAATCTTGTGGGCTATTCTAGACTTAATCTGTAGACCAAGGGGAACCAGACATGATTTTTTTTTTTTTTTTTTCAAGTAGTCTGGTTTTTAAAGAAGTTTCTGTCTTGCGTCAGTGTGATTTTGGATGCTTTCCTATTGCTCATAGCAGTGCAGTCATAGCTATGAATTCTTTACAAGTTCCACACATATTTAATCATTTTGAGTGTCATCGCAGTAATGCAGCTAGGACATGCTGCAATTTCTGTCAATGCATGGTTGTGGGGAACTGCAGTCTGATAGTATTATTACCTTTTTTTTCGGTTTCTATCTTATGCACCTCCTGAATTTCCCTTTTCATGTCTTTCGTTTTCTCTCCTCTTTGAGCTTGTGTTGTCACCATCCATGTGTCAGTGTGCCGTCACCTTCTCACAAAGAGCCGTGGTATTTGGGGTCATAAAGTGGACATGTGTGGCATGGGCTGCTCAGATGCACTCACTTTATGACCAGGCCAAACTCTGGACATATGGTATGTCCCATGTGTTCTCAGGTCTGCATCTTGATGAGTTGTGCTGTTTTTCCTGTCTTGCTTGATCTCTTGCCTCAGTTTAAGCCCAAATTTGACCAAACACAGGTGTGTTTTTGACTTAAATCACAGTGTTATCTTTGAATATTTTTTATGTTTACTGTATTCATTAAGAACATTCTGCTTTTGTCTGTGTAAACACAGCATAAACTAAAACTTGGATCTTTGGCTGCTATTTTGCCATTTTTTCATACATAGTCTGGACATTATATTCTGAGTACTCAACCAGTGTAATTCAATACAGTATCAATGTAAATACTTTATTTAAGTAATGTCAGAAATTGTTTGGTTTGTGCCAAACTTTATTATGCATCAAGGTTGACCTCATTATTAAAAAATGTTTTTGACTCCAGATTTTTACAGTGTATTAATTCATGGATGTGAGACTGACTTAAAACACAAAAGAAAATGGTAAAAGACCTCACCAGACATTTTTCAGATGCCAGTTTACTGAGTGATTGCTGGCTGGTCGTCACCATAACTCAGCGGTTGTTACTGTATGGTGAAAAGAAGCATCAGTATTTCAAATGCTAATTCAGACGTCTTGTACTTAGTGGAATGATGATCATGTTACTTGACTGCGACATATTTTGCTGTAGGAGAGGGATTACTTTCTTAAGGGGCCTTTTGGTTTTTCTGCACCTGAAGCATCTGATGTGGGACTCCAGTTCGTTCTTATTTTTGCATGAGGAACAAAGTTTTTCGTATGCTTGCCAGCCGAGGGAAGCACCCCTGATTGCTGCTCCCAAGTGTTTCAAAAAACAGGTCTGTCTCTTTTAAGGATTAGAACCCACCTAAAAATGAGTGTACGACGGGGAGGCAGTAGGCTACAGATGAAATTGAATCTGGCATGTCCTCACACTAAATGGCAGGTTTGTGATCCATACGGAGCACCACATTTGGCTTTGATTGTCTCAGTGCGCTCAGGCTGGTGAGCCTTACTTTGCTGAAGAAGCTGTGTGAAAGTCTGGCCTCCAAACACACTGGTGCCTGCAGCTTTTCAAAAATGTCATGTGACTTGCTACATATGTTCTGTTTACTTCCCATGGGTTATATTAGTTTTAGTCTTATATGCTACATTTTTTTCACTTACTCCTTGATTTAAAGAACTTGCTATTCTTAACTTGTCCAATCGTGAATCCAAAGCTCCGCCATCTGGGACGAACACAATGCCACAAACACACTCGGGGTTGAACACAAGTGCTGAGAAGCAGGCTTACTTTATGGTTCATATTCCTGTTTTGAGAAGCACTACAGTGAGCAAGATGGATTTAATTAGTTCTGTTCAGACTGTTAGTTCTAAAATTCTTTGAGGTAACTGTCTCTGTCAAAGCTGACAAGAAAATTCCTTTAAATTTTTTTTTTTAATTATACATGTTATTGTTGATAACTTTGACCCTACTGAGGTGAACGCATTCAGGAATACAGTGCTGGCATTGAAGTGCCAAAAGTCTAAATAGAGTTGGCAAAAACACTATGACACTATGAGTTTACAAGTTAAATTTGGAAATGGACATCATTGCAAAAACAAACACTTCAATCAACTTTCTTACCATATTATGAGTAATTATGCAGATGACACACAAACTTAT
This sequence comes from Acanthurus tennentii, assembly GCA_029783805.1. Lineage (NCBI taxonomy): Eukaryota > Metazoa > Chordata > Actinopteri > Acanthuriformes > Acanthuridae > Acanthurus > Acanthurus tennentii. The sequence goes on from JAPZDZ010000011.1 coordinate 12,682,510, forward strand.
TTCACAATATCACTAGATGACTATAATCTAAGCACCTAACTAAGACCAGAAGATTGGATCACATCAGTACTCATGTCTTTGTGCCTGGCTTCCTTTTTTATCAATGATCCTTTGAGATGATTTCTCAATGATGATCTTCTGCTCTGTTATGAACTGTGAACTTATAAACAGACCTCTCAAATCGTCCATGACAGGTCATCTTATTGACCTCAGAGTCAAAATGAAACCCACAGAAGTAACGTTCAGTTGTCATGCACCCCACATCTGGAAAAAACTCCTGGAAAACTTGAGATCTGCTCCAATTCGCAGCTCTTTTAAATTTTGGGCTTTAGACATCTGTGTGCTGCTGCATTTTAAGTTAAACTTGGACATCTTTAGTCATATCTTCAATATCACTGTAATCTATATTATACTCTTTTGATTTATCTAACTCTCTAAGCTTATTTTTATACACTATTTTTTTGTGTGTCCTATGTTAAGCACTTTGAATTGCTTTCTTTTTGAAAAGCTGCTATTCAAATGGCTGCATGTACCACTTCTGTTTAATGCCTGCTTTGCCACAAGATATCTTCTACTCTTTGCTCACGCAGTATTCCGTGTTTTTTCCCACTAAATCCAGCTGTACTTTGATCACTCAGTGCACATTGTCCTTTTCCCCAAGTAAAGGTCCCATAATGTAAAATCACAGTTGTGGAACAGAACACAGGTTCTGGGGATTTTTGCTGTTTTTACACGTAGTCATATTCAAACAACTTTATCATTCCTTCTACAGGCATAACGTCTGCAAAAGGTGATGTCATCATCTTACCCCTTATTTTTGTGGAAACACACTTGTGGAATTTTTCTCAACCAACATCTACTTATGCAATTAATGTGGTGAGCAGGCAGTGATCTGCAATATTATGCAGCTTGTTTTGCTCCAGAGCTTCTCAGTAAATGCTTCAAACTTTTATGACCAAAAAATGTTGGTTAAAATCTGCTGCTCTTTGTTACCAAGCTAACCTAAGCAAATACCTTTAAAACTTTGAATCCTTGTTAATCCACTGATCTTAATAAATGACTGTACTCAGGGCATAGATGTGCAATGGCACAATTTCTCAACTGGCAAAATCATTTCTCACTGGAGTCACCATTATTATTAGACATATCAAAAATTTTAATTTTGTTATATTAACTGCCAATAGGTGAACATACATTTACATTTGCTGTATTTTTTTATTTATATTATTATATATTATAGAGCCTTGATGATTAACCATATTAATATTCTGTAGTTCATGTCATAACCACTAGCACTGTGTCCTCCAGAGATGAAGTTGGTCCCAAGACCATTGTTCCACCTTTGACAGATTTTGTCAGTGTTAGACAAAGGGATTACTTCCTAGGACTTCATAGGATTTCTGTTATAAGGATGTGTTTTAATAAAAGAAATCACTGTTGTTTAGATATTTTGTATCATAATATGTAAAACATTATTTCCACACTTCAGTTGTGCATTTTTTTTATTTCACTTATCAGTTTTGCATGAGAAAAATAATACTTTTTTTGGATTGTGTTAAGCTGTCTTTAGTGATGTGGGTAGTTATGAGGGCTAATAACTTTGGTTATGAAGTAACATATTTACAAGTCAGTATTTGTCGTCCGTTGTTGCCAAATCCTCAAAATCTTTATGTCACTAGATTTTTCATTAAGGTATTTGTCTGTAAGCTGGGTTTGGCTGTTCAAACAGCTTAGAATTGTTTATTTAGGCATTTATTAAGCATTTGGCCTTAACTCCTAAACCCAGTTATTTTGACAGAATGCAAAGCAATGAAAATAAAGCCGCAGCTCAAAGCTGTTTCACCATTAAATGTTTAAATAAGCATGGTTGTGTTTAGCCACTTTCATTTGTCAAAATAGTAGCTAGCTTCAAGTTTTTCCAGTCATGCTGGGATTGTGGAGAATTGGAAGATTAGATGTGTTTCATCACTTTTGAGGGTTTGGTTGGTTTCCTAATGGTGCTGTGTACTGTGCGCTGTTGCTGTTTTCTTACAAATTTATTCAAAGTATTTCCCCCTCACGTTACTACTGTTTGTGAAATTTTCCATGGAATGTCTGGCGCAGATCTTGGCCCGTTGTCTCTGTTGGAAACATGTGGCTGTTTGTGAGCTGAAGGGATGAAATGTAAGATGCCTCGAAAACATGTGCGACAACAGCTGAGCGAGCCACACAATCAAGCTCATGTTGAGGCCGGAGTGCAGTTGAAAGATCTCTCCTCATTTCACCTCACTTTTCTCCCTCTTGCTCTTAAAGGCAATTTTCTTCTTTTCTCTGCATTCCTTCCATTTTCCACATTTTGTACTTCAGCCATCAGTTTTACTGCTCTGAAATTGCTATAATTCAAGCTGTGCCTCTAATTAACATAACTCTAAATTGAAGCACTTTGAACTCTAATTCATTACCTGTAAGTTCAAGCACATCCATTTTGCATTTACAGTGAAGATTCATGCTGGGACACATTCACACGGTCTGATGTGTGCTCGCTGTCTCGGTATTCAAGAAAATGAAAACTAAGCAGAGATAATCCAGGAAATGAAAAGTTCTAAGGACAGCAGGGACACAGCAGGTCACATGATCAGGTTTATTGCTGTAATCCTGCGGTGGGATCACAGCTGATGACCTGCTTGTAGGAGCAAGACTCAGTCAAAGGAAGAATTTAAATTGACACACAAAGAGGCAAGAGTTGACACTGTTGCTAAATCATCCTAAATGTGTGAAGCAGTTAGGTCAAACTGCTCAACAATGCTGTAACATTTCAAACACAGACCTACAGATTTGACTTAGTCTCCCCTTATTTAGGCAATTTTTTAAAATTTGCCTCTTATTTTATTTTACCACATGTGCTCTGATAGACCAAACCTCCTTCTGTTGTTTTTTCAGAAGCTCTCCAGAGACCAGACTTTGAAAGTCAGGGTCTGACCGAAGCAGCTCGCTGGAACTCTAAAGAGAACCTGTTGGCAGGACCCAGCGAGAATGACCCCAACCTGTTTGTCGCACTCTATGACTTTGTGGCCAGTGGCGACAACACACTCAGCATTACCAAAGGTAAGTAAAAGAGAAAGAAAATGCCACTTTATTTCATATATCTTTTAATAGAGTAGTTTTCATATCCAGCACCATTTTAAAACATGACTTACATTTATGGTTGAATTAATTTGCCAGTAATTCCTATGACATTTACTATTTCTCACAACTGTCACTAGTGGTGGAAGTAGCTTGTGACATGCAATGTGCCATGCACCCCAGAGAAAGTTGAAAAATCTGTAAGGTTATGGATTTACTGGGAATCTGCTTATTTGCATCCTGTCTGCTTCCCTCTCTGTCTTCATTCCCGTCTGACTGTTACTTCCTGAGGATGGTCTCACACGTGGGTTGCTTTCTTCCTCTAAAGAGACTGTAAAACAATACCACAGATGGATCACACAGGCAAACAGAGGAAGGAAAGGGGGAACATATGCACCGGAATAAACAAGAAAGAGTCCTGTGCAACATACTTTCCAGTTCATTCTAGTACAAACTGTTGTACAGAAATAAGTTCTTGTTATGTTTATTTTTGTTTTTGCCAAATAACACTAACTGAATTAGATGATTGACCAACAATTTAAGCCACTTTTAGGACTCACTTGTGTAATTTTAAACTCAGTCTTGTTTTGGTTTTTTTGTTGTTGCCTTCAGCCAAACTAAAGGAGTGAGTCTAGGTCACAGAATGGCTGCTGTAAAAGAAAAGACCATGCTTCCTGATCTGAAGAAACATGTCTTCAGATACAGTGAATTCATGCATATCTGACTTAAAAGGCAGCTCAGTTCTAGTATAGTGTCCATGCCATGGAAGCCCATTTTCGATGCAAAAAATGTGGAAGATTTTTTAGAATAACAGGAGTGAGCTGTAACCATTAAAAATAACATTAAAATAGAAGTATGCAGCCAATACTTTCCTGTACAAAACTTGAAATTTGAATCTCTCGTGTTGACTAGGAGAGAAGCTGCGTGTGCTGGGTTACAACCACAACGGCGAGTGGTGCGAGGCTCAGACCAAAAATGGCCAAGGTTGGGTGCCGTCCAACTACATCACCCCTGTCAACAGCCTGGAGAAGCACAGCTGGTACCACGGACCCGTGTCACGCAACGCGGCAGAGTACCTGCTCAGCTCGGGCATCAACGGGAGCTTTTTGGTCCGTGAGAGTGAGAGCAGCCCAGGCCAGAGGTCCATTTCTCTGCGGTACGAGGGGAGAGTCTACCATTACAGGATTAACACTGCGTCTGACGGCAAGGTGGGCATCAGGAAACACAAACACATACTGTATATACACAGAAGGTCTATATGTAATAATACACAGAATGTCTCCAATTCACTCAATGGTTATTGTATATTCACAGCCGGAACAATATAGATTACTTTTTGTCGGAGTTACACCAACACTTAATCACTAACCTTAAAGTTTATCCTGCTTTAACATTCTGTATGTTGAAGTTAATATAATTGCTAAGCCTCACTGTTAGATGTGGTTTTGTGGTTTGTTATTTATTTCATGACACAGGAAGTAACTTAAAGCACACTGCAGCATCTACCGCATTGTCTTATATTTGATGTAGTTTGAATGTAATTACTGATTGAAAGTAAAGGTATTAGCAAGGGGTAGTAACTTAGGAGACTGCGTGCACACACACACACACACGCGCGCACACACACACACACACACACACACACACACACACCGAGTGTCAGTGATATCTGCAGAACAGATCAGTGCATTGTTCTGTTCTCTCTCAAAGCTGGCCCAGAGCACAGGTCTCCATTATTAAGAAAATGTAACTTACTTCCCCTAAATGCTTAAAAAAATAATAAAGATCTGCGCATTTATCACTTGATATCATAAATATGAAGAACTTCAGATAAATTAAGGAGGAAGGATATCTTGAGAATACATAATGGGTAATGAAGGAGCTTTTAGATTTGGTTCAGGGTACCTCATCCTGATGGTCATGATAGATAAGCCATATTTCACGGTGTGCATGGCTCAATTTCGTCTCTGGGATTTTCCCAGTATGCTATGTCAGTCGGGAAGGCGCTGCCATGTAGGCTGCGCCACACTCCTGTCTGTGATGCAGCGAGGTGAGATAGCTTGAGGAACGTTAGCCATGACAAGAATGCCTCTAACCACCACTGTGCTGCTCATAATGGCCAGCAGACGTGAGGCCGGCCAGACCCTGACGCCCATGCTAAGACTTGCATTAGCACAGACAGATGCAGCCAAGTATGCACACACACACACAAAACAAATGGACAAACACACACACACACACACACGGTTCCCCATCTCATATTGTTTTCCATCCTCCCACTGAGCTACAACTCAAGAGTCTGGTATGATAGACTTCTCCCATAAATTGAGATTACCTCAGCACTCCCAGAGCTACAGCTTTGTTAAACACTGACTCTGTGATTAACAGTGCTCTGAATAACTAAGGCTTTTTATGTTTGTAAAAAAAAAAAGATTTTTCTCCCTCTTTGTTTTAGTAAATTGTCATGGTTTAAGCCAGAAGGGCAGCCAACTTACTATTAAATCCTCTTTAGATTTCAAAGGTCTTTTTACTGCAGTCAAGGTTGTTCTTTTTCCCCTTTTCCCTCTGCATGCCTTCAGCTTGCTCAAAGAGCCTGTTCACAAGTAAAGCATTGCACAGTGCAGATTGTAGAGCAAATCATTTTTTGGGTTATGTAAGACTTGGACAATGGAAACGACTGTGTCCACTGAGCCCTGACCGATGTCCTTCCCTCCACCAGCTTTCCTGACAAATGCCGTGTGAGTGTTGAATGGGCTAAGACCGTTGTTTATGAAACAAATATTTTAGTATTGTTTGGTCAATACTGAGTAGATTATTTCATTCTGTGTTACTGACACTTTGTTACACAATTCCCTAACCCTAATATCACTTATTGTTTCCAGACAGGATGTGTAAGCACCATTTTTAACACGAGTCGTCATCATGTAATGAAAACATTTGGTAACATTTCGGCATCTTTGTTTATTAAAAGCTTAACAGCTGTGTTGCACTGTTTGGACAGTCCTTGGACCTGCCCAAAGCTGCCTTAAGATGATAAGAAATTTACTCATTGCTCTCCGCAAGAAATGGTGCACAGCACAGAATCTTACAGGCAAAGTGCAATGCAGCTATTTGTCATCAAAAGCTAACTTGAGCATTGGAATTAGCGAGGTTCGTAAGCACCCAAACCTACTCAAAAACCTGGTAGCCTCTTCTGCCAGCTGACATTTCACCATGTATAAATCTTCCTGGTGAGATTGTGGCATGTTTTTAATGTTGTGTGATAGAATTTGAAACTCAGCAATGGCTCAAATTTAGAATCTCTTTTTCCTCCAGCTGTACGTCTCATCAGAAAGCCGTTTCAACACACTGGCAGAACTGGTGCACCACCATTCTACGGTGGCCGACGGCCTCATCACCACGTTGCACTACCCGGCGCCGAAGCGCAACAAACCCACCATCTATGGAGTTTCTCCCAACTACGACAAGTGGGAGATGGAGCGCACTGACATTACCATGAAGCACAAACTGGGAGGGGGCCAGTATGGGGAGGTGTATGAGGGAGTCTGGAAAAAATACAACCTCACTGTGGCTGTCAAGACACTAAAGGTAAGAGAACAGGTTGAAACAGAGTAGTGTGTTTGAAAAAAGATTGGATTTCAGTGTTTCTCTATGCCTACTGCTCCTACGCTCATACATTTGATTTTATGAGGCAAGGACCAATGTCAGTTTTCATCTGGTCAAATGGAAACATTCTGACACCTACTGTCATTATTTATAAACACTGTTTCAGCCATGAATATATAATTTGGCTGAGTAATGCTACCATCTGGTGTTCTTTGGATGCAACTGCAACCAATCAATCATTTAACTCACTTTTCCTGCAACAACTCTGTTCAGGAGGACACAATGGAGGTGGAGGAGTTTCTCAAAGAGGCGGCTGTCATGAAAGAAATCAAACACCCCAACCTGGTACAGCTGCTAGGTATGTTAAGAGTTCTTGTTTTTTCAGTGCCCTTACTTTGAAATTCATCTCTCATAAGCAAAAACTACTCATCACTCATCACCTCTTCATTTAAATTGATGTTATCTATTGGTTAAGATGAAATATTAACCAGTCTTTTGCAGATGTACTCCTGTTTATAAGTAAAATAGTTTTTTGTCCAGT
>JAPZDZ010000011.1:12701886-12712153 GCA_029783805.1 Acanthurus tennentii
ACTCTAACAGGAAGCAGGATCACGAGATCTTAACAAGTTCAGTTTTCAAAAAGGAACTGTAAAGCTGTCCTTCATCATTATGTGAAGAGAAAAAACACACAAGAAAAACTAAAGTAGCATGCCACAATCTCTTTCAGGCTGACAAAATATCTCCATGTCGTTCACATATTCCTTTAAGATCCAAGCTGAGTGTTAGCTGTGAGACAGGCTTTTTTAGGTTTCACAGAAGAGGAGGATAAGGGCTTTTAGTTGTGGGTGGGTATGTGTGTGTTTATGAATATATCTGTCCATAAATGTATGTTAAATAAAAACAAAGCAGCATATGTTAACTTAGAGCCCTGAAGAGTAGAGCATAATTTTAAAAAAGAAAAGACATTAACAATTAATTACACATTTCAACTTTATACAAATAGTTTATAGTAAGCAGCACAGAATAGCATCGGATTGAAGTACTAGCAATTGACTATGGACACAGGCAGCTGAGATGCATTTGTTTATTTTAGTGATATCTTTCAAAATGTTTGTTCAGTATTACTGGCTCTCAGCAATAAAAGTAGTCATGCAGAAATAGTCTCTGGGGTAGAATACAGTTGATAAAATTGGTTTGGTTGATCTTTGTGCGGAAAAGGGATATATAAATACACTGAACTGTTTTAACAAGTATATTAACATAACTGGCTTAAGACAATAATTGGAAACGTTCACTTACCAATAATGATGTATTTGAAAATGTAGGAATAGTTGTACGGTGCGGTGGCCATTGTGGCTCTGAAGGAGAAAAGAAGAGATAGTTTAGGCATATAAACTGCCACTAAAGGCAATTTGCTGTTTGATTTTCAGATAATGTGACCAAAAGCAATAAGTCAATGCAGGTTAAATTTTTTAAGAGAAACAAAAAAGCATTCCTTTATCTTACAAACAATGACTTGAGTTGGCCTGAGAATCATACAAACCTTCCTGTCCCATAGTTTGTTTACCCATGAAGGGCCATTCTCAACCATTTATCTAACATGGGGAGGGTATTATACCATAGGTAACAAAGGGGGTGTTACCAATCTAGATTTAAAAAATCCTATGTCACACATTTCTGCTCTGATTGGTCGAAGGCTTGTGGTCTATATGAGAACGTTTTTGACCAGGCAGACATTTTTTTTCCTGCTCGAAAGTGGACAAAGCTCAACTCTAACATGAATGTGTTGCTCAGCGCTATGTCACACTTTTCGTTTATCTGATAAGTTGTAGGTCACGTGTCACTGCTCGGATTTATGAGGTCTATCAATCCTGACAACAATTATTCTGCATGCAGGGTTACTGAATATCAGCATGAGGATTTATTTTGGTATAGATTCCTTCTCTTATAAACAAGAAAAAAAATAAAATGCATTTATATTTAGAGAGTTCTTATATAAATGTCTTGTCGGACTCACTCATTTTTCCTTTATTCACAGGGACGCTGGCATCACATTACGTTAGCATAACTTTCCACACCGGTCACTTAAACAATGCTGTGTGGTAGGAAATGGGCACGTACTTTGACATGCAAAATAAACGCCCTGTTGTTATTTTCTGGTCTGCTATAGGCCTTTAAATCTATCCATTGAGTGGCTGTTTGCCATTATTACCTGACAGTGACATGGTCACAAAGACATGGCATAGGAATTCAAAATAAAGAATCATTTTGCATTGATGACATTATGTTGATCATTTGATGGATATATTGATCCAGATCAATAGATCTTTACGACCCTAATGTACACAAGAACACTTCTGACATCATAGGCTCAGAACTATGCTAAAAATAGTCAACACTAATTTCATAATATTAAGTGATGCTTTGTTGTTCACACACTCCAGTCACAGCACATAGACTAAGCATGTGCATGAAAGTCTTAATCATGTTACAGAGTATCACCTCTTTTAGTAAAGAGCAAAAACATAAAAACATTTACACAAATATGTTGGAAACCATAGGAGGATGCTCTTTTTTTATACAGATTTGTTCATAAATAAATAAATGAATAGATAAAGTCTAATGTCAGTGAAGCTGCTTTAGAAAACAGGCAATTTCTCTCATACACAATTTTACCTTAATTTCCACTTAGCAATACCATCTCAACACATCAACCCTATTTTGAAGCTGAATGATGGCTATTTTTTTATTTGGTATAACAGTGGTGCTGTGCAGTATAACTGCTGTAAAGAAGTATTAACTTAGGCCTAAAAATCAGAATATCCCATTTAATTTTTCATTGGAAAATTTTAAAAATATCTCTAAGACATTTTTATTTAATTCTCGATGTTAACATTGGCTTTAATCATAATGCAGCAGATTAGAGGGTTCCTTGTACAATTTAGAACATTAGCTCTATATTTTTTTTTTATCCAGGCAAAACTGGTATTATAACTAAAAAATCCTTTATCAAATTGTTATATTGGTTCAAAAATCAATCAAAATAGTTCAGGAAATCAGTTATCTAACCTTTTTATCATGATGATTTACGTGACTGGCAAAAATATTCCGCCTCAAACCAGTGTTTTTCTCTGATCTGCAGCTCAGTGACAACTGTGCTGCAGTTAAAGCAGTTCCTCGAAAATGAAATCATTGTGCCATGTCAGAACATAGGGCCAGTGTTGTGCTCATACTTCTGCATTTGCCGTTCAGTGATTATGTTTGATTGCCCAGATTAATGCTGACACAACCAGAAGAAATGGGAATGGGATGTGATAAGAAAATCTAAGAGAGAAGCAGCAAAAATAGAGCAAGCAAGTGAAAAAAAAATATCAGAGACAGGGACTCTCAGAATTTCAGTACTATAAGAAAATACAGTAAGAGGGTGAAAAATAGAGGATTTAAGATAATTTGTTAGACAGGATATGAAAAATGCCTGCAAGGCTACTTTGTTCAGGTTACTTCAGGTCAATGTGTCACCAAAATCTTTGCTTTGATAAAAAACTGTGTAAAGTATCCTTTGGTTAGGATATAAAATCTAATGCCGTAAAACATTACAACAATGGAGTATACTTATTGGCAGAAATAATTATATAAAAACAAATATATGTAAGACAAACTGGATCTCTAAGACAGCTTAAAGTATCTTTCAGCATTTCTACTAACTAAGAAAAATGTAATTTTGAAATAATCGCAGGCACTGCTTTTTGTTGAAACTACGTAAACAACTTCAGGGTTACAAGAGTAGGCTGTTACAGAGTTTTTGTTGATGGCCCCAGAAAAGACTTGGCTCAAACTCAAATTCCCTCACAAACTCTGCAACTTGACCTGACATTTGGTAATATCTCCAGCTAACACCTAGTAGCTAAGTAAAGTAAAAAGCAGTCTTTATGAACAGGTTATATGATCAACAATCAGTACTTAAGTATCTACATTATTACAACTTTGTTAAAAGTGTGATCAGAATAGTGACAGTGGTATTCTTGCAATCACATGCTTGTTTATTTTATGTTGTTTTTTCTACATTTTAATAAATCAATTCTAAATCAACATATGTTTTGGTTCAGTCTGGTGCTGTGTATAAAAGGCACTTCTGAATCGTCTGACTGTTTTGAGTGAGGGAAGTAAATTATGGTGCCTTAGCAGGTTTTTAAAGTGAAACAGAAACCATGAATGAATCATATATTTATGCCTTTGCCATCCTTTAAAATCTTACTATAACATTAGGGCTTTTTCCCAAGTTGCCTCCTATCACGTGACCCTCATGTGGCATCTCTACACCCAGTGTGATAGTTTTCAGTTTTCTGCAAAGTACTTAGAGTTTATTTGAGAGGTTACTCCCAACCAGAGTGAGTAGGATAGTAAGTGGGATTCCACTGGGCACCCAGCACCTTTTTTGGCTTTATTTTTACTTGTTATGCAGAAATAAACCAATAAATATCTATCAACGAGAGGGCGAGTCAAGATCATGTGACCAGACTGCAGCCTCAGCACTTCTGTTACTCTTTAACATTTGGATTCTTTCTACAGAAGAATACTGTCGCTTCCTTTCTTCCACTCAGCAACCACTTCCCACGGAGGAGAAGATGCGTAATGTATGGTGATTTCAAATCACTGGGATACCATAAAATCATGGCACACATGTACAGTGCCTTTACGATGTTCAGGCCTACTATTCAAATCACATGACTTCTTTGAAGTCATAAAACCATATAATGATACGTCATTGCTGTTTACAGGCAAGACAGACACAGTATTATAATGCATTTATATCATATTTATGACTTGGGGTATTTAAACTATTAAAAAACATTAATACAAAACTATAACATGTAACGTTGTTGTTAAGCTTTCAGATAAAGCTTGCTAGTAACTTACATAGCGCACGAAACAGAAATGATGCAGCATTTTATGCTAGATAAAGGCAGATCTATCCTAAATTTCAACATTTAAAGAAATAAATGATGTTCTTTGTCGCCACCTCTCTTTTTAAAGTATACACATCTGTTGTTTGACAAAGTAAAGTCAAACAAGACGCTATACAAACTATCGGCTAAGTAATTATCGGATCTTGCGTGTAACGATGCACTGCAAATGGTTAGGGTATTTACTTCATGGTATTGCACGGGATCAGAAAGTGACCGTCTTACTACACAAATACCAACAAACGTTATTGGTGTGTCTGATGTTAACTCTTTTTATGACACTGTAACGTCATGCCTGCTCCCAACAACGATATCTAGCTTTAGCTTTACAACCGGCAAAGTGACCGAATCGGCTCGCTTAATTCTCTGCTCTGTGTCAGCACATAAAATAGCAAACACCATTACTAAGCGAAAGAGGACTTCAAATCTGGCAATTACTTTGTCACTAGCTACACGATTGTGTCTGATAACAACCCTGGCCCTAGAGTGGCTGTTTTGACAGCTAAGTTTGCGTTAGCTAGTTAACTGCAAAACGTTAACGTTAGCTACTTGCTGACATCAACGAATGTTATTCTTTAACTTACAACAAAAAGCATTAATCACAACATGTAAGTCCATGTCATCATATCACTACTAGCAGATTAGATAACTACATTTTTTTCTGTATAATTCCATAACAAGCTACCAAACACCAAACTAAGGACAGCTAGCCATAGCTTTGGCATGCTAGTTTACCAGCTAGCTTTAGTGGTTGGATTATGGTAACATTAGACACGTAACGATAGTTTACATAGCTCGTCAACCCATATTTTGTCATCGCTGAGCAAGTCATTTCTCTGTTTTTTCTAATATTCACTAGAATTCGAGTCTGTATTCTATAATATTATTAGAAGCTAATGATAAACATCAACCTGGTATCAGCCATCTGTACCGTCGTTAGCTTTACAGTTAGCTGACTCCTGGCTAACACAGGATAGCTTAACTGTACCAAATGTAAGGTACCAGTCTATTTATATTTTTCAGACTTAATGTATGTGTGCATTCAAATGTTCCCTTCATTATTTCCTTACCAGAAATTAAGTCCTTTGAGCTTTGTGTTCTTAAGCTGTTCAGAGGAGGAATGCAGGTTATCCTGACTCAAGTATGATCTTTCTATCCAAGATGGCTGCTCGCGGCACAGGGTTTCCTCCGCTGTATACAATGGGCTTCTGGGACAAAGAGCATCATATGCGGCGATTAACAGCGTGTGCACCAAATATGTGCACTATCTTGTGAAAAGCAACCTCACCTGCCCAGGTGTGTCATGTATACTTGGTTATGTCACTTAGGGCTGATACAGTGCCGTATCAGATTATGAAATCGGGTGAAATCACAAGATATAAGACAAAGTGCTGAGATTTGAATACACCCTATTGACCTAGGTTAAGATACTTTGTAGTTGTTGCTTTACAATATAAAATATATATGTAAAAAAAGAACAATTAAATGGGTTTATAGGTAAAATAAAATAAACATCTCAGTTTATCCGAACAGATAAAATGAAGGAAAGTGGACCAATTTGCAGGCCTGTCTTCATAAATAAATCTTTATAATTTTTTTCCTGTAGATTCTTAAAGAATAAGGCATGAAAAATCAATTCCAGTGAATTATAAGATGGCTTTTCCATGGCACTGGTCTTTGGTTTGTTTTACATGTATCTAAGGGAAACGGACAGCTTAAGGGCCCTGATGATTGAAGTCAGCCATCGGCATAGGACAAGTAGTGTGATGAGCTGTTTATTAAACCTTTGAAGCTTGACAACATCTATTCTTTATAAATGATTTTGTGTGAAATTAAATTTCTGTTCAAGCAGTGTTTTTCTTGACTGTCACCACTACACAGATTGGACAGACTGTGAGCTAATACACAGCCTGTTTTTTATATGATGTGGTTAAACGCTTACCTTCTATGACCATGGGGTTGTTGTACTTGTATTTTATTAGCTCACATTGTGAAAATTCTGCCATTGTTTAATTTTATTTATGGTTTATTAACCCATGTTTGCCTCCATACTTGTGCAATATGTAAATCAAAACATTTTCATATACGCTCTGACTATGTGCATTATGTAACATTCATGGTGTGTCAGATATAACAATAAATGCAGTTTAAGGATTTTTCATTTGAAAAATATGAAACAGTTTAATACAATAATTCACAACATTACATGCTTTCACTGTACAATATTTCTTAAAATCCTACATAAAATCACATGCAGTGTGCTTTCCCAAGCTTAGCCTGGAGAACTGGACAGCAAACTAAGAAATGTTTTCAATTTTGCTAATAGCCTGTGACTTTCAAAGAATACACTGCACGCAATGGTTTGATTTTGACAAAAATGATGAACCCCCCGAACAAGAGAATGGATTTGTGTCTTACAAAACAAGTGGATGTAAGCCTCAACAAAACAGATTTTAGTGTGTATCTGTATTGCCAATACAAGCTGTTTTTTTTGAAGGTTTTTATGAACTGAGAAACAAAGTTCTTACTTTTTTAGCAGCAAATGTTCCATAATATCCCATATACTTGAATCTACAGTTGTGTAGGTGGATGTGCACAATAAATCCACTGAAGACCTCATCAGTTTAGCTTCATCATTATTTCAATCACACAGATTCACAGGGGTTATTTTGCCAGTGGTCTGGCTATGTGACAAAAGCTACAGTTACGGTGCTTGCCAGTAACACCATACTCAGTTAAAACTCTTATTCAGCCATCAACATGAGCGGCTTAAAAGAGCAAAATGAGAATTACTAATACAAAACGTTTCTTCCATAGTCCACTGGTCCTATGTTCCTCTCTAGGCTGACTCCATGTCACATCCATATCCTCAGGAGCAAGAGGCTGAGCAATGCAGCAATGTAGTTGAGTTTGCTTGGATGCCAGGAGGGGGCGCTGTTACACAGGTCTGAGTCACAGCAGTGGATGCGCACCCCTGGGAGCTCTTGCTGCTGGCAGTGTCTGGATGTGGCGCAACCACTGGTCAGGACGATACCCAGGGCCGCTGGAGGTACAGGAGAGGGAGACAGTCGGTCAGAGAAGAGTGACAAGCCGGTGTTTGGCTCAGCAAGAAAAAAAAGCATAAGTAAGCAGCAAATACTGCAAGTGTGTAATGAGGAAGACATTTACAGATCTTAAAGGCACAAACCACAGGATATGTCTTCACTGCCGACAAGCCAAGCCTCTTACCGTACATTTTGTACCACTGGGAGAAGTGTTGCCACAGAATTCAGATCAATTTGCAGATTCTGTTTTTAAATCTGTATTATATTTATTTAACTGGGAAACTACCAGAAAAAAAACCCTAAATCCAAATCCAAACGCTTCTAAAGTAAAGCACTGGACTAGTAACTGGCCTCCATTGAATATTGTCATACAGTTTGTGTGATATTAAGATTGCTCTGAGTCAGTCCGGCTTGGAACCAATTGAACTAAATTTCAAAGTTAACATCCAAGAGCAACAAAATTTAAGACCAAAATAAATAGTAGCTCTAACATTACTTCACCTCCATCCCATCTTTCCTTTCAAGCAATTTCTTTGAGGTTTTCTCATCACATTCTTGTACTATAAGAGCATCTTACAGCATCTCTGTCATTTATATTCCTTGAAGAGACAACTGGCCACCTGACATCTTTACACATGGACCTCAGAGCTGGTTGCTGTTTTAAAATCCAAGCTGAAAATGAAAAGTGATCAGATGTTCTTAATGAGGTCAGCAGGGCCAACCTAAAAAAGATCATCCAAGCTTCTTCCCTTACAGACAGACAGCTGAGAAGTAAGAGGACATTATATTTAGGAGAGCAGGGATGGCCCTGAACCGGCTAAGGACAGATGTCTTGTATTTGAGGACAAAGGGGACGCTAAAACTCTAATGGAACTCTCTGAGCATCTGTTACGCTTGAGTTTGGCGGGGTCACATGAAGATTAACAGGCTGACTGACCACAGATTACCACCAAGACGCTGCTTCAAGATTTTGCCAAAGTGCTTGTCATACTGTGTCTGATGGACTGTTGTCAGTCCTTGTCTGAGCTCTCTGTGTCTCAGAGCCAATGGTAAAGGTGCCTCACTAGCCCTTTCAACATGAGTGAACAGTGTTAGACATCAAGCAAAGGAACAGCTGGATTGTCCACGCTTCCACGGATATCAGCAGAACTACTCATCAGACCATCACTGTCCTGTCATGGCTGTCCACATCCTGTCCACATCCTCCATTTGACATCAAACGCTGAATGACTTATAATTTACTCAGCAAAGCACACCAAAGTAGGGTTATGTAACTATCCCCAGTGCGAGGAGCAATAGAATATTCACATCAGCGAGACAAAGAACATTTACATGAAAGTATGATTAAAAACGATTATGCCAATGTCCAGTGGAACGCCACAGGGAATTCATCGCAATTTAATAATCTTCTGCCTCACCATAAATTTTCTTCAAATAAGTATCATACACAGATGCATCAGCTCACTGAGTTAGAGGCTGAAGAGAAGAGAAGAAGATATTATGAATATGATTTAAGGTAATTAGTCATTAAATATTTCTCATGGTAGTTTACTCACTGCTCTCTGTCTTAATGCAGAAACGGTGTTTGAAGCCTTTGTGTGAGTGGGCGCAGGTGATGACCTCTGGGTTTGAGCAGCCCACGTCCACATACCTCTGGCCCTGGATGATGTTGCAGCCATAGCACTGCAGCCCCTTGACTGTAGAGGACATACAAAACAGATTATGACAGCTTGTTAGGATGCAATTAAAGATAATGTGCCAGGTTGTGTGTGTCGAATCACAAGGGTATGTAAGCTACTTTTAAGCAGAAACAGCACAGACACACAGTAGAATCACTGTAATGCAGAAATGTATGTGCTTAGAGCGACTGGAGACATAGCAATTCAAAGGTGCACTTCATCAATATATCTGCTGCTCAGGCAGACATCCTCATAGAACTTGTGTTGACCCCTGAAAGCTGCACACAGCACAATTATAACTAGGAATATGAAGATTTAAAAATTTCATTTTCACATAAAAAGAGGGATTAGCCTCGGACTTTCCTTTCAAAGATTCATTCCACATATACAAAAGTAAACTGGGGGCCCTTGGGGAGCTTCAACTGGGGGCAGGACATTTGGAAATACAACATGTGGATTAAAAAAAGACAGAGTATGAAAAGGTGGGTCATATTAGGTTGCATGACATTTACTAGCACAGTATAGCTGTTCCTCTTAGTTGAAACATATTTTCAGTGTTTATGATTGAATATCCTGCAATGTTCCATCATACAATAAAGACATTCTTTGTAACACTTTCGTGATGACACACTTTCTTTGACTAATTCACTTTTTCAGGCTGGTGCATTGAAACACCATCACATGATTGATGATAAAAACTTACATTGTCAAGGAATCTGATTTCTGTCTCAGCTTCTTTACATCCAACCAAAAGACACATGCTTCTGGTAATGGTGTTAATGTTACTTCAAAAGATAAAGTTTTCAAAATTGCACACAGGCAACTACTTGGCTTTGATGTATTGATGACTCCAAAATCTACATCAGAAGGATGTGCAAATTTTGAGTCAAGATCTGAGTCAAATATTGATGATGTTAACTTGAGATGTAGGATTAAATTGCAGCACCATAGCACCTCTACCACAGCACATCAATAGTGCAACTGAACTTATTTTAAAGCAGTCCTTCAGTTCAAGTGAAAGTGTATCTTGCATGGTATTTCAAAAGGGAGTGTAACTAAAAGCGAAACATTTCAAGGTTCCAGCGAGGAATGTTGCTTCAGAGTTTGATATTTGTTTTTAATTTGACGGCCCTTGACTGCTCTCTTCTCTTCTCTTCTCTTCTCTTCTCT